>MCGO01000028.1:0-491067 GCA_002104985.1 Rhizoclosmatium globosum
CGTTTCAGGCAGCAGACCTGGAAGCACCGATATGTCGAGGTGCCTTGCTCCGAGAGTGGATCAGCAAGGCTTAATAGGCGACGAGACCTACCTCCGGAGGATAACAGAATGGATCAGGACCGATAGCTTAAGCTTTACATTGTATACTTTATTATCTTGTGTGTGGAAGTTAGTATATAATAAACTCGCGCGTGAAACCGTTAGGGTTAGGAGGATTGTTGTCTTCAAACAGATACGGTGTGTATGGAGACAACATCAAGACAACAGTCGCAGCCTACAGTGCTCTTCCCCCCAAAGAGGAAGTACTCGAAGACATGCTCAAGCTTTCGACAAACAATCGACCAGAACGATTCGAGTTCTGGGAGCGTAGACTCGCAACCGCGATCCAACCGTTGTTGCGCTGTCCAAACTGCAAGTGCAATGAACCATCAATGAAATCGCATGGAGTTGGTGGAAATGTACTCTCATTCGGTGCCAGACGCATTCAGCTCGGCTGCCAGGCTTGCACAAAGAAGTGCAGGTTGGAGGAGTCAATGAAGGCAGCTGGCCCTTCTACTGCACATACCTTGGAAACTATTCAAGCTGCGTATAGTACCCTGCAACCAGCGGCTAAACATACTGGAATGGCCTCTAAGACTGCTGGTCCAAAGCAGACTACATTGAAGTTCCAGCCAACTGCCAAACAATCTGCCAAACCTCCATCAAAGAGACTTAGACCTTCCAGCTCTTCTGGAGATGCATCTGATGCGGATTCAGACACGATGGAGGTGTTTCAGGATGCCATGAGTGGGAATGAGTCTGCTGGAGCTGTTGGAGTTGGGGTGCCAAGTGAAAAAGCTATGCAGCAGGTGATCGCCCCAACGGAACCTTCTCAAAATTTAAACAGGTATTCTACTGATATCTTCGCTCAAATCGACGCTGGTTTGGAGGAAATCGCTCCAACGGTCGAAAAGTTAGCCAGCGCTGCACCAGGAGCCCCTGTACAAGTCCCAGCAGCTTCAAACAAGTTCGTGGGTAAAAATAGAGCAAATTTGAGTGGGAATATGGTGTCTGGAAGCGGTGGTGGCAGTCAGGAGTTGTTGGCTGAGAGTCAGTCAAAAATGCACCAAGTCCAGCAACACCAACAACAACAGCAACAATCCCAACCAAGTAACTGGGAACAATTATATCGTGAAGCCAATGCTAGAGCTGCTAGAGCTGAAGCACAAATGGAGGAAATGCGCAAAGAGCTGTTGGAGATGAAACAGCTCATCAAGGAACTTGCTCATGGGAGAGAGCAAACTAGAGCACCTCAAACAACTAGTAATGAGGAGAGCGTAGCTAATCGTAATGGACACACTGCTGGTGGTCGAGTTGGGCGTGGTGGACGCACACCTGGAACTGCAAACCCCTTCAGACCAAAAACAGCAGCAGATTACCTGAACCACAGAACTGCAGCTCAGCAAGCAATTTATGATCGAATCCCTGAAAACACTTTGATTGAGGTTGGGAACTCTATGGTGAAGAAAGGCAGTGTGTTAGAGAGGGCCTGGTCTGCGCGCGAAGCCCTTGAGTTGAGAGGCATGAGTACAACTGAGGCAACGAATGCCCTTCTGGCTGTTGGAATTGAAACCAGGTGGGGCAAGGAACCATCACTTGGTCAAGCTGCTGGAACTTCTGGGTCTGGAGTCAATGGACGTCATGTACCAGGTCTGGATATTAATAGACCATCTACTTCTCGTGTTAGCTGGGCAGATAGTGTCCCAGACTCAGATGAAGAACACGATGCCCAGTTTAATCTCGTTAGTAGGCGCAAGAATACGCGCCTTGCTGGAGAGGGGGGCCGCATTGGCGGCCAAGATTTTAAAGTCGGTCCCCCCACGGGATCGATAAGTACTATGGCTTCTCTTCATCATAATACTTATGCACCTCTTGCCTCTCAGTCTCAGTCTCTATCCCAGTCTCAGTCTCAGTCAGCAACACCATCCTTCTTCCAGTCTGCGCCACCAGCTTCTCTTGGAGGACCAAAAGCGCACGAGGGGGACCGCATCAGCGGTCCAGGAACATCTTTAAACAATGGTCCCCCTCAGGGACCGATAAGTACCCATAATGCTCCTCTTTCTTATGCTCATGCAGCAAAGTCACAGCTCCCTCTTCTCTCTCAGAAGCAAATGCTCCAACGCCGCAACCGAGCTGTGCAACAAATGCTTGCACCTCCTTCTGAGCCATTGAAATTCAAGTGTGTGCGCATTGGTATTAATGACACTCGCCCATTGCGTGACATTCGCGGTAAATCTAGAGACAAGTTGATCAAGAGTCTTGCAAATGCTCTTGGAATCGGGAAGTTTGTAGTATTGGCTTCAACTATTGGAAATGCTATTGTGGAGTTCTATGTGACTGAGATTGCATACAACACAGTAGTTAAACAGCTCAAGGACTCTGGAGCCCAGGTGTTGGATAGTTTCAACCCATTTGCCAAGCCAAGTCATGGACGCCAATCTGATGAAGCCTGCAAGGCATCAATTGTTAACCGCCTCACCCACCTCTGCTTGATGGCTCGAACAGTCAATCTGCAAGACACTATTGTGGATGGAGCGTCACAGGACATCAAGGATGCAGTGCTTACGAAAGCGAGGGAAATCACCAAGAATCCAAGTCTCACTCTTGGAAGACAGTCTGCACATCAAGCTAACTACCATCATGAAAGCCAACCTGCTCCCCCTCCTGCTCCTCTGGATCCTGGATCTGGACCTGTTGCTGAAGGGGATGTTGACATGGAGACAGAACAACCATCAAAATGTTAATACACTGCGC
This sequence comes from Rhizoclosmatium globosum, assembly GCA_002104985.1. Taxonomy (NCBI): domain Eukaryota; kingdom Fungi; phylum Chytridiomycota; class Chytridiomycetes; order Chytridiales; family Chytriomycetaceae; genus Rhizoclosmatium; species Rhizoclosmatium globosum. The sequence goes on from MCGO01000028.1 coordinate 2,794, forward strand.
AAATGTGAATGGCCTGGCGGGAAAGGCTGAAGAAATCCGCCGCTTCAACACTCAACAGCAAATTAGTATTACATTTTTACTCGAAACTTGGTTATCTCCTCAATCTTCTATCCCTTTCAGACCTTATCTCTCCAACCTCATTACTGAAAACCTCAATCAGATTGCGGGTGGCCCACGTAACACTGGAGGCCTACTTGCCTTTGCCTCTCCTTCAATCGAACCAAACTCTATGCGTGTACTCTATGAAGACAAGGACCAATGCTATCTTGCACTCCTGGTCAATGATATTATCCTTCTTGCTGCTTATATTGCTCCCTCACGTGCAGATGCAAAACTTCAAGAAATTCTGGCAAAAGCGGAGGAACTCTCTGACGGGTTCCAGAAGCAAATTATTGTATTTGGGGATCTGAATGCTCGTCTTGGTGAAGCTACCGGGGATTCTGCTATCAATCCTCGAGGGCGATTATTACTCGAAGAACTTGTGGATTCTCAGTTGTCTATTCAGAAACCCATCTCTGGAAAATGGACCTCCTTCAACAGAGGAGGTTGTGGTATCCCTGATATTGTCCTGGCCAACTTTGATGTTGAGTCTGTCACTGTTCATGAACTTGAATCTCTTGGAGGCTCTGACCATCGTCCCATCACTTTCAAGATACCTGACAGAGTCGATCCTGATGCTAGTACCAAGCAATTTACTCGATGGAATATTCGCAAATTGTCTAGATTAGATCAGCAGCAAAAGTACAAGGATCAACTTGCAGTCAATGTGGATACTATTCTCAGAACTATTCAAACTTCTCTGGATTCTGTCAGGCAACAGCCTGGGCGTACAGTGGGGGGCCACTCAAATGGTGGCCCGAGTAGTAATTTGCTTAGTGTGTCCCCCACTGGGACAGATGAGTCTCTTGTTTCTGGTGGTTCCAGACTTGGTTCTAATCACACTCAGAGTATGAACAATAGTCTTAATCAAGGAAGCAGCTCTTCTAGTTCTTCAAGCAGCAACTCCCACATAGCTCAAGGTCAAGCTTCTGGATCTGTCAGGCATGAGCCTGGGCGTACAGTGGGGGGCCACTCAAATGGTGGCCCAAGTAGTAATTTGCTTAGTGTGTCCCCCACTGGGACAGATGAGTCTCTTGTTATGAATGGTAGCTCCCAACCCAATGCTAATCATATTCAACACCATGTCGATCAGTCTTGGAATGCCATCAAGTCTTGGATTGAACAAGCTGCCGAAACTACTATTGGAACTCTTGTTGTTCATGATCGCCTGCCAGAAGACTTTTGGACAGACGAAATGGAGGCCACCAGAGAAGCAATTATTGAGGCCATTTCTGAACTCCAAGATGCAATCACTTCAGAACGTCCTAGCCTGACTCCTGCCGAAATTGAAGCCAGATCCAAAGCCCTTACCCAGTCTCAAAGAAGCTACCGTGTGTCTTTGAAACAACGTCGCACCAAACTGTTTGAAGATGCTGTGGATAACCTTGCTGAACCCCAGAACTTCTCTTCATTTCTGCGTATGACCAAGAATGCGAGGGCAAGGCAGACAAAGTCAGGCTGTAAGTTAGATCCTGATGCTATTGACACACATGCACAGCACTTTGTCTCTACTTTTGGTGGACAACCTACTGGTCAAGTTATTCCCAGAGGACAACCTGCGCGACTGTTCAACTTCAAAAGTACTGCCCAGCTGGTTACTGAAGAGTCTGTGGAAGCAACCATGAAGAGACTGCCACTTGGAAAGGCCTCTGGACCAGACAACATTCCTGCCGAGCTCATCTACTATGGAGGTTCAGCAATGGTAAGAGTGTTCACCAAATTCTTGACTCTTGTACACAAGACATCTACTATTCCTTCTGAATGGAGGAATGCCACCATTGTCCCAGTATACAAGAACAAGGGCTCTCCTTCTGACATTGCCATGCACCGCCCGATTGCTCTCACCTGCACTGGACGCCGCCTCTATGAACGTGTCCTGCTGCCAGAACTTGTGCACCTAGCCATAGCAACGTTAGATGACACTCAAGCTGGTTTCCGCCCCTCCCGTTCCACCTTGGATCAAGTCATGGTATTGCACGAAATCCTGTCTGGTGCCAAGGAAACTTTTGCAGTGTTGCTGGACCTGAAGGCTGCATATGATATGGTGGACAGGGACATTCTTTGGAAAGAGCTGGAGACATACTTTGGAGTATCAGCTGCAGCCATTCAACGTCTTCAGGATCTGTTTGACAAGAATCAGAGTATGCTGGTTGTTGCTGGAAAGATGAGTATTCCCATACCCAATGCTCGTGGTTTACTCCAAGGGTCTACCCTCTCACCTATCCTCTTCAATTTCTTCATTGATCCTCTCTGCAGAAGACTCAAGGCCATAGAAATGCCCACCATTGCAGTCCATGGAGTGCGTGTGAATCGGTTGTTGTTTGCAGATGACACTTCTCTGGTGGCATCAAACACAAGAGACATGGCCAAGTTGCTCAAGACCTGCGAAGACTGGAGTAGGGACGTTGGCATGCAGTTTGCACCTCAGAAATGTGTTGTACTTGGGCCACCAATCAACAGGAGAGACGTTGCCTTGAAGATGTATGGAGTGGATCTGCCTTCAGAGACTAGTGCATTGTATCTTGGAGTCCCCTTCAACTCTTCAGGAATCTGCTGGAAAGAGATGGTATTGGCAAGAACTACTAAAGCCAAACAGGTCATTGCTTCTCTTGCTCCTATTGGATTCAATGCCAGAGGTTGGGCCCCTGCTGCTTCAGCCAGAATCTACAAGGCTTTCATCCGCCCTGTCATGGAGTATGGTCTTGCTCTCTACGGTCATGGCATGCCAGCCAATCTGTTGACCTACTATGAGAGAGTCCAAACTATGGCACTGCGGACACTGACGTCCACTCCAAGAAACACATCCAAGGTTGCTCTCATGAAGTTACTCCAAGTGGAACCCATGGCTTATCGTGCAAAGATACTGAACTTGAATTGGGCTGCTCGTCTCAACTCCTCAGGTGATGAAGGAAACTTGGCTGTTAAAGTTTTTCACTATGCTATTCAGCCTGCTAGAACACCTCACAAGAACTCTCTCCCAAAGCTTGCAATGCAGAACTCACTCTGGAACCACCCAGAAATCAACAAGCCCCACCCGCAACGGCAACGTGCACCTCTTGCAGTCCAAGCAACACGACCTCTGCCTCTCCTGGAAAAGCAGAAACTGAAGAAGCAAGCAATTTTGGACTTGGCTGATCCAAAACCTGGGGGAGTTGGGGATGCAATTGAAGTTACCATGTCTGATCGAGTCAGGCCCTTTCTGCAGCCCAAATCTGGAATTTCAAGAGAAGACCGGTGGCTCTTACTTCAGTGGACTCTAGGCGCAGTGACTCGTCATGAAGAATGCAAAAAATGTACTGATATGCTTACCAGGGCCCATGCTGCTACATGTTCTGGTGCTGACCTGTTGCTCAAGACTCTCCATGAAGACGTTCCACCACCACTCTGCAGGAGACACACTCGTATCGATGCTGTTCTGAACAAGTACCGCTCTGTTGCTCCAAGTAAATCCACTGCCTATTCCAGCTGTCTGATTGCCATCAAGCTGATTCTCACCAAGTGCCGAGGACTGCGCAGACGCCAAGAGGATGGCTACTGGACCAACCAAGACCAGTCTGACAATGAGGAACCACCACCAAGACCAGCTGCACCGCCACCGCCAAGATCTGCTGCTTCTATGATCCGCTCAGCAAGAAGTGCCAGGCTGGCTCAAGAAAGAAACAGACCGCGTGGGAGACCACCAAACCGCCCCAGGGATGTAGGAGGAGAAGGATGAGTTGCAGGGAGGATGTGTATTGGATATATTAGACAGGATGAGTTGATGTGTGTGTGTAATCATGATTGGAAGTGAAGTTATGGGATATGAATTATATTGAATTGGTTGAACATGCGTGAATAAACTGCCATTGATACCGTTAGGGTTAGGGTTCATCAGAGAGATATTCGCGCACTGTTTTGTGTATAAAGTGAAGCTTGCCATTTGGCGTATCATCGGGGTCATCATTATAGAGCAACGACGAACAGCGTTCAACATAATCTCTGACAGCAAATATTTCTTTAGGTGAGGGGTTTTCTGAATGGGGAAGACCGTCAAATTCAGGCACTAGTGTGGCAATCAACTTCAATGAGACTGGCACCTTGGCATGCAAAACAAATCCTATTGCCGCTTGGAAATACTTTTTGTCTTCATTGGGAGGATACGTCCTTTCAAAGGCCAAAGTGTAGAAATCGTACAATCCCAACTTGGCAATTTCTTGCAATTCTATTTTGAGGAGCTCCATCCTCTGGGTGCTATTGCTTGCAATCCACTCGATGTTCTTGTATGTGTTCGTCAAGGATAATTTGTCCAAAGCCATTGCTGCCCAAATGAACAATCCATTTGACTTTTCTTGGAAGAACTTTGCGAGTGTGGCAATGTCAGCATCAGTGAAATTTTTTTTCCCAAGAGTTGATTCGAGTCGTTTGCCGGCAAACAATTCGATGTCTTTCAAGTTATGTTGATTATCTTCGTTTTCATGAGGAAAGTCCCTGATGATTGCCGTCAAACGATCTGGCGATATTTGTTCCATGCTAGCCTTGTCAGTTCTGGTAGTGACAAAGAGTTTGACTTTTTTGGATGCAGAAAATTTAGTCAAAAGGGTGCCAATGTCTTTGATGAGGGAACTGTTGGACAAGAGTTCATCCAATGCATCGAGAATCACAAAACATGGTTCGTTTTCGGGCCACTTGCTCAAGGGAATGACAATGTAGTTATCTAATAGCTCAACAACAGAAGCGGGCTCTCTTTTAAACTGCTGATAAAAGACTTTGTGAGTTTCAACAAGAGCATTGTAGAATTCAGGGTTGGCTTGAGCCAACTGGTGAATAGGAAGTCAGCAACGAAAGAAACAACCCCAAAACATACCTGATGAGCAACGTTTTGAATCAAAGCAGCCAGATTGTTTCTGTTGGAATCTCCACTCTTACAAAAAAAGGCCGCCTTCAATTGCGTAGAGTCTTGTAAACGCTTTCCAAGACATCCTGAAATGACAGATTTTCCCACACCCGCTTCGCCACGAAGACAGTACACTTCGACAGAAGAAAACTTTTCTTCAATTTCGTCAAGAAGCCACTTTCGTGTCCCTTCAGTTGACTGCATTGAAAGTTTTTGGATCAGGGCCACACTATCATTGAAAGGATAGCCAATGAAGCTTAGAGGATCTGTTTCCGGGAAACCCATGAGTTAAGCAATTAAACAAATGAAGCGAACAAACCTTCTTCAGACACAATTTTAGATTTGACGAATTGAGTGAGCATTGTATTGTTTTGTCCAAGAACAGCACTCATGGCATCAACCTTTTCATTGATGTCTGCATTAATGGCAAGCCCAACATCAACCTTTTCATTGATGTCTGATACAACGACTAGAGTGGCAATGTTGACTTTAGATTGGAAAGCGGTGGCGGCAGTTTCAAAAGCAGTTTGGGCTTTACCAAAACCCTCGACATCTGACTTGGCAAATACAAGACGGAACACTGTGACTCAGCTGTTAGATGGAAAAAGAAACAAAACGCAGAACAAACCCATATTTTTTTCATCATAGCTCAAGCAAGTTTCAATTAGAGTAATAGAGCCTTGAGTGTATTCATCCATTCCACTCTTCATGATATCTGCAGCTTTCCCTTCAAAAGCTGAGTCCTTCAGAGAATTCATTTCTTGGGAGGCATCATTGATCTGGCGAACCATTTCGAGGAATTTCTCTTGCACTTCAGCCGCATTTTTGACCATCTGACAATGGGTAAACAGATGAGGAAAACACATACAAATACAAACCAACCTTGAACCCAGCAGTAATCAGACTCCATACGGCCTTCAAGACTGGATGTGTCTGAAACCATACCTTCAGTACTTCCAAAGAAATAAGGATACTTACGTCAGCAAAGTCTGTAACGAGATTTTCCAAACACTCAATCCCCTGGCTCAAGGGCGTGACAGCATTACTCACCGGAGAGCTGGATGCAGCGAGGGTTTTCAAAAACGCGTCTAATTTGGGCTTGTACTCGCTGTACATGCTGTCAGCTTTGTCGATGAGATCGACAAGCTCTTTGCCAACTGCAAGGGTGGATTCCTTTGATGATTTCTCGAGAACATCTACATTCAATTTTGCGGTTGGAGGTAAAGACTCATCCATCAACTTGAGAACTGCCTTGATCAATTTTTTCATTTGAGTTTCGAGTTCTTTGTCGAGTTTGGGATCCACCAACTCAGCCACTGCAACCAAACATGAGAAGGTGTATGAAGCAATGAAATACTCACGTGTTTGGCCTTTGTTTGTATACTGAGTTTTGAAGTCTCGGGGGGAGGTAACTGAAGGAACACTCGCTTGGACTTTGGTGTTGTCTGCAACACTATTAAAGGAAATAGGAAAGTGAATGTGTTCGTACCTATCACATCAAATCCATTTGTCTGCACCACAGACGTGGAAACATTGGCAGTGCTGGTTTCTTCAATATTGGTATTTAATATATTCTTTCCGTTTGAAGGTTTAGATGCTATTTTTGAATGTGTTATTTGATACATTCTTGAACAATCAACGTCACCTGTTGCTTCGGGTCTCTTTTTTCGTAAATTGAACCAACTAAACATGGTTGGAGGGGACTTTGAAAGACTCATTCAAAGGCTGTAAGGTGGTAAAGGAAGGCAGGTCAGAGGATATAGATATTTCGGTCTCAGAAGAGGACAATGCTAGCACCCATGTAGGTCAGTTTTGGGGCTCAGACGCGATCAAATGGGTGCTATGGTGTTGATTGGGAACAGGACGCAGGAGGAACGGAGGGACAGCAGTGTTGGGTGTCTCCCAATTAAACCACTCAACCATGATCAAGGGTGCGGTGTGTATGGACAATCGGAGGATTGTGGAGTACAGGGAAGTGGCGGGGACTAAGGCAGGAGCGAGGGAGCGGAGAGGTCCTTACATTGGTGTTCACTGTCCTTTTTTTCTAATTTGCTACACCACTTGCAAAATCAATCAATTAAATCTTGAACCAACATACAAAATCCAGCAATCAAGGGTCAGCTGCCGTTCCACATTGGGTATGCATTGTCTGTTTGTTAATAATAACGCAATTTCTAAACTCCAATGTGTGCATTTAAATGAATTCGCAGCGCTGCGGGAAAAGAAAAGAAAGTTCAATTGGTATCTTTCTTCCCCCTAAATTGCCAGAATTTGACAAATGATATCGGCGTCTTCGCAAGGCTGTCAGCTGATCAACTAGCTCAACGAGTTGGAATCATTAGTTGAGACCCCTTGTTTGCCATCCAGGATTATCAACCTTCGAATTACGCGGTCTTTGGGATTCCAACAATGGTCTCTGCTGCCCGGATCGTGAACTGTGGGTGTTGGGAAGTTGATTGCAATGGGCACCAATTTTTGCCCCCCTCTATTTCTAAAAACAAACTACTTTTTGGTTAGGGTTACTCTCTCTCTCTTTTTCTTTTTCTCTCTCTCTCGTTACTCTCTCGTTATTCTCTCTCTCTCTCTCTTTGTCTAAATTTCTCGCTCATTCGCTCTCGCTTTCTCACAGTCTCGACTCACCTTGGTCATTATCGATAATTCAGAAAACCATAAAACCATCCAAATTCCTGATAAACTAAAGTCAAAAAAGTATCATGAAAGCAAAGGAAGCAGCATTCGTGTGGAACTACAAGACCACTACGACTGAAGCGACACACACTTCGCTTGCAGGAGGGCGCTTCCATGTGCCCAACGAGAAACTGGAGGAGTTCTGGACGCACTTCGCGAGTGCAGTTGTTGTCCGGGGCGAAAACAGCTATTTAAGTGAAAGAGTTCCGAAGACAAGTTTTCGGTTCTTTGTGGACCTCGACTTTTGTTTTGAACCAAACGAGCCACAAGACCCAAAAGACCAAGACCACGAGACCATTGTCAAGGTACTTGAAGGGGTGACACAATGGATGTCTGAGTACGAGCTGGAGAGTCCGGTGTTTGCATCGACGAGACGGATCAAGATGCACATTGTGTTCCCTGAAATCATCGTGGCCGACTCCAAGACGGCGGAAGATCTGATGAAGACGATGCACAGTTTCCTGGAAAAGGACAATCCAAGGTTCCACGAGAAGGTGCTGGACGCGTCGGTGTACCACTCAGGCCTCAGGATGTTTCTGGCGCACAAAACCACGAGCAAAGACCCGGACTGGGTACAATCGAAGGTGTACCTGCCACTGGACGATAACCTGAATGAGATGCGGGCTACGTCAGTAAGTCAGGTAGTAGGCTGGTTAAGAGACCAGAGCATTTTCAACCACAAGCAATTGGAGCCAACCAAGTTTGAGTTCTTGGCTGCGAAAAGGGCGAGAATCAAAACTTCTGTTCCCCAAGAGCCCCAACCTCTGAGTGAAACTGAGCTGGGTACTTTGCACCAAGCGATCCAGAAGTTGTTCTGTTTCCGGGCGTCGGAGATCAAGAGTGTGAAGCGGATTGCTGGGAGTTGTTTGATTGGAACTGGACGAGACGTACTGCGAGTTCACGAAGAAACGACACACGAGCAACAGGCAGTACCTGGTGTTGTCTTCGATGACGAGTTCCCGGCAATGCCACAGCCAGGACTGCAAAGACAAGCGACACGGCGAAGCGGTGACTCCAGCGGAAGTTCGACAAATCATCCAGACTAGCCCCACCATCAACACCGAAACCACGACCGAACCCACCAACGCCCTTACGAACACTGGCCCCCCTTCAGCGGTGATTCAGGAGCGTTACTAACACCACAATGGCTTTTTCCCTGGTTCTGCACAGTTGGAAACAACGACCACAAGTTCAAGCAGTAGTAGCACAATTTTAGTGAGTGCAGTTAGAAGGAGCCAGGTGGCAATATGACAACGCTGGATGGGATCCTGAAAGTGTCGCACAACGCTTTTTGCCGTAGTACCCAATACGCCCAAACCTCGGACCGTGGGATGGAAATCGTGTGTGACAGCTGTAGTTTTCGGTACCCGGAGAATCCGGAGTTGTTCTTGCATGTGCCCCCAACGCAGTTCCCAGCACTGCACCAATACTTGAACGTGCAGATCAATATCACAAACAACAACAACACTGTGATCAACAACAATACTACCACTATTTCCGACGCGCTTCACCTCGATGTACAGTTCAACGAAATCGAGTCTATTTTCGAGAGCGCCGAACTTCAACGAAGTGGTGTACAAGAGTTTCAACGGGCTCCTAACAGACATTGGACATGTGGTTCAACTCACCAATTTGTTGTTTCTTCTTGTCAAGGGCAAGTGCAGGAAGGATAGGGGGGAAGGACATAGAAAATAATAATGGTCATCTAAGCACTATCTAAGCCCTGTTTTTGGACACCGAAGAAACAGATTTCCTGTAAGAGCTTTTTTTGGACCTGGGGGATTGGACATTACCCAATCAATAAATCACTGTACCTGTCGATTTATACACGAAGATATCCGATTGTCTAAATCCGGCAGGATTTCTTCCGCCAATCCTAATGACCGCCGGCCGCTGACATCAGGAAGGAAAGCGGTAGAGTCGCGGCCGGATTTCCTCCGCCATTCCTGCCAACTTATGGTTATCTATTTGTCATCAAGTTCAGGATTACGTCCCTCACAAAAAATAAAGAAGGATATTTTATTTCAAAGAAAGTCAAGAAAGTAATGCACATTTGCATCAGTTCTGAGAGTGAATAGCCCTTCCCCGCGATTTAAGATGAAAGAATTGTGATTAAGATTGTGGTTAATTCTTCTGCTTTCCACCCTGATACCTTAAATATCGTGTTAAAAATGAGCTTGTTCTTTTCTTACTCTATAGAAGCCAGTATATTGATATTGTTTACCGCAATTTTCGCTGGCGTGTTTCTCTCAATGGATTGGCACTCGAAAGTGCAACCAACCACCATTTGGAATCAACCAATAACACAACCAGCAACCAGCAGCCTCATTTCAACAACAGGTTTTTTAGATTGAACACGCAACAACGCAATGCTCCTGATGTCCTATCAGAGTTTGAAGGGGTTCTTGAAAAACAAATTAATCCATTGATGGCCCACCTTCAACAACTAGGCCTGCAACAACAGACAGCGGCTCAGAAAAATGAAAACGTATTCAGACAAGTGCTTAATTTCCTCAACGGTCTTACACAACAGCAAACTCCTGCTCCCATTGTTCCTGAAGACATGAAGGGCATTAAGCTCATCCTGAATCGCCATTTCCATGATTACACTGCCAGAGAGTACGCTACTGAAAACTCATGGGTAAAGTTGAAGGTAATTTGATCATCAATTTATATTTGTTGCTGATCTTGATTCTAGGACAAACTCTCACCATTTGGGGACATAGTGATGCCTATACCCCTGATCAAACGTGGTACTACCGGTTGGAAGTGAACAAAATATTTATTTGAGAAGCGTTTGTTAAGAAGGTGTATTGACGTTCTCATCAATTGTATTCTAACCCAATGTTTTAAGATACACGGACGTGACAATGCAAGGGTTCCGATTCCAAATAAAATTATGAAACTCAATTCATATATGCTCTTTACATCTTTGGTAGAGATAAAGTCTTGACAGATTCGGTCCTTCGTCGTGCGGCTGTTATGGTAATGAGAAGTAATTAGTCGTTATGTTTTCACTTAAATATTAATACTAATTTTTAACTAGCAGAAGGCTCGTGATATGCCTGGAAACAACCCTACTTTGAAAAGCTCAAGAACGAATTGAAGAGAATAGAAACTTTAGGGGAGTAGGCTGGGGCGCAAGAACTAAAAAAGATTTTCGCTCAAGATGAAACAGAAAACCAAGTTGACGAGATAGTTGTCGTGGACGAGCCTGATATGGAAAGTTGCAACAAAAACAAACGAGTTTCCTATATATAGTATGTTTTATATAAAACCCTGGAAAGAAAAGGGAAGGAAAGAAAGTAACCGGGGACGAATACGTATTGTTCTGCAGGAAACGCTTGACGGGAGGTTAAGAGGACGGATGCCACCCGCAAAGACGACAGATTCCGCTGCGAAACACTTCCGCTATACGTGATACGTTTACGTACAGTATCTGCCGATCAGGTCATTCCGACGCAATATCCGCTCGGTCAGCCGTCGGAATTGGAGAAGTTCACGTGACCAGGTTACAAAAATGATGGAACATAGCTGCGATTGTGGGGCTGTGTTTGGAAGCCAAGCGAGTATGCTGCTTCATTTCACAGAGACGCACATCTTGACTTTCACTGTGAACTACGGGTCAGACGCTCATGGTTAGGTTATTTCGTTGCCCCCGCCTCAGTTCCCTTAATGAGAACCTCGGAGACGAAGCTCGTAATAGTAATGCTTGTAATTTGGTTCGTGGCCTGAGTGTTGTTGCAATAAGGTAAGCAACAGATGCGGCGAGGCGACGAGAACCCAAATGACAAACCTGAGTGTTGTTGCAATAAGGTAAGCAACAGATGCGGCAAGGCGACGAGAACCCAAATGACAAACTGGTAGATCAATTATATTTAGAACTTCGATAATAAGAGAATCATTTACAAACAAAAGAGAATTACCCTGAGTGTTGTTGCAATAAGGTAAGCAACAGATGCGGCAAGGCGACGAGAACCCAAATGACAAACTGGTAGATACCAGTATCAAGAGGGGAGTCCCTTGCTTCTTATACACTCAAGGGAAAGGGAGAGATTTAAGGAATGATTAAATGGAGTGATTAAATGGACTTTCACTTGGTGCAAAAATAGTGGGAGGCACCAAGTGGACTGTGAGACACTGAGTGGACTGGAAACTAGAGAGAAGAAAGATAACCCGGAAAGGAATTGTAGAAGATAAGCAGTATATCTCACACCCTTCACCCAACCAACCAACCACCCACCCAACCACCCACTTACCTGACTTGTTTCAACAGAGATCAAGCGGTCGAACGAGTCAGAGGCCTGGCGCTGTATGTTCTGTGATTTCAAGAACATGAGTTTGCTGTTACTCCGAACGCATGCACAAAGCTGTGGACAGGCAAGAGAGGCAGAAGTCGAAACCGTGGGCGAAGTGGAAAAGGAAAAGGAAAAGGAAAGGGAAAAGGAAGAAGCGAGTGAAGAGGCTCAAGAAGTCAGAGAGCCCCAAGAAATCACGGAGCCCCAAGTTGTCAGGTGCCAGAACCCTTGGTGTATTCGAAAAAGCCCATTCAAGACAAACAGTGGATACACGCAGCACATGGCTCAGTGTAAACCTTCTGCTCTGATGCCATGCTCTTTGCCATGGTGTGACAGAACTTTCCCTTCAAAGTTGTCAAGAAAAAGCCATATGAAATCGTGCAAATTTATGGGTCCAAAGGAAGACGACCGTAAATAAAAATGTAATTTATTCTCTAGTTTTGTTATCCGGAAGTCGCTTTTTTATTTCCAAAATCGTGGGTCGCTTTTGCGGATCTACTTCCAATGTTGCTTTGACCAAAGATAAGAAAGAATAATGAAAGCCGAGAGAGAGAGAGTTAGGGTTGCGACTGATGTTGGAAGAGACTTTTGTACCCTGTCCCTGACACACGTCTTCAAAAAGCCCAAACAAAATCAGAACGCGGTTTGTTTTCTAAAGCAAAACTATCCAAAAAGCATACGGAGTATTATCCAATACTTTGAAAAGAAAGTGAGAACTCCTTCACATTCAAACCAGTCAACAGAAGGGTCACGCTCCAACCATCTCCATACAAAATCACTAAGGATGTTCCAATGTCACAGCAACTAGTTTCAAGTATCTTTGAAGGAGTGAATATCGAGGTATATGGAACTCTTGAAGAGCCACTGTTCAAGGCCAACTACATTGGGCGCCTGCTTGGAATCACCAATGTTTACATGTCAGCAAAAAAGATTGCTCCCAAAGATGGCTGCATGCTTCTTATATCATTGACATAAGCGGTCATCGCAAGAGATGCTGATGTTAACTGAAACTGGGTTGTACACGTTACTTTTTCCTTTGTGCAAAGAAATTGTGCTCCAATTTCAAAATTGGATCTGCGGCATGATCAAGGAAATCAGGCTTCGTGGGAAGTACGACTTGGAGGAGAAGTTGCGTGTGGTGTCGCAGTCAGCAGAACAGCGTGAAAAGCAACTTACGGAGGCTGCAGAAGAAGAGGAAAAACGCGCGAAACAACTTATTGACGCTTCCAATCAAGAAAAAGAGGAGCTCCAAAAATACTCTGGCACAGTTCGAAACACCCAGACACAGCCGTCAACCCCAACAAGTTGACGTATGTGGCAAAGGCAATGATGGGCGGTGACGCCAAGAATCGAGCAACAAGCTCCCGAAACTCATGTTCTCCCGGAGTGTTCAAGCAGTACTTGGCAGAAGGGGCGAGATGGAGACCCATCTTGTCGCAGTTGTTCGAGGCCCAGAGCCACCAACGCCGTCGGTTAAGGGCACAGTTGGGGAAGAGACGGTCGGAATATCGCCTCGTGGATCGGATGCAGAAAACGTTTGATCCGGGCAGTTCAGGAAGCCTTGTTATGGGAACTGGGAGAAGAATCCGAATCTCTCGATTCAGGCTCCAATCCCAAGCATTGGTCTTCACCGCATTATTTATCGGCGCATTCAGACGTACACCATTGATGAAAGGAGAATGTCTAATTACTTGTAACTGGGAATTGTAGCACCCGAAGGTCCGCAACAAAGCCAGCCAACTCGTGAGCAAACACCATCTACTTCGTTGTAAAAACTTATTCTGCAGAAGTTGGTGCCAGCGATAATTGCTGGCAGTGGCCAACATCAAGCGACAGACGGACCACATCGTGAAATACGGCGACCGCCATCCTGTACTTACACGGGGTCCTATTGTGGGATACACGGAAGATGAAGATAAATGGGGTCGAGTGTATTTGTATCGCGGGAAGCCTCCGGAACGTCGTCCAAGATGCGACCTGTTGGTCAAGATTACAATAGCTGAACTGTGTGCTCTAGCAAAGAGAAGGAGAAAGCTCTGAAGCGAATAACTGGGAACCGGTGTGAAAAATTGAATAAACGGGACACCGGAAACGGAGGAGAATTTTATTTCTTTTCTTTCTATTTTCTGGTTCAATGTTCTCCTGTCATTGTATTGGGTGTAAAGTAGTCTTCACTTAGAACGTACTTGTCCCGAACAAAGTTGTTCCGGTTCAGAAGTGTCAGAGTCTGGTGAATTGGTACAGGGCAGCAGTGGATTTGTTTTCGCTTGTCATCTTTCTGTTTGAGAAAAGAAATTGGGTGGAAACTGGCTGGAGAAGAGTGATTGGCGATTTTTTTGTGAACGAAATTTTTTTGGAGAGAGTGAGAGTGGAGATTGGCGAGAGTGAGAGTGAGAGAGTGAGTGGAGATTGGCGACCTGAAACAAAGAAGGGTTTCTGAGCCCTGGAAAAATTATTTTTGTTTCACTGCAAAGACAAAGAAGCAGAAGAGAATGACATGCAGCAACAGCAACTGGTGTTGGAACAATCAAGAAAAGTAAAAACAGTTTTGTTGGTCACGCATCAAAATTGGGAGGAGGAAATAACGAGAAATGTTAGAAAGTCAAGATCAGGCATTGAAGCAGGTGATCGCCACACGAAATAAGGAACCAAAGGCCACAAGAAACGTGCGATTGAAGAAATTGAAGTATTGAAGAACATGGCAGAACAACTTTATTGGCTGACTCAACGGGGAGTAAAAACACACATTTGTGTACTTTCCTGTCCCAGTCTTAACGGAGAAACTCATTGCGTTTAAACTGACGAAGAAACTCTTCCGACATTTTAACTCTTTCATAGGCCACAATCACACCCGGTCCATCTTCATCGACAATGTGCGGGAAATCAAAAAACATATCGTCGTGGTTTGGCTGAAAGATCTCAGCGTAGTGAAGTTGAATGGATTGGTGGCGTTGTTGGGGGGATTGAATATGTGCGGAAAAGACTTGGATAGGGGGAAGGATAGGTGTTGGGGTGGGGGCTGGAAGATAGATAGGAGGTAACACAGCAGGGAGTGGGGCAAAGATTTCGGGAGAAAAGACTGATCCGAGAGTTTGCCTGGCTTCTGACACTGGCGGCTCTGGGACAGGCAATTCGGGTGCTGGCAGTGGAGTTGGCCGACCTTCAGACGCAAATGGTGGAGCTGGCAGTAGTGCTGGCAATAGTGTTGGTCGAACGTCCAACGCAAGGGCCTGGGCCGCGGTGGCAGTTTGTTCTTGGGATTTCCTTGTCTCAAATGGGATGTTGGCCTTGGCGATGTTGTGTTTGTCCAGGTAGTGAGAGACTAACGTCTTCTCCGCAGTGAAGGGCGAGGAGCACTCGTGGCATACGAAGACGGGTTTATGAGTTCTGCGATGATCCGATAGTTTCTTCAATGTCCTGAATTCCTTTGGGCAGTGAGGACAAGGGTATGTCACCTCTTGCTTCATCTCTTGCTCGGTCAATTTTTCTTTTCTGTTCTCAAAGGAATCGGCAACGAAAATGCTGGAAGTTTCACTATCACAGAAAGCAGCTTTGGATTCCTTCCCAAGTCATATTGCTTTGTGTCTAGACGTTACAATCCGAAAGCCCCGAACTTCTGAATTGCATTCCTATCAATACAACGCTATTCAGCGAGTTTACACTGAGATATTTCTCCTGTTGGCTCCTCCTCGCCTCCACAACTTGCTGAAATCCAAGGAGCTTTTGATTTAGTCAACGAATACAATGCAGCATTGTTAGTGAATCATTTGACAACGAACTGGACCGCTATTGGGCGTGGATAACAGCCACAACATTTCCCGACCTTGTGGTGAACAAGAGCTACTCAATCCATGAAATTCATCAAGCACAGCAGGAAGCGACGGCAGTCAAGGCCGCCAAGCGGAAAGCGATAGAAAATGCAAAGGAAAGTCGAAAGCAAGTGAGGAAGGCGAAGGATGCTGAAATTGCGAAGAAAGAGGCAAGTATGTGTCAAGCCGTGACAAACATCAGCCGTTGCACAACTGTCTGGAAATACAGCACCCTCTTGCTTAATTGCAACATATGCGAAAATTATCGGATTTGTTCTGCGCACAAGGCCATTTTCGAAGCTTGCATTACAGACCATGTAAATGCCCACAGCGCTGGAATGCACAAAACCATCCGCTTCTTCTTTATCTTGTACCTCCTGATTCCCTTCTTTGGACACGATGATAGACAAATAAATAGCATTAGTATCAAAAAGTCTCAACGAAGTCGGAGTGACATTTCAGAAGTAACAGGACAGAGAACGTAATTTGATGTTGGCTGGAATTGCCGACTTTGGGCTCGAGTCGCAGACTCACTCTGGTCAGATTTTTTATGGACTCGATGCGGACGATGCTGGGGAAGGGACTGTGCAACACATTGAATTGTACGACGCCAATATTGAGCACAGGCGTCGGCAATGTTGAGGAGGGCATTTTTCCGAATTTATTCCTTTGACCACGGATAAATACCAGTACATCCAAAAGCAGATGTTATCCATTCTTTAGATATAGACCTACGTGCCTCAATAATTATTGGTATCATTTCTGCCCCAAGACTGCCTAAGGTACAGTTCTGAAAGCTCTTTTCCCGTTGGAATAGGCAGATAATTTTTTTCTTCAAATTCGCGAAATAACGTCATCCAAGGGTTGCAAGAGGTGGGTGTTATTTGCAGGTAGGAAGAAGCCTTGAATACCAAGGTTGAGGCAAAAATCCAGAGCTTCAGTGGTTTTGTGGACTCCGAGATTGTCCATCAAAAGCGCTGGGGTCAATCCAGGATGAAAAATGTTCCATGAAGCTTTTAACTCTGCCAGAACAGGAAGCCACTGTTTCTCTGACAAGAAACCAGTCTCACTAAAAACAATTCTCATAGGAGTAATGTCTTTCTGCCGTCTGCCTGCATCAGGGTCATGGATTTGTAGATTTCCACGGTTGATCGGCAAAACCAAAACATCGAGAATGCGTTCGCCTGCGGCAGTGACATACGGAATGAAGCTGACCTTCTTGCTTCTGGTACCCGTTTTGACCGCTGGACGAGAATTGAAGGCCGTAAGTATGGCACGGAGCATGTAAAGTTGAAAATTCGTGTATTTGGGGTGGGCCGGAATTGCCGACTTTAAGCTCGAATCGCAGACTCTCCCATATCGTTTCAAGACAAACACAACGTCGTGAGGCTGAACCGTAACGCAATTGGTCCCAGAAAGAAGACCAACGAGGTCGCGCGCAACAGTACGAATAAACCGATCGGCAACCTGTTGTATCGATATCTTGCCATGTGATGATATGATCAATTCCAGCGAGAAGCACCATACGGACAACAGCACCAACATTCAGAGTTGGTCTTGATCGTTCTCCCTGGACTCTTTTACCGGCTTTGGACTTGGACGAGGAACCGTGACTTATTTTTGGAAAAAAAGAAAGACGAAAAAAAAGATTCTTTCTTTCAATCCCTTTTCCTTTGATTCGATCCAGAATTGTGGATGTACCACTGGTTTCATGAAATTCTATTGACTGTGCAAGAACTGAATCGAGTTTCCAAAAACGGGGTAGGGTAGGAATCCAGACCAAGAAAACCTCCACATGGAGCACCATATTCATAGGTTTGGGGAAATTCTCTACCATAAGTACGCTCAACGTTCCCAAGAACAATTCTCCAAATCCAAGTGGGCACTCGTGATGACTCCATTGAGAGTACAGCAACGGTCCTGTCTCTTTAGTCAGTCGTTGTGTAGTCCACACTTTCCCAAACTACGAACTTTCTTATCAAAGCTAACAAGTGTTTTCCTCAGCAGGCTTGGGGATGCCTTAAAAGCAAGGGATTCTCGACGAAATGACAATGCAGCAAACAACAAGACTCAATTTAATGCACTATTGATGTTACAACGGCTTGAAATCCTAGTCAAAGATTAATGAGAAAAGATTTGACGTTGGACAAATTGGCTGACTGTGAAGCTACGCCAAAGTCTCGCAAAAGAATGACTATGGCCTAACAGCGGCCCACCAAACCATTTCTCATAAGCAAGAAGTTTATTTAACCGTATTGGAGGAAGTAGTAAGCCTCAATGAAAGGATTCATCTGTTGGTTGCAAAGCGGGCCCATAAACTCACAGTCCATAGCTTGTCTGATACTCAACGCAGATTAAACCAGCCAATAGCCGTATTTAATGTGGATACAGTGACGGAACAACAAAGAAGATTGATGGAAAACCGCATTCTTCACCTCTGCAGGTTTGTTGCTGTAATCTTGTGGTCAGGGAGCAGGTAGTTGTAGTCGGTGGGAGAGTGGTTGCAGTGGATGTGTTGGATACAGACCCCGCGTGAGGCAATGGCACTGATTTTGTTGCCATCAATTTGGCGATTTGATGCATTCATTTTCGTCTTCAGCCAACACGTTTGCGTTGCGCGATCATACACATATCCATTGCAATTATCGTTTCTGTTGACATAGGCTTCGCACTGTACTTGGGTCACGCCAGTAAAAGCCATGGACATCCAGTAATTGTTTGGATAGTCGGCTCCAGAATCGTAAAAGTAATTACGACCAAGAAGTAAAGGCGGGGTAGTCGGCGCTGCTGTGGTGTTTGTGGTGGTTGTGGTGAAGGTTACAGCAGTCGGTGCAATCATGGTGGTAATTACGGGTCCAAGTCCAAAAGATCTAGAAAGAGTAATAGGGCCACAAATGGTGCAATGGTGACAACAGGGGACGCGTTTGAAGCAAGAACAGGAGCATTGGTAATCCCCCACCACCGCGCCTGATTTGAAATCACTGGATCTGCCAACGACGTCAGTTTCATTGACAAGGTCATATTGTTGCAAGCAAGAATCGTCATGGAAGAACACGCATCCTTCCCTCAAACCACTGTTTCATGGATGGAACCACGTTTGAAGCAAAACCAAAAGAAACAGGTGTGCAAGAGTTTCATACCATTTTTCTACATGACAAGAATCAAAAGCTGTATCCTTACCAGACTCCCATCAAACTGTTTTGCACTAAAGACACTTTGAACACACAGTCACACTACCTGAACTATTTTACCCAAAATTCAAATAAATGCCCCATTTGACATACAAAGATCAAGGAAGCACAGATGTTCTTCATTTTGTCCTGTCAAGACTTCAGGTGGCACTGAAACAATGCAAAGATTCCATATCAAGGTTGAAACAAAACACAGTAAAATTTGAGAGAAACATCAGTGGGATGGAACAACCTCATTGACTCGTCTGTCGTATTCTGTGAACCACCACGACCACAACTACAACTAACTCTGTAACAGTTCCAAATTTGCTCTACTGACTTCAAAAGACAAAGACCCACCTGTCATGTGCCATACACGAGAACAAGCCAAAGAAGAAGAGAAACTGGTGGATATTCAGCACCTACAGAAAAGTTCTTACCAAACAATCCATTCATATCTGACAAACAATGCATAAAACACTATTGTTAAGGCAGAAGGAAGCACACGCAGGCTCCGCAGCTTCTCTGTTTGACAACCGAGAGCAACGCCACTCAGTGTCAAAACAGATACTCGTGCAGAGACATCCTGAAGAGGAACCAGGCAGAAAGACACACACGCAGTCTCCGCAGCTTCTCTGTTTGACAACCGAGAGCAGCACCACTCAGTGTCAAAACAGATACTTGCGCAGAGACATTGTGAAGGGTAGACACTGAAACCGGGAAAGATAGAGGGAAAAGAAGGGGGGGGGTATAGAGAGAGGCGCTTTCTACAGACATCGCAGCATAAACCCTTCTGCATGCCATCGCCGATAGCGATGTACGGGTGGAAAGAGGGAAAGAGAGAGGAGGGAAGATAGAGAGGAGACCTTTGAGGCAACGTGGCAGCTGTGGTGGTGGGTGTGGTGGTTCTTTTTTGGTGAGAAAGTGAAAAGGGAAAAATTGAAAAATGTATTCTTTTTCAAGGCCCTGAGCCCCACAAGCACGCCAGCGCCCTCGGACTTGTTCCACCATGATAAAACATGTTATTCGATGTCGAGGTGAGTGTTTGTGGGCTACTCTGAGGTCTCTGCGGCGGTTGGCCATATCAGCAATCAACCAACTCACAACTCTCCTTACAGACGCATTCTCCGCTATCACCGACACCTCAAACGCCTCAAAACAATCTGAAATGAAAAAGCACTCATGCCGACAACGCCTCGAAAGCTGGTACAAGTTGAGACTTCTTGAAAACGTTCACTGATTCTAAACGCGAAACAACCAGCCATCAGTCGTATGAATATTCCGCTCATTGTTGACCTCACCTATTGCTCTGCCAGTGACTCGCCTTCACCCTCTGCCATCTCCTTGTCATCAGGTCCACTATCGCCTGACTGTCTTCTCATGTGATGGCAACGTCAGAAACCGCCAGACCTTAGGATACGAGCTAACAAGACTTACAGAAATCATATTCGAGTCCACCCCTCCATTGCCATGACCAATCGAAACAGTCTTCGTTATCGAACAACAAGCTATTCGCCGCGGACCTTTTGTGCAAGCTCTTTTGCCAGTTTACAATTGCGAAACAATTCTTACAACTCTGGCAATGCGTTTTGCAGCTGTTACAGTTTCCGCAAATTTCAAGTCTGTCTTTTCGTATTGGAGGCAACGGCGAGGGCGAAGAATCAGCAACACGGATTGTTAGTGATTGGCGTTCGCAAAATGAAATTGAAGTTGACAACGCAGTTCCTGACGGGACTTTGGCGGTACATGATGTCGCAGATGCCATTATCTTGGCGAGAAGCGGTTGAGAATGAATACAAAATGCACTGAGAGAACAGAATCTGATTTAATAATTCCGAATTTTAATAAATTTGTTTATTTGGTCAAAGGTTATTCCCCAAAGAAACAAGGCATGGGCAATTACGACTCCAGTAAGAACATGTTTTTGGAAGGGTGTGAGTCTTATCTAACAAGCCTTCGCAGGAAATTCGTGATACATCGTAGATACTATGCAAATATCTGACAAGTTGAGGAGTTAGAAGGTCATTACAAATTCAAAACATATCTTGCCGAACAAGAGTCACTGAACCAAACTCCAATGACCAGCCACCCCAATTGCAAATAATCGTCAAATCCCATCTACTTTCGGAGAGAAAGCTGTTAACATTTTTACAGGTTCAATGTTTCCCAACACGAAAGTCACGTCCCAATGTTCGCTGATCATACAATCCCAAACACGATAGGTATCGTCCATATTAGACGCCATAAAGATTCCTCCTTCCACATTCACGTTTCCAAACTGGTCGAGGTGGCCGCCGATTCCGGTTCCAAAGTTCCCACCGCCCCAGCAATAGAATCTGTGGTAAGCGTGTGCCTCAATGAATGGGTCGTCGGGTAAGTTTCCTGGAGACTCGATGTGGAGTCCTGGACGGCGTTGTGTGGCTCCTTCTTGTACGTATGATTCGTGGATTGTGAGGTATCCGACTTTCCCCCATTCGTCTATTTGATTCAAAGTTCATTGGTGAGAACGGAAGGGAAGTGTATGAGGAAGACTCAACTCCTGCATTGTCTCAAACAGACCACAATGATCGGTGCATACTGCTTACATTCCGGTGGCAACATTTCCTCAAGTTTATGATGGGTGTACATGTGTTTCTAGTAAAGCACGCTGCTATCCAGTCCAACATCTGGATTCACCATTACAAACGGCATCATGTTAACGTGGAACTCCTGCGCTGTTCCGTCTTCATTGCGGAGCGGCTCTGGGAAGGTAACAAGAAGCTGATTTACACTGGATTTTCGTTTTGATTTTCACCTTCCTTTCGCCGTGTTCATCACCTTCTTTATTATTTCTTCTGTAGAACAAATGCTGTTCGCAAACCACATTGGAAGTTTGTTATAGACAGCTGCAACTTTTGGAGGTAATGGCCGATTTGACTCTTTTGCCATTTAATCGAATTCATTAACAACATACGAAAGAATCTCTGCCATCTCGACAATGTCGTTGGGTAACTCGAATGATTCCAAGTCACCCGAATTATCATCAAAGCCACCAAAGCTGCAATCACGTAAAACATGTTGTTGAGAGTCGCGAGCTTGTTTAGGGCGTCCAATAATGGCAGTATGACATTTGAACTTTGGAGGACGAAGGGGTGGAGCAAGGCCGTAGGTCAACATCTTTCCCTGCTTTCGTTCATACTTCTCCTTTACCCTTCGATAACAGTCTCCAAAGAAAAGGAGTGAAAATATCATAAATACAACATAAAAAGGAAGGTGGGCGGTAGAGAGCGCCTGCACCAGTCAGTCACAATCTAGTCTGTGTCAGTGGCGATTACATTTCACCTACGCAAGATGACCACTCTGCTACCTTCGCTTTTCCCCTGAATGCCAAAGAAAGACTACAAAGTTCAATAATTACTACAGTTCTTTTATTCTAAACAGTGTATCTAAATGTCGTATAGAATTCAAGTGAGGGGGTGGAATGGGGGGAAAAAGGTCAATGAAAACGATAACCAAAAGAAAAGGATGCCCGCAGAACCAAAAGAAAAAGTCCACGGTAATCCATCATAGTGTTTTTGCTTATCGTCAAAATTACCAGGCAGTTGGCTTCTGGTTACCGTAAGCAAGGCCGGCTGGGTAACCAGAGAAGGCAGCTCCACACTGCTGGGTGCGGCACCAAGTTGGCTGGAGGGCCTCAGCTCCGTATCCGCGAGAGACGAGTCTGTCTCTGAAGACCTGGAGACGTGGGAGAGCCTCGAAGAAGTCCTTTTGGGTTGGGTCTGGGAAGGAATCAGCAGACCACAAAGCCTCAGCAGCAGCGGCAGCACGTGGCCAGAGCTTGACGTCCAAGTTGGAAGAGTCGATTCTCTCACCCCAAATAGCAGCAGAAGCTCCAATAATGGCGGAGAGGTCTCCCGTCAATGGACCAGCCAAACCAGTACCGTCAGTGTCGGTGGTGTTCTCCTGACGAGACTTGCGTGGGTCGTGGGTGTAAACACGCTCCCAGGTCTTGAACTTTGTCCAGTAGTTCTCCTTCCATGAGTCTCCTCCTGGACCGAATCCACGGTCGGTCAACCAGGCTCCAGATCCTCCGTCAAGGTAGTAGTAGTCGTTGTTGGTGTCAACAATCTTGTAACCAGCTCCCTTGGCGTTCAAGTCGAGAACCTTCTGGAGAGAGTTCTTCTGGGCCGTGTTGTCCCAAGAGTTCCAGACCTGGATGATAGAGCCAGCTGGGACAGTAACTCCCTCGGAGAGAACAATGTCTTCCCAGTACTGGGCAACCTTTCCGGCTGGGAGAGCCTTGCGGATGGTGTCAGCGTAGACCTGGTAGGTGGCAGTCAACTGCTTCTCGAAGGTAGCAGATGGGGTGTTGGTAGACGCATTGAAGACGGTGTTGAAGTCAGTGACTCCAGGGTGAGCGAGGTTGACGTACTCCTTGGAGGTACCCAAACAGAATCGCTCGATTTCGTCTCCTCCCATGTGGAAGACAGAGTCAGTGAAAAGGGCGGAGTATTCCTTAACGAGAGCACCGAAAGCTGGAGCAGCTCCTGGGTCGGCGATGTTGACGTTTCCACAAGGTGGTTCTGGGCAAGTTGGCCAGAAGGAGGTAGTTCCAGCGGCTCCTCCGTTGACACAAAGAACGTATGGAGCGAGACCCTTGGAGAAGGAGTACGCGTTGGCGTGGGCTGGGGTGTCGAATTCTGGAATAACACGGATTCCACGGTCGGCAGCGTAGGCAATTACAGCCTTAACGTCATCGTAGGAGTAGACGGCCAATGGGCTGTAAGCAGAGGTAGCCAAGTCTGGGTAGCTCGTAGAGACAACTGGGAAAGAAGTGGCATCAACAATGTGCCAGTGGAGGACGTTAAGCTTGGTGGAAGCCATGGCGTCGAGAGTTTTCTGAATTCCAGAAACTGGGATGTAGTTACGGGAAGTGTCCAAGGAAACTCCACGGTAGCTGTAGGATGGCTTGTCAGAGATAGTCCATGGTCCACTCTTTAGAATGTAAGTTAGTATGTGAGTTCATTGAGGATAATTGACTTACAGGGATGACGAAACCAGCCTGGAAGCCGGCGGCAGCAGCAGTAGCACATCCAGCAGCGTCAGTCTTGACGTGGAATGGAAGCTTCTGAACTGGAGCAGTCAATTGTCCCAAAGTCTCGATGGCACGGAGAGCACCAACGGTGTGGGCGGCAGTGATGGTAACTCCGGTGGCAGAGGTGGACAAGGAGTAGGACTCGTCAGCCTGAGCAAGGTCGGATGGGTCGGTTCCGGTAACAGAGACAGTAACGGAGGTGATGGCACCGTCAGCAGCGGCGTTACAGGAGAGAGCCAAAGCGTTGGCGACGTAACGAGCTTGAGCCTAGACATGACTTAATAAACGAAGTGAAGTAACCACGATCTCGTTACCTTAGCAAGGACATCAGCGTTTCCTCCAGAGACAGTGAACTTGACAGTAGCTGGGTTGATGCTGTAGTCAGTAGATCCGGAAGTGAATTGCTGTGGTCTTGGCCACAAAAGGTTGTGTGGAACCGCCTTGAGTGGAGAGACAGCATCGGCAGCGAAGACGCTAGCGACAAGAGTGGTGGCAGCAAGGATGACGGACAACTGCATCTTGGATCTAACTTTTGGGAGGGATCGATGCCACCCTTTGACCTTTTAAGAAAGTCTCAGGGCTTGTCCCCGGAAAGTGAAAAGCCTGCGACATGTCTGTAATTGGTAAAATTTGCATGGGGTACGGAAACGAAGAAAGCTGAAGCACCTCCGGGTGGCACTCCTATCAAAACAGTTGAAGGTGATATAGCAGCATTCGAGTGCTAGATGAGCAGAAGGATTAGTTTCTCAGGAGTATGGTACCCCGACTATCGTGGGT
Organism: Rhizoclosmatium globosum; assembly: GCA_002104985.1. Lineage (NCBI taxonomy): Eukaryota > Fungi > Chytridiomycota > Chytridiomycetes > Chytridiales > Chytriomycetaceae > Rhizoclosmatium > Rhizoclosmatium globosum. The sequence continues at coordinate 27,582 of MCGO01000028.1, forward strand.
TACTCAATTACAAAAGAACAATTTGATTACATTTCTACCCAATTGGAGTAGAAAAGGGGCAGAAGTTATCGAAAGTCGCCATTCTGAGAAGGAGACCAAATTGAGAGTTGACAAAGGTTGTGCTTACATAATGACGTTGATGTGAAATGTTTTGGGAAAGCCAAAAAAAATTTAATGATTAACGATCCAGTTTCAAATTCAACCAAACTAGTACAAAGACGTACACCCTAGAGTGATATATGGGATTCATTTTTTACAAGTTCTGGTGTATGGGCGATCTATGGGATATCCATAGACAAGATCCAAAGTGCCACCTTTCAGTTGAGTGGCACTGATGAGGGTGCTTCAGCTTTCTGGCCTGACCTTTCCTCAAGAAAAATTTTACCAATTACAGACAGACATGTTGCAGGCTTTTCACTTTCCGGGGACAAGCCCTGAGACTTTCTTAAAAGGTGAAAGGGTGGCATCGATCCCTCCCAAAAGTTAGATCCAAGATGCAGTTGTCCGTCATCCTTGCTGCCACCACTCTTGTCGCTAGCGTCTTCGCTGCTGACGCTGCTCCAGCCGTCTCACCTTTGACTAAGGTCCCTCACAACCTCCTGTGGCCAAGACCTCAGAATTGGACTGCCGGAACTACCGATAACACCATCAACCCACAGGCTTTGGTCTTCAACATTGTTGGAGGTGACCAGGCTAAGTTGACCAAGGTTTGTAGCTTGTTTAAACGTCTTGAATGATATTAAAATCAAGTTCAGGCCGCCAACCGTGTTTCCACCAACGCTTTGGCTGTCGGATGCAACGTTCTTCCATCATACGGATGCTCCGGACAGGTTTACGGAGACATTACCACCGTCTCTGTCACTGTCTCCGGAACTGACGGTGACCTCGCTGATGCTGACGAGTCTTACACTCTCGACACCACCTCCTCCGGAGTTACCATCACTGCTGTCCACACCGTTGGTGCTCTCCGTGCTTTGGAGACCCTCACTCAGTTGATCAAGCCAGTCTCCAAGCTCCCAGACTGGATTGCCTCCGACGCCGCTGGATGTGCCGCTGCTGATGCCGCCGGACTTGCCCGTGGATTCGTTGTTCCAGTAAGTTATCTGTTCAAACTGCAATCTTGATATTAACACTCGCTAATCAGAACGGTCCATGGCACATTGTTGACAAGCCATCCTACAGCTACCGTGGAGTTTCCTTGGACACTTCCCGCAACTACATCCCAGTCTCTGCCATCAAGCGTACCCTTGACGGTCTGGCTGCCACCAAGCTCAACGTCCTCCACTGGCACATTGTTGATGCCACTTCTTTCCCAGTTGTTTCCACTACTTACCCAGACTTGGCTACTGCTGCCTACGATGCCTTGTCTGTTTACTCTTACGATGACGTTAAGGATGTTATTGCCTACGCTGCCGACCGCGGTATTCGTGTTATTCCAGAATTCGACACCCCAGCCCACGCCAACGCGTACTCCTTCTCCAAAGGTCTCGCTCCATACGTTCTCTGTGTCAACGGAGGAGCCGCTGGAACTACCTCCTTCTGGCCAACTTGCCCAGAACCACCTTGTGGAAACGTCAACATCGCCGACCCAGGAGCTGCTCCAGCTTTCGGTGCTCTCGTTAAGGAATACTCCGCCCTTTTCACTGACTCTGTCTTCCACATGGGAGGAGACGAAATCGAGCGATTCTGTTTGGGTACCTCCAAGGAGTACGTCAACCTCGCTCACCCTGGAGTCACTGACTTCAACACCGTCTTCAATGCGTCTACCAACACCCCATCTGCTACCTTCGAGAAGCAGTTGACTGCCACCTACCAGGTCTACGCTGACACCATCCGCAAGGCTCTCCCAGCCGGAAAGGTTGCCCAGTACTGGGAAGACATTGTTCTCTCCGAGGGAGTTACTGTCCCAGCTGGCTCTATCATCCAGGTCTGGAACTCTTGGGACAACACGGCCCAGAAGAACTCTCTCCAGAAGGTTCTCGACTTGAACGCCAAGGGAGCTGGTTACAAGATTGTTGACACCAACAACGACTACTACTACCTTGACGGAGGATCTGGAGCCTGGTTGACCGACCGTGGATTCGGTCCAGGAGGAGACTCATGGAAGGAGAACTACTGGACAAAGTACAAGACCTGGCAGCGTGTTTACACCCACGACCCACGTACTTCCGCCCAGGAGAACACCACCGACACTGTCGGTACTGGTTTGGCCGGTAAGCCAAAGGGAGACCTCTCTGCCATTATTGGAGCTTCTGCTGCTATCTGGGGTGAGAAAATCGATGCCAACAACTTGGACATCAAGCTCTGGCCACGTGCTGCTGCCGCTGCTGAGGCTTTGTGGTCTGCTGATGCTTTCCCAACCCCAGACGCCAAGGACTTCTTCGAGGCCCAACCACGTCTCCAGGTCTTCAGAGACAGACTCATCTCCCGTGGATTCAATGCCGAGGCCCTCCAGCCATTCTGGTGTAACTACAACCAGTGTGGAGCTGCCTTCTCTGGTTACCCAGCCGGCCTTGCCTTCGGAAACCAGAAGCCAACCTACTGGTAAATTTTTGCGATAAACTCAAAAACGCTATGATGGGGATGGGCGGTCTTTTTCTTTTGGATTCGCCTGGCTCCTTTCTTTTTGTTTATCGTTTTCATTCGCCTTTTTCCCCCCACTCCACCCCCTCACTTGAATTCTATACGACATTTAGATACACTGTTTAGAATAAAAGAACTGTAGTAATTATTGAATATTTTCGACATACGTATTCAAAGTCTCAGCTGAACATGCCGCTGTAACGTCATATTGAAGACTCCAGTACAGTATTCATTTCGTTCTTCGGAAATGTGGTTTGATTTGCAGGAAAGGAGTCGAGTGTCGCGATTGCAGCATCTTGAAAGGACTCTTTTATTACATTTCTGCTTTAACTCACTGTAGTTCCTTAGATTCGTCATTTTTACACGTTCAAAGACGGAATGGACTTTAAAAACAACGAGAATTCATTGCTTTATACTTCGTAAGTGGTGAAAATTCTGAAACTGACCTGTTCTCGTATGGTGTTGAGTTACGCTGTTTTGTGGGAATTCTTACAATGATTACAATGAAGTCAGTTGAATTCTGAGTGTTTGTCTCCGAGTTTACCAAGGCAGTATCGAAATGTAAAACTCTTGATTTGAAAGCGCTATTTTACTGTTGCGTCGAAAGAGCAATGTGAGACGGCATAGAATATTTGTCAGGAATACCCATTTCTTACAATTAAATCTAACCAAACTACAAACATTCTTTTCATTCATTCAAACACTGTTTGTTCAACGCATTTTGAAAACGGATCTGCACCAATGGTAATTAAAAATATACAAGCTTTAAACAACGTCACCCCCGCGATACACGCACTTATTGCACCCGTACACACAACGCATTCCCTGCTTGAAAGAACGTCAGGTTTATATCAATTGATACCTTCCTTTGGGCTTGGCGATGGGAAAGCCTGCACCAACCTTTTCCAAATTGGTAAAATTTGCTTGGAGGACGGGAGTCTTTGAAAGCTGAAATACATATCTTACCGAACAAGAGTCACTGAACCAAGCTCCAATGGCCAGCCACCCCAATTGCAAATCATCGTCAAATCCCATCTACTCTCGGAGAGAAAGTACTGTGCACCACCTCGGCGAAAACTATGTGTGCCGTAAAGATGAGCTTCAAGTCCTATAAATATCCAACAAAACACTTCGGAAAAGCTCCCAGTATCGCTCTGAAGGCTGAGCTCGAACTCCCTTGCTCGCCAGTAAGCAGTGTCGACTTGATGCTCGTAAAGTAGTCTCCCAAAGTGTACTTCATCAAATCCACGAGCACACTTTTCCCGTTGCGAGTTCCTCCCGTGAAAATGTGGAACAGTTCATCCTTCTTGGTGCTGTGCAACGTTGATCCGAGAAACTTGAGCAAGTACTCGCGCTCGCTGGTGTCTGGCTGGATGTCTTCAAAGAATCCCAGGATCTCGCTGCGTTTAAATGCATTCGCGGTAAAATCAAAGTCGTAGCCGCACGTCATGCTTATGTTGTCCGTTGGAGCAGCTGCGCGGAAGGCCTTGGCCTCGAGATCGTACACCCCGTTCGGGAATCCAAGGAGAGCCGGGTTCGCGTGCAGCAGTGCTTCGAAATCAGGAATTGCCGCCTTGAATTCTGTCGCTGCTTCGTGCATCACGTGACCGCGGTCTTTCGGGCTGTGCGTGCAGCTGTTTCAGGATCTGGTCCAGCCGGGCTTCTCTGATCTTGGCCAGCTTCGCGTCGGCAGTGTGTTCGCGGAACCACACTTTGGCACGTTCGTAGTACTCGGCCACTTCCTTCTTGCAGATAATAACCGAACAAATAAACCCACTTACCCTGAAACTCGCTGCTTGAACTGTTTGCGTCCAACCCACTGCTGATTTTGACGCGTTTCGCAGCCGAGAACTCAAAAGCAGTCGGCGCCAGTTGCATGTGATTCAAGATACTCGCGTCCCGCAACCATCCCACCAACTGCTCAACGGAGCTCGGTTCTAGCTCTTGCAAGTCGTCGTCAAGTGGTCGATACACTTTCGATTGTACCCATGTCGGATCCTTGTCCTTGTCTGCTGGTTTGTGTGCCAGAAGCATGCGCAACCCCTAGTTGTATACCGAAGCATCCAACACCTTGTCGTGAAACCTCGTGGAGGTGCTCGACCTGAAGAACGGCTCCATTGTCTTGAGCAGGGCTTCGGCTGTCTTGGAGTCCACAAGAATCAGTTCTGGAAACACAACGTGTATTTTGGGGCCCCTCGCAGACACAAACACCCGGCTCTCGAGCTGGTACTGGTCCATCCATTGAGTCACTGCGTGGAGAACTTGGTGCTTGAGCTCCTGGTTGTCGTTGTTCTCGGTGGTGGTGTTCTTGTCGGACTCAAAGGAAAAGTCAAGATCGACAAAGAACCGAAATCCATTTGAAGGCTTGGACACTCTCACTCAGAAAACAACGTTCCTTGCGAAGCACCACGGCACTTGCGTATTGTTTCCAGAACTCGTCGAGGCGGTCACGGGGAACGTAGAACCTCCCTCCTGCCAACGAAGTATGTGTTGCTTCGGCGGTGGTGCTCTTGTATTCCCACACAAAAGGCGCTTCCTTCTCTTTCATGATTTTTGTTTTTGACTTTGTTTTCGTTTTCGATTTTTAAATACCTTTCAAGGGAGTGTGGGCTTGTGCGGGTGAGAGAGAATTGGAGAGAGTTGCGATCGAGCGAGTCAAGATGGCGAGACCGAGAATGGAGCCCAAACGATCCTCGTTCCAATGTTGACGAAACTGTTGATATGTTAGGGAACATTTTCGGGGATCGCGTGCTGCCATATTCAGTCGTTTCCTCCCTTTTTCGTTCGCCCTGTTTCTCCTGAGTTCGCCGTACCTAGGAAACTTGTGGATACTTTCCTTCAAACCATTTTCATCCCGCAACCGATTGTCGTTTTTATTTTGAACCCCAGAGCCGGGATTATAAATACATTTTCTGTACTTCGGCCTTTGTGTCAGGAAAAATAAAAACTATTATATCTCTTTTCTCGATTCAAGACAGACCTGCTCACATCTCAAAGATTCTGTCCTTCACCCCTGTTGTCTTTTGAGACCCCATACACTTAAACTGAGTCGTAACAACTCCTCCATTTCTAAGCTCTTTCCCAAACGTGATTGTAGTCCCGCGATAGGCGATTCCTTGCGTTTGAACGTGCCATTCACAGAACTTGGCAAAGACATCTGACAAATGAAAATTGGCACCCTTTTCATAACGGGTGTATGAATTGAACCATATCATAGCTGGAGTCATTGGAGTAGTTACCGAGTCATTGATTGAAGTTACATCTTCAATGTCTGTTTCTTCTTCTTCTGTTTTTAGCACCTGGATTCCTTCCATGACGCGTCGAATCAAGTCATTCGTCTTGATCGTAGCATAAGACGACTTGAGTGTGTGAATGACATGGCATACAATTTGCGTCACTGTCACAATGTAGTCGTCCTTCACTTCAAAGTGTTCGCGGTTTCCTTTCGCTCTGTACGAATCCAGGATGTAGTGAACAAGATCCTCAATGCGCTTGCTGCTATGAACAGGAAACTCGGCCACGCGCTCAATGTCTTTGAGGTTGCCTGTTTGTAGTGTCTGTTGTCGCGCCTTAGAGCTTTCATTCGAAGTTCGTCCAATCTTGAATACACCTGGAACGTCTGTAGTAAAGACGTACACTAATTCAGATTTTTCAATTTCATCATACGTCTTTTGTCGCATTTGATGCTGTACAAGTGACAATGTCTTTTGGAGTCCTTCCTTTTCGTGCATCAGTCGTTGCTTCTCTTGTTCTGCTGCTTGGAGTTGTAGCCTCTCTTGTTCTGCTGCCGCTGACATCATCCGCAGCTTCTCTTCCATGTCTTTCTTTCCGCGGACTCGGACATCCTTGATAATGTTGATTATCCACTTCCGAAACAGCTTCGCCTTTTCTTTCCGCGATGCCAATAGAAAAGCATGCAGCCCTTCTTCCGTGAAAACTGTAGTTCTTTGCTTCTGCCGGTTTGAGTCCAACACGTAAATGCTTTCTACGTCTTGGCCGAACTCTAATCCAAGACTCTGAATAGCAGACTGAACGTTAGTATGTTCCACAAAGTTGCAGATGTCATTGGCCTTGAACAGTGGATTTTCCGTTGTCCCATACATCTCCACCGTCGTTCCTTCATACGTCCCTGAAAAGAGATGTTGCAAAACTGGGACCGCAACGCCATTCGAATGTTCTTCCAACTTGTTGTTTGCAATGTCAGGTGCGGTGCTAGTGTTGTGGGTTGGCTTTGAAAACCTTGCCTTCTTTTCAAAGTATTGAGAAATGCTCTGCATGCTCGTTTTCGTGGATACTTTTTCCATCCAAAAGAGCGTAGATTGCTTTTTATTTATTCACCATAGCGCTATTATCGATAACGTGGAGTTAGGAAGTTCGAGGTGTAAAAATTGTTGGGTGTCTGGGGGAGTTTTAAAAGGCTCAGGCTTTCTATTTTTGCCCTCAGAAACTTCCATTTTCATCCGAGATATCGCTTAATCCATCTCACAAAAAATAGAAGCCCTTCATTCACACCAAACGACCAAGGACGTCACAACCCACCAAGAATCCTGCCGCGAATACCCGTACTTTGAACTCCACCAATCTTGAATACCTCAGTCTGGATACCTCCCTGTCTGAGCTCCTTGCCGAACGTCTTGACTTGTCCGCGGTAAGCAATTCCTTGCGTTTGCATGTGCCATTCACAGAACTTGGTGAATGCTTCCGACAAATGGAACTTGGCCCCTGGATCAGCAGTAGTGCACGTGTTGAACCACATCAGCGCAGGGTTTGAGTCTTCGGCGTACTCGTTCGTGCTTGCAACCAGAGTTTCTGTCTTCTTGAGCCCTTCCGCCTTGTACTTTGCGTACCATTCCGTGAGCAACAGCATCAACTGTGGCCTCCAATCCTTGATCCGTGTCTTGAGAGTCTTGTCCATCTTTCTTTCCATCGGCCCTTGAGAGTTTTCCATGGGAATGGTGCAACAATGAACCGTCTGCGGTAAAGAGCCATCAAGTCAGGACTTGCTGAGCTCGAACTGCCTTGCTCACCCGTAAGAAGTGTCGACTTGATGCTCGTAAAGTAGCCCCCCAGCGTGTATTTCATGACGTCCGCGAGCACACTCTTCCCGTTTCGCGTCCCGCCCGTGAAGATGTGGAACAGCTCGTCCTGCTTTTCCCCGTGCAGATTCGATCCCAGCAGTTTCTGCAGGTATTCTCTTTCCTTCGTGTCGGGCTGAATGTCCTCAAAGAAGAGCAGGATCTCGCTGCGTTTAAACGCATTCGCGGTAGAATCAAAGTCGTAGCCGCATGTCATGCTGATGTAGTCCGTCGAAACAGCCGCGCGGAACTCTTTGGCCTGGAGATCGTACACGCCATTCGTGAATCCTACGATTGCAGGGTTCGCGTCCAGCAGTGCTTCGAAATCGGGGACGTTGCGTTTGAACGCGATTCCGGCTTCGTGCATAATGTTTAACCATTCGCGCGGGTTCTTCAGTTGTTTCAGAATGTGGTCCAGCCGTGCCTCCCTTTGCTTCGCCAGCTTTTCGTCCGCTGTGTGCTCTCGGACCCAATCTTTCGCTGTCACGTAGTAGCCCGCAAGTTCTGTCTTGCAGAACCATTCCGCCGCATTGGTCTCCTTGATCCAGCGGCTGTAGCCCTCGCTGTACACCCACCACACATCTTTCGTGTCGGCTGACCGGCTCACCGCGAACTTGTCTTTGCCCAAGAAGTACAGCACGTCCCCAATGTCCGACGCGAGCCCGCTGAAACTCTTGAACACCACTGTATTTGTTTCTGTGTCTTCGAATAGCGGGGAGTTTGTGCTGAACTGAGCATCCAGTAACTCGTGGCTGTTGTTGGAGTAGTTGTTGTTGTTGATGATATTGATCTGAACATTGTTGTTGTTCGTCACGTATTTCGTCAGCGCTGGGTAGCTGTTTAACCCTAACCCTAATTGCAGGGGGTAGGGTTAGGGTTGGGTCGGAGAGAGAGCGAGAGAGAGAGAGAGGGGCGAGTGTGGAGATCTGGCGAGCCGGAGAGTGGAGATCCAGTGAGAATGAGAAATGGGAGTCGAGAATGGGACTGAGATTCTCCCAAAACTTGCGCGAAAACACCAATACACACACACCCTACACACTCACATCCACCTGAACAATCCCCACCTGAATGCTCGACAATTTGCTCCGGATTCTTCGGTGAGATCCTGTTGGTGCGTCTCGAGGACGCCTGAGCACTTGGCCGGACCTGCAAAGCCTTGTCGCCTGTGCTGAGCGAACCAGTTTATGGCAAAGAAGCACATTGACGTCAGGAGGGTTATTCCATGATTGTTTTACTAATTTTAGCGAGCAAAAGTGGCAATACAGCGTTGACTGAGACTGCGATTGTCTGGAAAAAGAGGAAAGGCATAGCACAAGTACTTAATTGTATTGTATTGGTTGCCTCGTTCTTGGTGATGATCAGTGGACTCAGAGATGTTTGATAGACGACCACGCGGTCGATTGGTTGATCCCCCTGAGTCTATTTTCTCGAGTCTCGACTTTCCTTCTTTTGAGGTGTGTGATTAGGGTTGCTCCATTTTATGGGTGTTGGTGGAGTAGCTACCTCTAACTGTACTCTTGTATGACATCAACACCAACAAAGTCCGCGCGAACGACAGGAGGTCTGCACTTAAAAAATGATAGTGGGATGGAGTAAGGACGTCGAGGAAGTGTCTCCGTCAGTAAGGTTTGGATGTTTCGACAGGTTAGGCGAAGAAACGTCCATCTTTTGCTGATCCCCACATGTCCTATAATATTCATTGATTGTTTTTTTGGCGGAACATTACTAACTGTATCTCATCGCTCTTCATCTCTTTCAATCATCGCCTTCGCCTTTTCTTGATGCAACTTTGGGAATTGTAAGATACAAACGAAATAGTAGAACCAGCGAATCCAATCCTTTATTCCCACAGGAAAATGACATTCGGCATTAAAGCAACAAAGAGGCACGAAAAGCACATGGTATGGCTCCATCGCTCTTGTCGCCTTTTTTCGCTTATTTAGCGCTCATTTGCTACGTCTGCGCTGGGAGTTTGGAGTCAAGCTTACAGTTTCTTTGAAGTCTTCTGAAAGTATACTGGGACTATCTTTTCGAATTGATTTCCTTATTGTTTTCATTATATATATATAACCGATTGTGCTAACGTGAATGTGATGTTGTCTCAAAGTGAAACGGTTTGAAACAGCGAAAGGAATGACAGAGTGGCGGTGGCTCAATCGTATGTGTGTTTTCGAATCCCATACAATTAGAAATCCTACTAACTGTACATGTTTAATTTTTTCTTAATGTCCGTTTTATTGTCCAACAAGACAGAAAATAATCAAAGTGGAGAAAGCCAAAGCGACACACATAAACTCCACTCATGATAAGGTGGCCCCATACTTACATCATCTCAACGGCAACAGACGATGCATTGCGTTTCAAGATAGTTCCAGGATGAACAATTACAAACGCAAGCATGGCAACAACCATCATCCCAAAGTCGAAAACATACATATAGTTCTCGTTGCTAGCAATGGGTCCATCAAATCCATTGGCAAACTCAACAATTCGAAACAAAGATCGAACACAAACAGCTCCTCCAGAAACCATAAGCGTAAAGAAAAGCCGTTTCCAGTTTGCAGACAGCTCAGAAGGAGACGGTTCACCATCAGACTCCAACACCGTAGCCCGCTTATAAAACACAATAGCAATAGCCAAGTACGCCAAGAACGAAGCCATCTGCAACCCAATACCTGCCAACAAGATATTTGTCCCCAAAGTAACCTGAGACGGGGACGTTGAAGCCGCGACCAAGAAAGCAGAACCACCACACTGCACAATAAACGTAATCACATCCGAAACCACGAAAATGCGTGTGATCAAGTAATGTCTAATTGGGCTTGCACTTGGGTACGAAAAGTGGATAATCTTTTCAAGCATCACATACTGCGTTGCGGCAATGAGGGTCGGTCCAAGGATAATAAAGCTTTGCTGGGATGCATACGTTGCGGTTTGGAAGGGATTTCTGATGGCGAGAATTCTGGTGGAGTAACCAAAGGTTTCAAAGAGGCATCCGATGATTGCGGCGGTCATGTATGAGGTCCGGTGACGGATGGCGAGGCTGACATGGGCGACCAGGATAGCAAACCATACAGCGGCACCCATGTAGGCCAATTCAATCATTGGCTTCGCGCCAAAGGGACTATTCTCGTAGTTTGGAGAACCGTCGGGGAGGTACAAGTCAGCAGCTGTTCTATTTCTCATTCAGTCCAAGTTTTTTTTACGAGGGTGATTATGATATTTGAAGGTCAGCTTAAAAATCACTTCCAGTCGGAAGACCCACGAAAAATCGCAGTTTTGCATATATCACCACATTGCCCCAACTAAAACTTGGAACTATTTCTGGCAATACTTGAAAAGCGGAATGCTTGGATTTCCTTTTTTAACCAAGAAAAGCTGCCTCAGGACGGACAGTGCTTTCCACAAGGCATATTGGGATTTCAAGTTCGAAAGTATTTCAATCAATCAAATACCTAGTAAAATCAGCTTCATCTCTTTCAATCATCGCCTTCGCCTTTTCTTGATGCAACTTTGGGAATTGTAAGATACAAACGAAATAGTAGAACCAGCGAATCCAATCCTTTATTCCCACAGGAAAATGACATTCGGCATTAAAGCAACAAAGAGGCACGAAAAGCACATGGTATGGCTCCATCGCTCTTGTCGCCTTTTTTCGCTTATTTAGCGCTCATTTGCTACGTCTGCGCTGGGAGTTTGGAGTCAAGCTTACAGTTTCTTTGAAGTCTTCTGAAAGTATACTGGGACTATCTTTTCGAATTGATTTCCTTATTGTTTTCATTATATATATATAACCGATTGTGCTAACGTGAATGTGATGTTGTCTCAAAGTGAAACGGTTTGAAACAGCGAAAGGAATGACAGAGTGGCGGTGGCTCAATCGTATGTGTGTTTTCGAATCCCATACAATTAGAAATCCTACTAACTGTACATGTTTAATTTTTTCTTAATGTCCGTTTTATTGTCCAACAAGACAGAAAATAATCAAAGTGGAGAAAGCCAAAGCGACACACATAAACTCCACTCATGATAAGGTGGCCCCATACTTACATCATCTCAACGGCAACAGACGATGCATTGCGTTTCAAGATAGTTCCAGGATGAACAATTACAAACGCAAGCATGGCAACAACCATCATCCCAAAGTCGAAAACATACATATAGTTCTCGTTGCTAGCAATGGGTCCATCAAATCCATTGGCAAACTCAACAATTCGAAACAAAGATCGAACACAAACAGCTCCTCCAGAAACCATAAGCGTAAAGAAAAGCCGTTTCCAGTTTGCAGACAGCTCAGAAGGAGACGGTTCACCATCAGACTCCAACACCGTAGCCCGCTTATAAAACACAATAGCAATAGCCAAGTACGCCAAGAACGAAGCCATCTGCAACCCAATACCTGCCAACAAGATATTTGTCCCCAAAGTAACCTGAGACGGGGACGTTGAAGCCGCGACCAAGAAAGCAGAACCACCACACTGCACAATAAACGTAATCACATCCGAAACCACGAAAATGCGTGTGATCAAGTAATGTCTAATTGGGCTTGCACTTGGGTACGAAAAGTGGATAATCTTTTCAAGCATCACATACTGCGTTGCGGCAATGAGGGTCGGTCCAAGGATAATAAAGCTTTGCTGGGATGCATACGTTGCGGTTTGGAAGGGATTTCTGATGGCGAGAATTCTGGTGGAGTAACCAAAGGTTTCAAAGAGGCATCCGATGATTGCGGCGGTCATGTATGAGGTCCGGTGACGGATGGCGAGGCTGACATGGGCGACCAGGATAGCAAACCATACAGCGGCACCCATGTAGGCCAATTCAATCATTGGCTTCGCGCCAAAGGGACTATTCTCGTAGTTTGGAGAACCGTCGGGGAGGTACAAGTCAGCAGCTGTTCTATTTCTCATTCAGTCCAAGTTTTTTTTACGAGGGTGATTATGATATTTGAAGGTCAGCTTAAAAATCACTTCCAGTCGGAAGACCCACGAAAAATCGCAGTTTTGCATATATCACCACATTGCCCCAACTAAAACTTGGAACTATTTCTGGCAATACTTGAAAAGCGGAATGCTTGGATTTCCTTTTTTAACCAAGAAAAGCTGCCTCAGGACGGACAGTGCTTTCCACAAGGCATATTGGGATTTCAAGTTCGAAAGTATTTCAATCAATCAAATACCTAGTAAAATCAGCTTCATCTCTTTCAATCATCGCCTTCGCCTTTTCTTGATGCAACTTTGGGAATTGTAAGATACAAACGAAATAGTAGAACCAGCGAATCCAATCCTTTATTCCCACAGGAAAATGACATTCGGCATTAAAGCAACAAAGAGGCACGAAAAGCACATGGTATGGCTCCATCGCTCTTGTCGCCTTTTTTCGCTTATTTAGCGCTCATTTGCTACGTCTGCGCTGGGAGTTTGGAGTCAAGCTTACAGTTTCTTTGAAGTCTTCTGAAAGTATACTGGGACTATCTTTTCGAATTGATTTCCTTATTGTTTTCATTATATATATATAACCGATTGTGCTAACGTGAATGTGATGTTGTCTCAAAGTGAAACGGTTTGAAACAGCGAAAGGAATGACAGAGTGGCGGTGGCTCAATCGTATGTGTGTTTTCGAATCCCATACAATTAGAAATCCTACTAACTGTACATGTTTAATTTTTTCTTAATGTCCGTTTTATTGTCCAACAAGACAGAAAATAATCAAAGTGGAGAAAGCCAAAGCGACACACATAAACTCCACTCATGATAAGGTGGCCCCATACTTACATCATCTCAACGGCAACAGACGATGCATTGCGTTTCAAGATAGTTCCAGGATGAACAATTACAAACGCAAGCATGGCAACAACCATCATCCCAAAGTCGAAAACATACATATAGTTCTCGTTGCTAGCAATGGGTCCATCAAATCCATTGGCAAACTCAACAATTCGAAACAAAGATCGAACACAAACAGCTCCTCCAGAAACCATAAGCGAGCATATTTGCGGTATACTGTTTGTTGTTGTCAAACATCCTATGTGTTTCTAATTTAAAATTTGTAAAACAGATTGATTTTAGTTTGTTGGTCGTTTTTCAATTATAATGACGGGAGGATAAACGATGCCGGAAAGTATTTTAATCGAGCTCGAAAAGCGTTGCTTCGTGCTGATTTGACACCTTGCTTCGATTTACTCATCACCTATGGATTGATTGACTCGTTTGCTTCCAGTATGTTCAACATTCTTAACTGATAAATGATATATTTCTTACGCAGACAATAGTAAGGGGAGACGTTGGTGTGGGTCAACATTTCCTAAAGCTCACTCTCGAACTCATTATTCAATTACGAATGGACATTGACCCGATGATTCGCCGTGGTTGTCACATCTGACTGTTCGACAGAAAGAGGAAAGGCGGCATGCCTTTTGGCATTGGACGATGCGTTATAACCTACAACTATGCTGCAACCCACATCAAACCGTTTTCCCCATTTCCTTTGACCGAGTCAAGCCGCCATCTCAAATATTCGATCCATATGCAATATTCATTGACATGACTCCATTCTATCACCGATTTCGACTATGGAATTTAATGGGTACCATCAAACAAACATGGATTAATCCCCCAAGGAAATTGGACGACCTACTTGTAACTGCTGAAACTCTTTCAGCCCAAGTTTTGACAATACAAGCTCTTATCCCGCCAGATCTCTTGCTGAAAGCGAAAGAACCCATGACTATTTCAGAAAACGACCGAATTCAATTCATCAATCAAGTGACAACGAAACAAAAGCTTCTTTCCTTCCAATCTCTATTACTTCAATCCAGCATATCAACAGTTTTCCGACCAGTTATGTTTGTATCAGCGCTACCATCGTGCCGACCCATGTATCTCGATTTACAACGCCAATCAAATATAATCTATGCAATCAACACATGCATGGAATCAGCTTGGCGAATAATCCTGATTTTCGATTTCGTGCATAACGTTCAAACCAAACACCTTTGCTCTCCTGAGGATTCAATCTACTTCAACACAGATTTCAACTTTTTCGAGGCGTTTGAGGCCATGACTTGTTTTTGGTTTTGTGCCTGCCGAATGGATCCTATTTGGATCATGCTGACACGATTTGGGAACCCGAATTCAAAGTTGATGAGGACGAGACTCAGGCGGTTGTTGGGGCCTTACAGACATAATACTTATGGGGATTGTGTGATTGATCCTTTAGTTGAGACTACGAAGTTAATGTTGGATGAGATGGGGGAAATGGATAGGAGAACGGAGTGTCGCAATTTCAACGACTCGTTTGCACGAGAGGGGACTCGAGAAGTTGGAATTGCTGGAGACACGCATTTTGAGGCATTGCAGAAAAATCCAGACGTGACTGTGACAGAAGCTTTCTGTTACCTTGGTCTTTTGGGATTCAATGTTGGGAATAATGTAAGATGGCCAGGTCGCAGTGAAGATTCGTGGAGATTGTTTTGGAAGTTGAATGCATGAAATTGCAAAAATAAATTTTATTAGTAGTTGCCGCTATTTCTTGACTCGGTTGTTTTGTGACCTGGAGCATCCAAGTCAACCCAGATTTACTCCAGTCTCGGTCACAGCCGTGACAAATGTCTACCAGCCTTTTGCCATCCTCACCACCAAATTGCAGGTTTCTCGGATTCGTCATATTCTCCAAAAGGACGATTTGCACAGCTTCTGTAGAAGGAGGTAGAAGGGTAGTATCGAAAAATACGTCCTCCGCCATTCAGGAATTTTTAATTCTTAAAAAAGTGATAAATCGCAATTGATTTTTCTGTCGCCATTTTTGTCCGTTTCCCACCACCAACGTGCGCTCACCCCCCAATGAGTGAGGACGTCCAAGCCAAGAGCTTCTAGTGCTTTGATATTGAGTAAGTCATTCTCAGGAAATCGATGCAAATCTAACGATATCCCTTTTATTTAGTGCTTTCAAGTAAACCACCGCTTCACCCAATCTTACGTTTGTGTCCTGCCTCTCAAGCCTCTTCTAACTCGCTTTAATACCCTCGTCATTCAATAGGCGCAGGGAGTGTGCCCTATTTGGCTTGGACGAGTACGAGTTCCTCACCACCTCAATCAATATCTTCAGCCAGATACAGTACGAATGAAAGATCAACCACTTCAGCAACACCAAACACTTGTTTTTGTTCTGTGGTATGCAGAATGGGTTGACTGTCCATTGTTCACAGAGAGAGGGAATGGAACGCGAGGGTTCAAGACATCAATAAAGAGTTTCTATAAATTGTATATGTTCTCCCATTGCAGATCTGTCCTCGTCTTGGAAATGTCTATTTGGAGGAGACTGGTGGAGGGCTGTCTGTTTTATTTGGCCCATTGGTCCGAAAATGTGTTCTATGTCGTAATCCCTTTGTGAAAGAAGGTCTCTTCTAATTATATTGATTGATTGGAATCAAGGATAATGCCTGATCCAAATGTACTCGTTGTTTCTTTTGTATAGGAGGTGGATGAAAGAACAGACTCTGTAAAGGTGCACCTGGACCTTGATCTTCCGCAATTGCATTGTTCTGTCCATAAAATAACGTTGAATTTCGCTTGGTTTGACTTCTGTCACCAGATCGTGAGTTTTTTGCTTGATTCCAAAAGTTTTTGTTAGACAAAGTCTACCAATTCGCATCGCTTTTGCTTCTATACTTTTGCATGCATAGATCATACCATTTCGCACTCGATGTAAAGCTGGTGGAGCTTACAATCGCAAGTAGCTTTCACAGTGCTCGTTCGGGTGAGGAAAAAAGTCTGAATTTGGTGTTTTCACCAAATAACAACAGTAAAACCGAATCATTCACTGTCAAATGAAGAGAATATACAGTTTAAACTGTGTTTAATGTGCTGGCTTTTGAGTTTAGTTGATATTTTACACTGCCATCTGGTGCAGCGGACAGATATGATCCAAATCTGGCACAACTTTGACGTTTATTATTTCATGAACCAAATGCAATAAATTAACAAATCAAACGAATTTGGATAAAGCCAGTTAAGTTCTATTAATTGTGAAAGTTTGGGAGCTTACATAGCAACGTGGCAAGGGCAGTGCTCGTTCGCGTAACCTCACCTAAAACTGAGAGACAAAATTTTTTTGAGACAAAATTTTTTTGCACAATATAGGAGCCCTCCCTTAAGTATTTAAGTACACATATAATAAATCCCAATTGACAACAAATACCCATACCTCATTAACTGTGGCAGCGGACAATAAAAAAACACTAGGTAATTGAAGCTATGCAGAGCCCTGATTCATTGATGTTCAGTACAGACACAAGAAGTTCACCAAGTTGGAAGATTTACATGTCCCACCCAAACCTCAAATAGAGTCAACTTTCTCATAATCCAAACTAGGACGGCAAAGCTGTTCTTGCGGCGTCTAGCCAGCCCGGTTCTGACAGCTATCTGCTTCGTTGAAAACCTCTTTTTGAGAAAACCTTCTGTTGGGTGAGTTGAATGAGACCAGCGATTCGTAATACTCAACGTGATTAAGATAGACCCCGCCTATTCGTTCCATGATCAACCGTCACTTCCAAACGTCCCTGTGTGAATACTTCGCCTTCAGTCTTCTTTAAATGTAGTTGGTATGAAACTACTTCAGCCTCGAGTATAGTAAAAGTTCGGTCAGCGCTGCTTAACCGATTTCCCTTAAAACAACGGAACATCAGTGGACAGTGATTAAGTGGGGCGAAGAGGCGAGGAAGCCTGTTACTGCATTTTTCACTCATTCAGGATATTACATGATTCAAACCCTTTGCGCCATGCGAAAGAGGGTCTGGTTTCCTCAATGGTTCAAGTTGGATAGACAAGTTGGACTTGTGAACCCATTGAACCAACTTTGACTGCACATGGTAAGTGCTCGGGCGCTTTCATCATGAATGCAACGTTTATTCAAATGCCCTAAAGAATAAATAAATTTAGATCCTCTCCTGTGGATGTCGTCTTCTATGGTCTTTTTCCTGCCACGAAAACTTGTTCTAAACCTTTGATACTCAGTCTCACCGGCGTGAAATACACACATTCCTCTTCCCGCCCTTCAAACTGATGCCTCAAATGCGCTGGTATCTGTGCGGGTCCAAACCACGGAATTTGACCCGACTTTTTCATCCCCTTCATCATCAATTCATCCAACACATCCTTCTCCCCAGAAACCTGCAACGCAAGCACCTTATTCACGCTCTCAACCAGGAAACTAAGTGCGTGTGTTCCCCGAAATTTCCAGTATGATTTCACTGCGCATGACACGAGAAACTCGAGGAGTTGGTTGTTTGAGTTGTCGGAGGAGAGAAATTCAGAGTATCCAGGAAATCGTTTGGAACCACCGTAAGGAAGTGGAGATGTTGCGCGGAACATTAACCCGGCTGTACAGTACGTGAGACGGTGGGGATGTGCTCTGGTGGATAAAAAGCAGGACAATACAGCGTTGACTGAGACTGCGATTGTCTGGAAAAAGAGGAAAGGCGTAGCGCACGTACTTAATTGTATTGTATTGGTTGCCTCGTTCTTGGTGATGATCAGGGGACTCAGAGATGTTTGATAGACGACCATGTGGTCGATTGGTTGATCCACCCTGAGCCTATTTTCTCGAGTCTCGACTTTCCTTCCTTTGAGGTGTGTGATTAGGGTTGCTCCATTTTATGGGTGTTGGTGGAGTAGCTACCTCTAACTGTACTCTTGTATGATATCAACACCAACAAAGTCCGCGCGAACGACAGGAGGTCTGCACTTAAAAAATGATAGTGGGATGGAGTAAGGACGTCGAGGAAGTGTCTCCGTCAGTAAGGTTTGGATGTTTCGACAGGTTTCTATGGCGAAGAAACGTCTATCTTTTGCCGATCCCCACATTTCCTATAATATTCATTACTTTTTTTTAGCGGAACATCAGTTCTCGAAATCAAGAGAGTCTTCACGAAAGGACATTATACTCGACTTCTTATGAAGAAGTAAAGGCCATGAGAAACGCGTCGCTGAGATCGTCTTTCTTGGCATGTTCTTCCAAAAATGAGATCCACGGTCCCGGTGGAACTTGCGTATGTAGAATCCATCGTGTTCGCTCAAAACTCAACCATTTTCTCTGCAGGTACTTTGTCTTGAGATTTTTTGGGTAAGTGAATACAGGTCCGTCAAACACTCTGAGCTTTTCGCGCGCATGAATGAACCGTATTTTACTGTGCGGACAGAGTTGTGCAAAGAATCCAAAGATGATGTGGCTCAGAAACACCGCAGTCGGATTGCACTTTGGTTGGAGTTTAATGTGGATCGTGGTCACATCTTGGAAAGCTTCTGTGTCAGACACCACTCGTTGCAAGACAAGGATACATAACGAAGCCAGTTCTTGGCGCGAATATTCACTCACGCGTTTCGGTTGAAACGGTTTGCCTCCCGCCTTACAGTGTGTCTTGCAGGTCAGTTTCGCATTGTATTGCACTGTGCATTTTCGCGTACATTTTTGTTTATTCTTCAGCATTTGATTGCACACAGGGGCTTCTGGAAGCAGGTCAAAGACGTTCCAAACAAGGACTGTGTTGGGCTCTTGAACCATGCAGAGTCCCAAGTTTCTTACCCCGACATCGATTCCTACTTTCTTTCTGGGCGGTGTCATTACTTTGGTGTCCAGGAAAAAAACAGTCAGTGCGTTCGAGGAGTATTCAGTTAGGGTTGGGAATCACATGTTCAGCCAGTATGCTGAACTGGATATTGAAAAGCGACGTGATACTCTTTCATCTTCATTTGTATCACCGCCGTGTTTTTGTGGGAGTCGTGGTTAGTGTATTATTCTCCCATCTTGTACTTTGTGTGGTCCGCACTAAAGTCGTCGTCTTCTTCCTGAGACATATAGTAGTCACCAAGAACATAGTCAATGAACCCATGCGCTGCCGAAACTCCTTCTTCTTGGATAAAGTTGTGTATTTTGTCGTGAATCTCGTCTCGCGTGTATACCTGATTCTGGAGTCGAATGTATGCATACCACATGATCCATACTGGATTGAAGACAAAATAAGTTCCTTTCCATTTGGGACTTTATGCCGAGTATGTGTCAAGTAAGGTTTGGAGTTTGGAAACGTCAACAATCTCAATTTCTCCCGGAACTATCTTTTTTTCTTGTAGAGCTTGGATTGCTAGAACAACGTTCTTATTCGCCAATGTAATCCATTCAAAACGCTTTGATTCGTAGTTGTATAACAGAAGGCTATCGGCTCCTCGAATGTATACTGGAATTACAATGAACTCCAACGTTGAGTATTGCAGCAATTGCTGTAGACGACTTTCCAACCCTCTTGAGCTTGTAACTTTGACACTTCCTTGTTCTTGGCGACATTCTATACTTCCAGGAAAGGAAAATGTGCGCGCCACTTTTTCATTCAACTGCAGTTTCTTTATACACAACCTGTGAAACAAGATTGTCACTCGATCATCAGATTTTTCTAACGACGGCTCATAGTTTTTCATCATCTGTGCATAGGCGTCACTGTCGAGATAATGTCTGGTTGTTGATGGCAACTCCCAGGGAAACGTTTCATTTAATTCCCTGTACAATGACTTCAATCCACTGTTTGAGCCACTGAATGTCAACGTTTTGCTATTCGTAAATGGCATTTCCTGGTTCTGAATTTTCGTCCACGTGGAGTGTTCATACCTTGCTTGTCGTTTCAATATATTTAAAAACTTTTCAGGGTTTATGTTGAAGGAGATTCTGCGAACAAACTCGTCTCCATCGAGTCTTTCGTTTGCGATTCGGTTATGAAGCGTAAAGTGTAAAAGAAGGTCGTTGCAATGATCGTATCGATGGTCCTCGCTGTCGTAGTCTCGAAAGTCAGGAATCTTAACATGAAGGACGTGAATGCGGATTGCCAAAAGTTTTGACAGTTGTGCAAAAAAGTCAGGTGTGTGTGTGTGTGTCGTTGTACTCGCTCTTCATAAATGGCGTCGAGCACCACCATTCGCATTCTTTTGTCATTTTGTTGTACCAGAGTATACTCTTTTGATTGAGTTTCGAAATCAGGAGAAACGTCGGCAAGCCTGCCTCGATTCTTTGATGAAAGTAAGACACGAGGTTGTCTGAAAAAGTTGCAGTATCGTGTGATAAATGAATGACCTAATGTTCTGGTGTGGAATTTGTAAAAAAGGAACCACTTTTACAATTGTTGAGAGCGCAGTAACTCAGATAATCAAATTCTGACAAATACGTATTCTTTCTTTGTACAAGTGTATTGTAGTTTGAAATAAAGAGTGTTTTTGGCAGGGTTGGAAATAGTTTCTTCATTTACAAAGTGTTGAAGGAAAAAAAAAGACACAGTGGAGTGTCCCTTTGAAGATGCAAATTATAGTCATTTTCGAGGGCGAAAGGTAAGTTTTCTCTTTGCTTCATTTGACCCGCTTCTTTTTTGATTTCGGACACGCTGCTTAACAAAAAACCAAATGATCACAACCAACAGTTACTCTGACGACACACACTCGCACCTGCTTCTCGCAGTATCGGCTCTCGACACCGACGTCCATGAACACAAGGTGTGGGCGATCGATAGGTTGACTCGTGGTGAGTGTGAATACTGTAGTTCCCTGCTCTCAGGGTCACGCACGCTTGCGCCAACTGACTGACTGACTGACTGGCTTCACTTTCAGCATTGGGTGTTTCTCCCGAGCACGATCCGTACTTGAGATGCGCGCTGGACTTTGTGGTAAACAACAATCTGCCAGTTGCGCGCCAGTACTATTGTGGGCCATGAAAATGCACGCGTATACTCTGAGCACACAATCGACAAAACCCATCAAGGAAGAAACCCAGCTCGCTGTCGCGGCCCTGTTGCCCGAATCGATTCGGCCCCAAAGCAGAGCCGAAGCCCTCGAGTACTTTCGCAACCCTGACCATTTGACCATTTCCTAAAAACAGTTTCTGGATTCGTGACTGCGTTTCGTACTCAAAAGGCGACCCAAATTCCCGTGTTGCCAGTGGACATTGAATCGTCTTTAACGTGTCGTAGTATTCACCCGGTCCTCGTGGACCCCTTGAAGACTCTTTTTGTTCAAGCTGGCATCGCGAGCGGCACTGTGGCCAGTTACGTGAACGAACTGACCGCGCTGCTTCGAGCGGTTGACTCGGAAAGGATTCTCACCACGAAAAGCCATCACTTGTTTCCAACGGAGAACTATCTGCACCTGTCGTATCGCTTGCATTCAAGAAACTCGTTGAAAAGAATCCAGAGTCAGGTTAAAAATGCATGCAAGACTTGAAATGTATGTTTGGCGTTGGCTCGAAGGGCCTCGCGCATTCTGTGGTCCAGCCTGCGCGCGCGTTCCTCGAAATGACGTTCGATGTCGAACGTGTCAGCGACTGGCTGTGTAGTGTCGAATGCATGGTCACACTGAACCATGCAAAAAAACAAATGGGTCCCCAAGTGAAACAACAACCATTTCGCCCGAAGAGCAAGCCGTGTTTGATTTCTTTACTCGGCAATTTCCGACGCGTGACTTACGCGACTTTTTTCTCGAGCAAGCCGCTCTTACAGTCAGTCGCAAGTTCATCGCCTTTGCGGGGAAAACGCCCCACCACGAACTGAAAGAAGGCCTTTCTTTGCTCACAGAACTCAGGGAAGTCGCGCTGCAACGGCTCCAATGGGTGGACAATCCGTTGAATTGCCCTCGCCGCACGACAGATGTCATATTTGGGTATTCGAAGCAGGAATCAGCGAAATGTATTGTTTGGGGAGGCCCGCATACTGGGTTACCTCGCCCCCAAAACTTGGCGAGCCACCTTGCCACCTGTTTTGTCCCTGCCACTCCGTCCAAAGGCAATTACCTCGCGGCAGTGGAAGCTGATACTTTCTTGATTCGCGAAAACTACAAGACAGCCGCGACTTACGGACGCGTTCATACCAGACTCTCTTTCCTGGCACAGTCGATACTCACTCTTATTCGCAAACTGGACTTTATGGATCACCCACTCGTTCAGACGACGAGCGATGACTTTGGTGGTTCGGGAACACCCTTCTTTTTCGCTGATGCGGCGTTCCCCGTGACGTTGGAAGCCGCTCGCGAGTGCATGCACAATTTTTACAAACAGCTGTGTGCGTCAGCATGGAGAAGCCCTCACGGTTTCACGTTCGCGGCTGCTCGCAAACTTATGTTTCGTTGGAAATATCGGTATCGCCATACCATTTTCTCAGCGATCGTAAAGTGAACAAAATTGGCTTGGTGTATGGGAACGTCGAGAAGCGAGATTCGCAGCCGCTGTTTTAACGTCGCCGTGATGAATGGCTCAAATAGCCATTCCATATGCGGAAGTGGGGACAAAAGTGAAAGTGGCAGCAAAAGCGTAAACGGGGACGGAGAGAGTCTCTGTCGAAGTTATCGGATAAGGAGAGAATAAGAATTCACCACTCAATTGTCTCAAAGAAAGAGGTTCCATGGAACTATGGACGGATTTGTGTCATGTTAAATGCACAGAGTGGAATAGCCATCAATTACTTGTCCAAACATATTCAAGAATATAAAGACGACTACACCCCATATATTCCAATAAAAAAATGGTTTCAAGAAATTGTTAAGATTGTACTTGCATTTTCCACGCAAACGATGCGCAATTTGAATGTCTTTTGGCTGGTCCGTGATTGAATGAATAAGCCTCAAATCATTTTAAGCTTCCTGCCTCTCGGGACAGCGCTGTAACAATGGCTCTGCTCCAAATTTCAGCAGCCTAAGTGACGCTGTTAAGGTTTGTTGTTTTGTTGTTGGTTTTGTGCACTTTTGGCACAATTGTTCTTTCTTTTTTGCACTTTTGCAGGAACAATCGCTCCAAAAGTGCACAAAACATGTTTGTCCCTCCAGGCAACGGCGAAGCGTGTAAACAAGGGTGTTGTTTGAACGGATACTTTAAGGACGCTTCGGGTCTCTGGATTCCTGTTACGGCCTTGAAAGACTCCACAGATGAAAGCCGCCCAGGATGGATCACCAAAGCGGGATGGGCTCGACTTCAAGGTACTTTCCTACGGAAGCACACAGTGGTGTTGTGTCAGGGTTGTGAAAGGGAGATTAGTGGCAAGGGTTCCAACCTT
Organism: Rhizoclosmatium globosum; assembly: GCA_002104985.1. Taxonomy (NCBI): domain Eukaryota; kingdom Fungi; phylum Chytridiomycota; class Chytridiomycetes; order Chytridiales; family Chytriomycetaceae; genus Rhizoclosmatium; species Rhizoclosmatium globosum. Next base: position 51,309 of record MCGO01000028.1, read on the forward strand.
TGTGTTATGTGTGCAAGAGAGAAACGAGGAGACCAATGGAGCACAAAGTACCGCGAACTCATCAAATACTTGCGAACCATCCGTCATTTCACAAGCGAAGCTCCATCTGCTGAACTGATCAAGAAACTAAAGGGTTACGATCCTTGTGTAGTCGAAGGATGTGAAAACAGCTGCGGATTCACGTATCCTCTGTGCCATTACTGCTCCATCGCCAAATATGGAGTATATGTTTTCACTTCTACCATCATTGGAGCTGGATTGGGACTCTTTGCCGGACAAGACTTTCAGAAGAACCAGTTTGTGAATGGTTTATTTTACACGGGCCGAATTGTTGAGGCATCAGAGAGTTTGAGTGACAAACAGTACGTCATGGACGTTGGTCTTGATGACAGCCACTCAATTCAAGTGGATGGAGAAACAGCAACGTATGGTAGTTTGTTGAGATTCGTAAATGTGGCAGTCACAAGGGAACAATTGAATTGCCGCTTTATGAAAACTCGTGGTAGCAACAATCCTCAAAGAAACGTTCGACTCAAGGTTACGGAAGACATCAATGCGGGACATGAGTTTCTGGGCTACTACCAATCCAACAAGAAAACGAATGAGGCCGTGCTATGGAGCTCTGGACAAGGAACTTGTTTTATCATGGAAGCGCACCTGGAAGAAGCCTATGAACGCGGAATCGAGAAGGTGCGGTCTTCGGCACGCTTGCAAGGAGTTTCAGTTGCAACCCGCAAGAAGAAGAAGAGACCCAGAGCCCAGCAAGAGTCTGGGAGTGAGTTTGAACAATAAAACAGAGCGGGAGCATGCAAGAGAGAAATAAAGTTATTCACAAACTGAAAATACACAGCAAATCCGTCCCAAGAATTTCTTATGTATTATTACAGAATTCGTTTGATTTTACTTGAAGATTCTTTGAGATCTTCTCAAATATTATGCATGTCAAATGAGAAAAGCTCGTGTATTCTTTGCGTAAGCCACAACAATAAAGTAAATCAAATACAATCCTCATGGCAGGCATCATCATCTTCCACATCATCTTACTCATAATTGTCCACAAAATCCAACTACTGCTTTCTTCTTGGCATCTCCCCTGACCAAATTGCCTACTCCTCTCTTGATGCTCTGTTTGCTGCAACTCCTAGATCGAGAGAGGCCATTTTTTGGCCAAAGATTGAGCATTTGGTTTAATCACGACAACAACTCCCTTTTTGGCGGTTTTGGCTTGAGGACAATTTTGGGAGTTGTAGTCTTCTTGGAAGCTGGTACTGCAGGCCAGTCAGGTTTTGGGCAGTTTGGTGAGAGTGAATTTGGCGATAGTGCAGTAGCTTCTTCAGAAGTTGACAAGGGTGTGGACGATTCAGGATAGGCCTGTATGGCAAGGGTCTGGAGACTTCAAGTTCCTCCAAGCACCTTGTCTAGGAATTGACTTTGCATATCAGGACTTGGCATATAAGACTGTCCTTAGTCCACAGGTGGTTTACGAGAACTTAAACCTTGAGACGTTCCTTGTTCAGGACAACGAGGAATATGTTGAAGAAACTAGTGAGAAAATCAGGAAACTTGTCCTCCAGAGGTTAAGAACTGGATTGAAGGCTGCTTATGATGTTGTGAAGGACAAAGTAATGCACGCACAGAACAATTTGAGAGCAGCATCCTTACAGTTTTGAGATAAGAGATCGAGCATGGCTAGCAGTACCTATTGAAGCTGAAGCTTGCTCGCGAAGATGGACTGAGTGCTGGTTATATCATTGACGCAAGCGGTCGACGTCAAGAGATGCTGATGTTAACTGAAACTGGGTTGTATAGGTTACTTTTTGCTTCGCGCAAAAAAATTGCACTGCAATTTCAATATTGAGTCTGCGGCATTATCAAGGAAATCAGGCTTTGTGGGAAGAAGTGTCCATCATTTCACTCACAAAAATGAACCTCAAATTCTGAATTCCAGCCACAAAACACGAATTCGATCAAGAGTTTAGAAAACAGAGAAGGGTTAGAAAATGTGGTTCGAACCAATTTCAAAGTGGGAGTCCCGAAAATCCTTTGAGAGGGGTTCCACGACAGAAATATCTGCTGTGGGTGAAGTTTGAAGTTTGTAGTTTCAATCAGTTGGCTCAAATGAAAAAATGTGGATACACCCATTTTGCCAATCAAAAATTACGTTCAATGAAGGAAAAAGAAATTCAATTCGCTGCCGCAAGGTGTTATTCGTTGGTAAAGAGTTTTCGGAAAGTGACAAGTCTCTTTCATGTGGCACATAGTTCCGTCTTTTGTTGGGCAAAGTCCCTTCTCCAAGGTACATTTCCAAAGCAGCTCCGAGAGTCCAAACTGACCAAGGAGTTGGTTCAGTTCATCCAAAGCAGCCTCCGTGACAACCCCTTCGACACCGTCGCTGCGTTGCGTCACAAGATCTACATTGTATTCAACGTCAGAGTCTCTGCGACTCTATTTAACACGGCAATCAAGACGCTGGTTTTTTTGTGTGGCAAGGTTAAAACACAACTGCAGCCTGAAAGAATGATCCAATTTGGTGCTCAGATACAAGAAACTTTGGCCATGATCTTTACAGTCCAGTGTTGAATTCACAGGCTCTTCCGTATTACTCAACGAGAGTGCCTTCAAAATACACGTTTTTGGCTGAAAAAGCGAACACAAACCTCTAGTGCATGTTTCCGATGAAGAGTCGGAACGTCTGAAATCCATTGAAGCCGTTATAAAAAAGATGGAAAACATCAGACGTATCATTGTATTCTGGTTTACCCTAGGACAATGACCTCATCTGCCAAGCGAGCCATTGAGCGAACCAAATACAGGATTGAACCGTTTGCAGAAACAGAGTTATTTGTGAGCATCATGAAAAAAAAAATATGATGCCTGCAGTCGTGGTCCTCAGTGATCAAGAGAAACGCGAATTTCTCGAAATCACCAAAAACGAAATTCAACGTCCTCGAATTCTTTTGTCTGATCCAGTGGCCAGGTTTTAGGGGCTCAGAATTTCGGAAATGATTCGGAATGTCAGAAAGACGTACCCGATCTGTGTTTAATTTTGCAAACTTGGAAAGTAAAATGAAGAGGTTGATTCTTGTTACGTTGGTTACTTTGGCATTCATGGCATGTTCCAGTCAAGTTTGAGTCGACGGCCGCATGTATCTCGTGTTGCGCGATCAAGTACAGCAGCAGGATACTGCTGATGTCCTTGGGAAAACTGAATCGCCGAATACTCATGTTTCTCTCGCGTCTCCAAACCGAGTATCCGCAAAATCCGTTCGTTGTTCGGCTCGTCAAAAAATACAACCTGATAACCTGACTGAAAGCGAGGCAGTGGTTGGCACAACTTCGTACACTGCAAACAAGGGTGAGCATGTTTCATTGTGTGTGAGGGCGAGAGAGGTGGATCAAACTGTATACAACGAGACAACGTTCTCTTTTACGTTGCTCTGTATGAACTTGGCCACATTAGCTCCATTGAGAGAAGACCATGTTCCGGAATTTTTCCAAAACTTCAAGTTTTATTACTGTCTTATCAACAAAAGGCAGGCATTAAAGAAAACTTTCTTTGGAAAATGACAGGATTTCGTCAACAACATAGTATTGCCTTCCAATTTCGAGTTGCTCAAGCTGTACTTTCAGCCACAGAATCTGGGACCGCAACTCAATCGAAAATAGCACTTGAGAATGGAGTCTCGCAAAGTCTTGTTTCACGTTGAGTGCATCTATTTCAGCAAGGCCAACTGCAGTCACTCCCTCACAGAAAACCCCGCAATCGTTTTCGTCTGTCTCCTGGGTCAGGCCGAGTGCGAGGAAACCGTCGAGTGAAGTCAAGTTCCCTCCCTCCACTCTCCTCTGCCATCAGCTTCGACGGAGTTTCCCAGGAAGTTTCACTACCTCTTCTTTCTTCTTTATTCCTGCCCTATCACAGTCTGAATTGTGCGTCATGGATTCAATAGTCTTGGAGTTTGACAGATATGTTCAAAAGAATGGGAAGATCAGTATCCAATCAATCGAATCTTCAACTACGACCAAACCCGTATTTGGTTCGATATGCCCAAGAATAAGACTATTTACTTCAAAGGAACTCGCCATGTGGTAGTCATGAACACAGGGTGCTGGTATTGGAATCACTGTTTGACTTGTGCAGGTGATGGAACACGATTAATTCCATTGGTATAATTCAAAGCAGCTCGTAATGGAAGGCTTGCAAAGACGATTCTTGACTTATTGAGGAGAGACGGCGTTGAGTTTGTAAGTGGGTGGAGCAGTGTTGGAATCAGTTGCACTCAAGTGTGTTTGAGAACTCTTTTCGAAAGGCATTGTGGGAACGTGGAGAGCGACAAGGTTGATTTTAAAATAACTGAATTAAGAAAGGACTCCCCTCTCTCCATTTCTTTCTGCTATTCTTTTCCCAAATGAAGACAGCTAAACTAAGGTTGTCTTTCTTTTCCAAACTTGACCGCAACATTCATGGCTGATTCTTTCGTTCACAAACAGTACACTCAGGTAATGTCTTAAGAATATGCACTGACTAAACATTCCCTCAACAGGTTGATGCTGTCCAAGTAGATGCGATCTGTTGATACCATCAAGGAAGTCGTTGTGAAGCGAGGAGGGAAGTCTCTTTAGTGGAACGAAGGTGCATCGCCAAATCAACAGATCCCCTCCCGCTCTTTCCCATATAAGCGTGCATGTTGATGGTATTCCCTCCAATCTCTCTCCCTCTCAATAATCTATAATATGCATTTATTAGGCTCAAGCAACCCTGATCCTGACTGTCACCGAAATACGAAAGCGAAGGTTTCTCCTTTACCCAACCTAAATCCTCAAGAACACATCGATATTGAGGTAATGGTTGCGTTCTTGTTCCTTTTTGGTCCACTTACCGGTTTTGAACTTCAAGGAGCCGCGTCAATTGATTTTCGACAACTCCGCGCACATCCACACAGTCACAACTCGCCACCTACGCCACCCTCTCCTACTACCACCTCATTTCTGCAGCTAATGAGTCTTCAAATATCACCAAGATACAAGGTTTTGAGTATCCCGAGACTCGAGCAGAGGGATTCACCACATGCTTCAACACTTTGGCCATCCCCACTCGAACACAGCTGCCGTCAAAAAGTCAATTGAATTCTCGTGTATCTGTCCCAATGCAACCCGAGCACTATCTATCACAGTCCCCAAATGTGGTGTTTTTTAGCAAAAGGAATGACTTCATCTCTCTCGGGAACACTATGCTTTCAAATCATCATCGTCTGAAAGAGACCAACGACAATCCCTTTCTTGACGCAAACTGTCTTCGAAGGCGATCGTGAAGGCTGTGGCCTTTTCAAAATTGGCTTCGGTCAGAGTCCTCTCGTTGTTCTGGTTGGTAGAAGGAGAAGTGGAAGAAGAAGCAGTAGGTTGAGTAGAAGTATAAGGGGGAGGCTCAGAGGTATAAGGGTGGTTGGACGAAAGAATGATTTGGGATGGCGGGGCTGGGTTCATTTTGCAGGGAAATTTTTTGGACGGGAAAATGAAATGACTCAGCTTCTCCAGGTTTCTGGGCTGGTGGGCTGGTGTCATATCCGACAGTTAGGAGAGTAGCTCCGACATCGACCTCCGCCGCTGCGCGGCAGAGGTTCTTTCTTTGTATGATATACCATCTGTCTCCCTTTATTTAAAATTGAATAACACTTGTTTATTCTCAAATCTTAACACTTTATAATATATTCCAGAATGAGCAACACGGAATCAACTTGCTTCCACATTCTTCACCATTGGGTTTAACTGTTTCGCTTGAATTGGCAAGTTGTTGGTTACTTGATCGCGCATGTGAGTACTTTTGCTGTAATGAGCCCTCTGTGTGTGGAAGAAACTTAAACTGACGGTTGGTAGAGTCAGGTAACATCCTGTGCTTGTCCCTACTGTTGAGAAATATCGTTTAAATACAATAATTAAACCGACGTCAACTCACTTGTACTTTGCGCGTAATGCATCTTTCCCAATACTACTATAAGACGGATCCAAAGACACTAGGTAGTTGCGTACAATATTCCAATTCTTCCGGCAGCATATCCAGCGCCCTCAGCGCCCTCTCTCTCTCTCTCTCTCTCTCTCTCTCTCTCTCTCTCTCTCTCTCTCTCTCTCTCTCTCTCTCTCTCCCTTTGGCTTCTCCTCTCTGCTGTTCAATTCGCACCAAAACCCTCTTGGAAAAGGTCACGTGACCAGGTTGCAAAAATGATGGAACACAGCTGCGATTGCGGGGCTGTGTTTGGAAGCCAAGCGAGCATGCTGCTTCATTTCACAGAGACGCACATCTTGACTTTCACTGTGAACTACGGGCCAGACGCTCATGGTTGGCTTTTCCCGTTGGACCCGCCTCAGTTCCCTTCCCTTCCTTTCCCTTCACAACCAACCAACCAACCAACCAACTACACACTTACCTGACTTGTTTCAACAGAGATCAAGCGATCGAAAGAGTCAGAGGCCTGGCGCTGTATGTTCTGTGATTTCAAGAACATGAGTTTGCTGTTACTGCGAACGCATGCACAAAGCTGTGGACAGGCAAGAGAGGCAGAAGTCGAAACCGTGGATGAAGTGGAAAAGGAAAAGGAAAAGGAAAGGGAGGAAGCGAGTGAAAAGGCTCAAGAAGTTATTGAGCCCCAAGAAGTCAGGTGTCCAAACCCTTGGTGTATTCGAAAAAGCCCATTCAAGACAAACAGTGCATACACGCAGCACATGGCTCAGTGTAAACCTTCTGCTCTGATGCCATGCTCTTTGCCATGGTGTGACAGAACTTTCACTTCAAAGTTGTCAAGAAAAAGCCATATGAAATCGTGCAAATTTATGCGTCCAAAGGAAGACGACGGTAAATAAAAATGTAATTTATTCTCTATGTTTGTTATCCGGAAGTCGTCCAAAATCGTAGGTCGCTTTTGCGGACTTCCAATGCTGCTTTGACCAAAGATAAGAAAGAAAGATGAAAGCCGAGAGAGAGAGAGTTAGGGTTGCGACTGATTTTGGAAGAGACTTTTGTACCCTGTCCCTTACGCACGTCTTCAAAAAGCCCAAACAAAATCAGAACGCGGTTTGTTTTCTAAAGCAAAACTATCCAAAAAGCATACGGAGCATTATCCAATACTTTGAAAAGAAAGTGAGAACTCCTTCACATCCAAACCAGTCAACAGAAGGGTCACTCCAACCATCTCCATACTAAATCACTTAGGATGTTCCAATGTCACAGCAACTATTTTCAAGTATCTGTGAAGGATCGAATATCGAGGTATATGGAATTCCAGAAGAGCCACTGTTCAAGGCCAACGACATCGGTCGCCTGCTTGCAATCACCACTGTTTACATGTCAGCTAAAAATATTGCTCCCGAAGATGGACTGCATGCTGCTTATATCATTGACATAAGCGGTCGTCGCAAGTGATGCTGATGTTAAGTGAAACTGGGTTGTACACGTTACTTTTTCCTTTGTGCAAAGAAATTGTGCTCCAATTTCAAAATTGGGTCTGCGGCATGATCAAGGAAATCAGGCTTTGTGGGAAGTACGACTTGGAGGAGAAGTTGAGTGGTGTCGCAGTCAGCAGAACAGCGTGAAAAGCAACTTACGGAGGCTGCAGAAGAAGAAGAAAAACGCGCGAAACAATTTGTTGGCTGCCAATCAAGAAAAAGAGGAGCTCCAAAAAAACTCTGGCACAGTTCGAAACACCCAGACACAGCCGACAACCCCAACAAGTTGACGTATGCGGCAAAGGCAATGATGGGCGGTGACGCCAAGAATCAAGTAACAAGCTTCCATAACTCATGTTCTCCCGGAGTGTTCAAGCAGTACTTGGCGGAAGGGGCGAGATGGAGACCCATCTTGTCGCACTTGTACGAGGCCCAGAGCCACCATCACCGTCGGTTCAGGGCGCATTTGGGGAAGAGACGGTCGGAAGATCGCCTCATGGATCGGATGCAGAAAACGTTTGATTCGGGCAGTTCAGGAAGCCTTGTTATGGGAACTGGGGGAAGAATCCGAATCTCTCGATTCAGGGGTCCTATTGTGGGATACACGGAAGATCGTCCAAGATGTGACCTGTTGGTCAAGATTACAACAGCTGAACTGTGTGCTCTAGCAAAGAGAAGGAGAAAGCTCTCAAGCGAATAACTTGGAACCGATGTGAAAAATTGAATATACGGGACACCGGAAATGGAGGAGAAGTTTATCTTTTCTTTCTATTCTGGTTCACTGTTCTTCTTTCATTGTATTGGGTATAAAGTAGTCTTCACTTAAGAGTGTGGTGAATTGGTACAAGGCAGCAGTGGATTTGTTTTCACTTGTCATCTTTCTTTTCTCAAAAAGAAATTGGGTGGAAACTGGCTGGAGAAGAGTGATTGGCGATTTTTTTGTGAACAAATTTTTTTTGGAGAGAGTGAGAGTGGAGATTGGCGAGAGTGAGAGTGAGAGAGTGAGTGGAGATTGGCGACCTGAAACAAAGAAGGGTTTCTGAAACCCGGAAAAATTGGTTTTGTTTCACTGCAAAGACAAAGAAGCAGAAGAGAATGACATGCAGCAATAGCAACTGGTGTTGGAACAATCAAGAAAAGTAAAAACATTTTTGTTGGTCAAGCATCAAAATTGGGAGGAAAGAACAAGAAGTGTTAGAAAAAGGTGATCGCCACACGTTTTGGAATTGAGGAACCAAAGGCCACGAGAAACGTGTGATTGAAGAAATTGAAGTATTGAAGAACAATGGCAGAATAACTTTATTGGCTGACTCAACGGGAAGTGAAAACACACATTTGTGTACTTTCCTGTCCCAGTCTTAACGGAGAAACTCATTGCGTTTAAACGCACGAAGAAACTCTTCCGACATTTTAACTCTTTCATAGGCCACAATCACACCCGGTCCATCTTCATCGACAATGTGAGGGAAATCAAAAAACATGTCGTCGTGGTTTGGCTGAAAGATCTCAGAGTAGGAAGGAAGTTGAATGGATTGGTGGCGTTGTTGGGGGGATTGAATATGTGCGGAAAAGACTTGGATAGGGGGAAGGATAGGTGTTGGGGTGGGGGCTGGAAGATAGATAGGAGGTAACACAGCAGGGGGTGGGGCAAAGATTTCAGGAGAAAAGACCGATCCGAGAGTTTGCCTGGCTTCAGACACTGGCGGCTCTGGGACAGACAATTCGGGAGCTGGCGGTGGAGTTGGCTGACCATCAGACGCAAATTGTGGAGCTGGAGGAGGGAGCGGGCTGGGTTCGGGAGCTGGCGGTAGTGTTGGTCGAACGTCCAACGCAAGGGCCGGGGCCGCGGTGGCAGTTTGTTCTTGGGATTTTCTTGTTTCAAATGGGATGTTGGCCTTGGCGATGTTGTGTTTGTCCAGGTAGTGAGAAACTAACGTCTTCTCCGCAGTGAAGGGCGAGGAGCACTCGTGGCATACGAAGACGGGTTTATGAGTTCTGCGATGATCCGATAGTTTCTTCAATGTCCGGAATTCCTTTGGGCAGTGAGGACAAGGGTATGTCACCTCTTGCTTCATCTCTTTCTCAGTCAATTTTTCTTTTTCCCTCTCTCTCCACTCCCCTGACTCTCGCTCTCACTTTCTCTCCCCATCTCCATTGCTTTGCTGCAAAAAAAAAGGACCTCTTAAAAACCAACCAAAAAGACCGTGTATCCGTCTTTGGCATCGTGGACTGCTTAAAAGAACTGTTGATCATTCAAGAAGTATTTTGAGACTTTATTGTTTTTCTGCAGTTGTCAATTAAAGTGACGGTACTTGGGATCAATGATCTTGAATTTCTCTTTTACAGACTCAAGAACGTCATGATGTTGTGCAATTCCTCGTCCAGCTTCTGTCGCTTGACCCAATAGTCTGCCTTTCTTTGACGCAAATTGTCTTCGATGGCGATCGTGAAGGCTGTGGCCATTTCAAAATTGGCTTCTTCCACAGTCCTCTTGTTGTTATGGTTGGTAGGTTGAATAGAAGTATAAGGGGAGGTGCAGAGGTGGTGGTGGCCGCGTAGGGGGCGAACGAAGGAGTGATGATTTGGGAGCGGGGGGCTGAGGACATTTCCACAGTAACTTTTGGGACGGGAAAATGCCCACGTTTCAAAGGACCCAGCCTCTCCTCACGTAAAAATTTTCCGTTCGATTCACCCTAGTCGAATCGATTTCCGGTTTGGTTATTGAGTCGCGACTCGGATCAAACCGCAACTTTGAATCAATTTGAAATCGAGTGACTCAACTTAAAACCGCGGGTTGATCGGTTCCGTTTGCAACAACAATTTGAAATGAGAAACACGTTGAGTCGAACGACACGTGCAAATTCACAACGTACTGCTGCCCCTACAACAAATACAACATCTTACGGCGGACGACAACGTAAGCTCTCACCGATTTATTTGTTTTCTGACGTTTGGGCAGTTCGAGCTGATCAAGAGCAACTCACACCACCAAACCCTGCCCTGCCAATCCAAATTGAAATACGCCGTCACAATGGTAATTCCAAGCCGTCATTTGTTTGGGACTACTTCGATAATATTGAACCCACCCAACAAAGTAATGAAGGCAGGTGCGTTCAACGCCTCTGTTTACTCTGATCTCATGCAATGGTACCTTAGATGTATAATATGTACTCCAAACGACTATGAGAACAGATTGGATGATACAGTCTCACGATCAGCACATCTACTCTTTCCAAGCATTAAGAGGCGAAGCACAACATCATCGATGATACTTCAAACAAAACAGATGAACCACCTAACTGCTTACTAGAAAAATAGACTCTTCAGTTGCAATATATCTTATTGAGTGTGAGCTTCCTCACAATCACGTTTCAAGCCACGGCTTTTTGCGGGTTATGTCGACAGCATCCCCAAGTTACTAAGTCAAAAGCACAGAAACCTACGTTGGGCACATTTTTTGCAAGTATATTGTACTCAAGTAGTTGATGAGGAATTTATTGGATTCGGTTCCAGTGAAGAAAAGCATTAGTTCTGATGGTTGGTTCAACCCAAATCTTCTTGGATTGTATTCTGTTTGCCTCCATTGGATTGACAGTCACATTGGCCTTCTTTTTGAATGTATTGTAGACTTTTTCATGTGATCCCCGAGACAGACGTGAGTTCTCGTGTGTCTGCGTATTTAGAGTCTTGTTAAATGCGTGGAATATTGCTGATAAGCTATTGATTAGATGCAATGACAATGGCGGTGATGCTGTGAAAGCAGCACGGCTTCTTGGCAATACTTTGAGATCAGTTTCAATGGGATATTCTTAGTCTCCAAGCAGACCCCGTGAAAAAAATGGTGCTGCAATGACAATGCCGGTGATGCTGTGAAACCGGCACAGCTTCTTGGCAATACTTTGAGATCAGTTTCAATGGGATATTCATCCAAGTAGCCATCAACTTCATTGCTGCACTCATACACTTCAACTATGTGTCAAGGCAATGTTCAAAACTTATTCAAGAGAGTATTGCAGAGCTTCGACTGCTGTTGACCAATATCCGTGGTTACAAGGTCTTGCGAGACCATTTTCGAGGACAATGTGCTCTTGACCTAACACTGTCTATACGAGAGCCCCCAACTTAGACTCTCCGACTCAGTGGGTTCAACATATGAAATGATTGCAGGTTGCATCGCAGCAAAACATCACTGCAAGTATGTAAAACATAATCCACATGAATTGACTCGGTCGATTGACACAATAAATTTCCTTCGTACAACAAACATTCCCGTCAATCGTCACCACCTTTATAATGGCATTAACAAAACACAGTCGTCGAGAGCAGGCCCTCAAAGAAAGCCAGATATTGCGGCCTACACAGCATGGCTCCATCAAACGGAGGAAGGCGAAAGCACCTGTCCTTGGCCTTAGATCCGCAGCACAAACTCGTGCTCGTGCAGAAGCGATGAAAAGCTCGAATATTGCCGTGAATACCACCAAAGCATATAAGGGAAAGTTCGCGAAGTTCCAGGAATACTGTGCTAAGCGCGGAGAAGCCGACCCAGGCATTCTGGCAAACATCTCATTGGCGACACCGCAGCTGCTTGAAGACTTCCTCACTGAGATGTGTGATCCCACTTTACCGGGTGGTGGTTTGACAGTTAACTAACTAAGTCATGTGTAAACTCCAATAACTAACTTTATTATTACAGTTTACAACAGCAGATCAATATCGAAATGCAATAGTTAAACACTATTCTGAAGAATTGGACCTCGCTCGAACTTGGAATCCTCACGCTAACCCACCAGGCAACCCTACATGCTCTGACCAATTCCGACGATTCTTGAAAGGCCTTAAGAAGCATCGAATTGAAAGCGGTGAATATGCAGATCGCTCGCTACCTATGACTGGCGAGAACATGAGAACCCTACATGAATTCATTCCAAGAAGCGGTGGATCTGTAGAAGAACGAATTCATCGAGGCGCAATTACAAAGTTGGCTCACCTTTTGTGGACCCGAATGGAAGAACTGACAAGCATTCGCGAGGAGCATCTAGAGTGGGATTGCAGGCACTTGGTTCCACAAGGTTACTCTCACGGATAGAAAGACGGACGGAGTAAGTATCCTTAATGTATTTGGATTAGTACTGATTCATTCGCTATAGACTGATGTGATTGGGAGGACTTACGAGATACATCCTGACACTGATAACCCACACTTGGATGCGTATACAGCCATGAATGAGATTCGCGATATCTTACGCCGACGGAAGCCAAATGTCGAACCAGCCGACTTGCTTCTACCTCGTATTTTGGGATCTCGAATCTATTTTGGTGAAGAAACAAAAGACTGTGATCGCATCCTCCAGAAACTAGTGTCGGGTGCCAAACTTCTTGATGGGAAACGTGGTTTCTACTCCTCGCATTGCTTTCGACGAGGAGGTGCGCAGTATCGGTTTATGGAAGCTCCTCCATCGAAGAGGTTTTCGTTGGCAGCGGTCAAGTGGTGGGGTGGCTGGTCTCCTCACGAGTCTATTGAAGTCATTCTTAAGTATTTGCTTGAGGAGTTGTATGGTGAGTGAGTGAGTGTACGAGCTTCGATTGACTGACTAAAGCCTTACGAAGTTTTCAAGACATCTTTTCCCCAGCCCACAATCCGACTCGGTTTTCGTCTCAACTAGGAGCCAGCTTGGATAGTTTGGTACTCGACCGTTCTGAAAGCGAAATCCTACTCGCTGCTCGGTCTCAACTGCACGATGCAGAGTCGGAAACCCGCCGCCTTCGTGAAACAAACAATCAACTAGTATTGGCCCTGTCAAGACTACAGCTACAACCACAGCAACCACAGCAACCAATACTCCTCGACTTGAGGCAGCAGCAACCTCACCAACCTCACCAATCTCCTCAACAATCACCATTACGCCCTCTACAAAGTCCGCCAGCAGTCGCAATCCATCAAACTGTCATCTCCCCTCAACACCGGGATACGCCTGTTCCTCGTCATCCATTTGTGCAAGATCCTCGCATTCCAACAGCCACAACTCTCCAGCAAGTTCTTGACCAATGGCAGATAGGAACTCCTCATAACGGCTTGTCTATTCCTCTCAAAGATTGGTCCACAGCAATGGTCAATGACTTCAGTTATGAGGCAGGTCGTAAAGTATTCCACAACAAAGCCATCTATGGGAACCGTAAACTGATTGCTCGAGAATATCTTAGTATAAACAATGACGCTGTTTTCCGTGAACGATACAGGTGTGCCTTTACAAATGGTGTGTGGTCACTCTCAAAGTTACTCGCAGCCATCAAAGCCAAAAAGAAGGAAATTATTGTAGTTAGACGACATTTATAATTCGATTATTTAATGAAGTTTTGTTTGAAGTTTAATAAAGCAGTGGTGTTGTTGTTGTATGTTGATTTGTCTTTGATTTGTCACTGTTTCTTTCCAATATCCAAACGAACTACTTTGATCACCACTAGCAAATGCGCTAATTGAATAGAGCTTTCCATTTCATGCTGGATATGTTGAAAATATGCGATGGTTTGCTGCAGATATGTGCCCAATATGTGCCAATTTACACTGATTGACATGATTGACAAGCCAATTTACATCAGTTTACAGGGACAAAATTTGCAGAACCCGCCAACTTCATTCCAACTGAGCTCTACAGTGCATATACAACAAGATCTTTATTTTATATACAGATTCGGAATCGTTGGAGCGTAAGGAACGCATGTATACCCATGTTGCCCCTGGTATTGTGGGTGGCTCTCGAGTAAATCGCGCAGAGAGAAGGAGTCAATTCAACAGTATATGTATTCCTCTGATGAATCGTGTATCAAATACTCGCATATTGTTTCTTTTCTGAAGTCTCTAGCCATTACTAGCCAAATTGTTGGCAGTTGTCACCACAAACACTTAATGTTGTGCAGCTATGTGTTCAAAAGTTCATCAATACTGCAAATACTCACGTCGATAGCCATATCCCTGTTCTCAAAGAATAGGCAACGAAAATGCTGGAAGTTTCACTATCAAAGCAAGCAGCTTTGGATTCCTTCCCAAGTCATATTGTTATGTGTCTAGACGTTACAATCCAAAAGCCCCGAACTTCTGAATTGTACCTATCAATACAACGCCATTCAGCGAGTTTACACTGAGATATTTCTCCTGTCGGCTCCTCCTCGCCTCCACAACTTGCTGAAATTTCTGAAATCCAAGGAGCTTTTGATTTAGTCAACGAATACAATGCAGAACTTGGCAGCATTGTTAGTGAAAAAATTTGACAACGAACTGGACCGCTATTGGGCGTGGATAACGGCCACAACATATCCCGACCTTGTGGTGAACAAGAGCTACTCAATCCATGACCTTCATCAAGCACAGCAGGGAGCGACGGCAGTCAAGGCCGCCAAGTGGAATGCGATAGAAGACGCAAAGGAAAGTCGAAAGCGAGTGAGAAAGGCGAAGGATGCTGAAATTGCGAAGAAAGAGGCAAGTATGTGTCAAGCTGTAACAATCATCAGCCGTTGCACAACTGTCGAAAATACAGCACCCTCTGGCTCAATTGCAACAAATCCGCCCTGCGCACAAGGCCATTTTCGAAGCTTGCATTACAGACTATGGCTTGCATTACAGACCATGTCAATGCCCACACTGTCAGAATGCACAAAACCATCCGCCTCTTCTTTATCTTATACCTCCTGATTTCATACGGAATGAAGCTGGCCTGCTTGCTTCTGGTACCCCTTTTGACTGCTGGACAAGAATTGAAGGCCGAACGTCTGGCACGGAGCATGTTAAGTTGAAAATTCGTGTATTTGGGGTGGGCCGGAATTGCCGACTTTTAGCTCGAATCGCAGACTCACTCCCATATCATTTCAAGACAAACACAACGTCGTGAGGCTGAACCATAACCAAGAATCATCTTGGAAGAACACGCATCCTTCCCTCAAACCACTCAACAAACAAAGACCCACCTGTCATGTGCCGTACACGAGAACAAGCCAAAGAAGAGAAACTGGTGGCACCTACAGAAAAGTTCTTACCAAACGATCCATTCATATCTGACAAACGATGCATAAAACACTATTGTTAAGGCAGAAGGAAGCACACGCAGGCTCCGCAGCTTCTCTGTTTTGACACTGGATACACATGCAGAGACATCCTGAAGGGGAACCAGACACACGCAGTCTCCGCAGCTTCTCTGTTTGACAACCGAGAGCAACGCCACTCAGTGTCAAAACAGATACACATGCAGAGACATCCTGAAGAGGAACCAGACACACGCAGTCTCCGCAGCTTCTCTGTTTGACAACCAAGAGCAGCGCCACTCAGTGTCGAAACAGATACTCGTGCAGAGACACCTTGAAGTGGAACCAGGCAGAAACGACCACACACAGTCTTCACAGCTTCTCTGTTTGACAACCAAGAGCAGCGCCACTCAGTGTCGAAACAGATACTTGCGCAGAGACATTGTGAAGGGTAGACATTGAAACCGGGAAAGATGGAGGGAAAAGAAGGGGGGGTATAGAGAGAGGCGCTTTCTACACACATCGCAGCATAAACCCTTCTGCAAGCCATCGCCGATAGCGATGTACGGGTGGAAAGAGGGAAAGAGAGAGGAGGGAAGATAGAGAGGAGACCTTTGAGGCAATGTGGAAGCTCTGTGGTGGTGGGTTTGGTGGTTCTTAAGGGAGGCCTCCAAAAGTGCTAAATTTTTTGTCGCCATTTTTTGGGTGAGGCAGTCCGGAGGAATTGAACGTTCACGCAAGCAAGGATTGCTCGCCCACCAGCCACAGCGAAGCCGTGAAATCGTCAGTAGAAGGAGATATGAGTCCCCTCTATGCGATTCCGCTGTATTTGAAGCTTTACTGACAATGGTTAATAAAATATTGATGTCTAAAGTCAACAATTTTTGACCCTTTTGAACCACCTTCCAGCCCATGGCACCAAAGAACGACTTTGCCAATCAGCCTCATTCAAAAAGTGAGGCATAGAAGACACACAGATGCGTTTATTCACGTCGAATTGAGACGATTGTATTGTTTTTGGTGACGTGGCGTGAATATAATCACAAAATTTGGAGATTTTGAAGTTTCGAACCTACTTTACTCAACTATTATCCACGAAGGAGTCCTACAAATTAAAATTCAAAGAGAATATGGTATTATCTAAGTTTTCACGTCGATTTAGCGACGCATCATTCAAATTGCGGGACTTGTTCTAATTGATACTTTTAGACCAATCAATATTTGTCCAAAAAACAGAAGCTCCCTCTCAGAGATCAGAAGGCGCAAAATTCCGCGATATATAGTGATGTGAATGATGGGTTGAACGATGGTCTGGCACTCTTGACACCTGAACAAGAACGAATACCTCTACCCGTTCGAAAGAAACTCTGGCTTAACCCAGAGCGCGATATCTGTACAACATGAGGTCTTGTCCCATTGATTCAAAGAACTTTATTTCAAGATAATTATGTTGAAAGCTTGTGTTTTTGGTTTGGAAGAAGAACGAAGCCAACAGCGTTCCTTCAAAGCAATTTAACACAAGACGTCGTATGCGATGAAACAAAACAATCAAGAAAAGTGGACAGGTAGTTTTTATTTGAATGGTTGCGTTTGAGCAGAATAACGTAGCCATTGGCCAAGAGTCCCCGAGACAACCTGAAATGAATCCTAACAGATTGCAGAATTGAACAACGGAATGGTGATTGATTCAAAGGACTTTCCAGAAGGGATAGAGGACACTGCTTGAAGGAATAGTTGCTCAAGGTCCCTTGCCCTCCAGTGAATAGTATGCATCAAACAAAGAAAAGACGTTGACATTGATAGAATGGCTGATTATGCGTTCAGCATTGATGGAAGCCTGGACGATATCGTGAGGAGGTTGAAAGGAACTTGTGCACATGAGAACCCACTCCCTACGCCCCCTCAATGAAGTCAGGATTGAATCGAGTTTAGAAAGTTTGACATATGGGGAAGCAGCTGTGAGATTAGCGTAAACGAGTGTTTCATATGATGTCACTGAATACAAGACATGTTAGATTTGACCCGGTTTTCTATTTATAACATACTCAACGTCGATACATCGAAATCTTCGAGACGGAGAGCGGAAACTGGTTACGTGGCAGGCATCAGAAGGTGGGTGGTGGTGGTGAAAACGGACAAAAATGGCGACAGCAAAATCAATTGAAATTTAGCACTTTTGGAGGCCTCCCTTAAAGTGAAAAGTAAAAAATTGAAAAATGTATTCTTTATCAAGGCCCTGATCCCCACAAGCACGCCAGCGCCCTCGGACTTGTTCCACCATGATAAAAAATGTTATTCGATGTCGAGGTGAGTGTTTGTGGGCTACTCTGAGGTCTCTGATATACATCAACGATATCAGCAATCAACCAACTCACAACTCACCTTACAGACGCATTCTCCGCTATCACCGACGCCTCAAACGCCTCAAAACAATCTGAAACGAAAAAGCACTCATGCCGACAACGCCTCGAAAGCTGGTACAAGTTGAGACTTCTTAAAAACGTTCACTGATTCTAAACGCGAAACAGCCAGCCATCAGTCGTATGAATATTCCGCTCATTGTTGACCTCACCCATTGCTCTACCAGTGACTCGCCTTCACCCTCTACCATCTCCTTGTCATCAGGTCCACTATCGCCTGACGCTCTTCTCATGTGATGGCAACGTCAGAAACCGCCAAACCTTAGGATACGAGCTAGCAAGACTTACAGAAATCATATTCGAGTCCACCCCTCCATTGCCACGACCAATCGAAACAGTCTTCGTTATCGAACAACAAGCTATTCGCAGCGGACCTTTTGTGCAAGCTCTTTTGCCAGTTTACAATTGCGAAACAATTCTTACAACTCTGGCAATGCGTTTTGCAGCTGTTACAGTTTCCGCAAATTCCAAGTCTGTCTTTTCGTATTGGAAAGAACAAGCACTCTTGGACTTTCAAGTAAAGCGACAATTTATATCATCCGCATATTAAAAGTGAGCAGGTGGGGGAGACAGAAGCAGCGAGGCAATGGCGAGTGCGAAGAATCAGCAACACGGATTGTTAGTGATTGGCGTTCGCAAAATGAAATTGAAGTTGACAACGCAGTTCCTGACGGAACTTTGGCGGTACATGAATGTTCGCTGATCATACAATCCCAAACACCACAGGTCGTCCAATTAGACGCCATAAAGATTCCCCCTTCCACATTCACGTTTCCAAACTGGTCGAGGTGGCCGCCGATTCCGGTTCCAAAGTTCCCACCGCCCCAGCAATAGAATCTTTGGTAAGCGTGTGCCTCAATGAATGGATCGTCCGGTAAGTTTCCTGGCGACTCGATGTGGAGTCCTGGACGGCGTTGTATGGCTCCTTCTTGTACGTATGATTCGTGCATTGTGAGGTATCCGACTTTCCCCCATTCGTCTATTTGATTCAAAGTTCATTGGTGAGAACGGAAGGGAAGTGTATGAGGAAGACTATGATGGGTGTACATGTGTTTCTCGTAAAGCACGCTGCTATCCAGTCCAACATCCGGATTCAATGTCCCGTGCGAACTTGTGGAGGTGTGAGTTTGGGTCGCGGAGGCCAAAGAGGAGAAGCGGGATTAGTTTGTTTGGTGGTGCGGACTCCATTCTGTTTTTCACGAGAAAAATGATAATCAGAGAGGGAGAGGGTTGAAAATATCATAAATACAACATAAAAAGGAAGGTGGGCGGTAGAGAGCGCCTGCACCAGTCAGTCACAATCTAGTCTGTGTCAGTGGCGATCACATTTCACCTACGCACGATGACCACTCTGCTACCTTCGCTTTTCCCCTGAATGCCAAAGAAAGACTATAAAAGTTCAATAATTACTACAGTTCTTTTATTCTAAACAGTGTATCTAAATGTCGTATAGAATTCAAGTGAGGGGGTGGAGTGGGGGAAAAAAGGCGAATGAAAACGATAAACAAAAGAAAAGGATGTCCGCAGAACCAAAAGAAAAAGTCCACGCTAATCCATCATAGTGTTTTTGCTTATCATCAAAATTACCAGGCAGTTGGCTTCTGGTTACCGTAAGCAAGGCCGGCTGGGTAACCAGAGAAGGCAGCTCCACACTGCTCGGTACGGCACCAGGTTGGCTGGAGAGCCTCAGCTCCGTATCCGCGAGAGATGAGTCTGTCTCTGAAGACCTGGAGACGTGGGAGGGCTTCGAAGAAATCCTTGGCAGTTGGGTCTGGGAAGGAGTCAGCGGACCACAAAGCCTCAGCAGCGGCAGCAGCACGTGGCCAGAGCTTGACATCCAAGTTGGAAGAGTCAATTCTCTCACCCCAAATGGCAGCAGAAGCTCCAATAATAGCAGAGAGGTCTCCCTTTGGTGGAGAAGCCAAACCAGTACCGTCGGTGTCGGTAGTGTTCTCTTGGCGAGACAAACGTGGGTCGTGGGTGTAAACACGCTCCCAGGTCTTGTACTTTGTCCAGTAGTTCTCCTTCCATGAGTCTCCTCCTGGACCGAATCCACGGTCGGTCAACCAGGCACCAGATCCTCCGTCAAGGTAGTAGTAGTCGTTGTTGGTGTCAACAATCTTGTAACCAGCTCCCTTGGCGTTCAAGTCGAGAACCTTCTGGAGAGAGTTCTTCTGGGCCTTGTTGTCCCAAGAGTTCCAGACCTGGATGATAGAGCCAGCTGGGACAGTAACTCCCTCGGAGAGAACAATGTCTTCCCAGTACTGGGCAACCTTTCCAGTTGGGAGAGCCTTGCGGATGGTGTCAGCGTAGACCTGGTAGGTGGCAGTCAACTGCTTCTCGAAGGTAGCAGATGGGGTGTTGGTAGACGCGTTGAAAACGGTGTTGAAGTCAGTGACTCCAGGGTGAGCAAGGTTGACGTACTCCTTGGAGGTACCCAAACAGAATCGCTCGATTTCGTCTCCTCCCATGTGGAAGACAGAGTCAGTGAAAAGGGCGGAGTATTCCTTAACGAGAGCACCGAAAGCTGGAGCAGCTCCTGGGTCGGCGATGTTGACGTTTCCACAAGGTGGTTCTGGGCAAGTTGGCCAGAAGGAGGTAGTTCCAGCGGCTCCTCCGTTGACACAGAGAACGTATGGAGCGAGACCCTTGGAGAAGGAGTACGCGTTGGCGTGGGCTGGGGTGTCGAATTCTGGAATAACACGGATTCCACGGTCGGCAGCGTAGGCAATTACAGCCTTAACGTCATCGTAGGAGTAGACGGCCAATGGGCTGTAAGCAGAGGTAGCCAAGTCTGGGTAGCTCGTAGAGACAACTGGGAAAGAAGTGGCATCAACAATGTGCCAGTGGAGGACGTTAAGCTTGGTGGAAGCCATGGCGTCGAGAGTTTTCTGAATTCCAGAAACTGGGATGTAGTTACGGGAAGTGTCCAAGGAAACTCCACGGTAGCTGTAGGATGGCTTGTCAGAGATAGTCCATGGTCCACTCTTTAGAATGTAAGTTAGTATGTGAGTTCATTAGGGATAATTGACTTACTGGGATGACGAAACCAGCATTGAAGCCGGCGGCAGCAGCAGTAGCACATCCAGCAGCGTCAGTCTTGACGTGGAATGGAAGCTTCTGAACTGGAGCAGTCAATTGTCCCAAAGTCTCGATGGCACGGAGAGCACCAACGGTGTGGGCGGCAGTGATGGTAACTCCGGTGGCAGAGGTGGACAAGGAGTAGGACTCGTCAGCCTGAGCAAGGTCGGATGGGTCGGTTCCGGTAACAGAGACAGTAACGGAGGTGATGGCACCGTCAGCAGCGGCGTTACAGGAGAGAGCCAAAGCGTTGGCGACGTAACGAGCTTGAGCCTAGACATGATTTAATAAACAAAGTGAAGTAACCACGATCTCGTTACCTTAGCAAGGACATCAGCGTTTCCTCCAGAGACAGTGAACTTGACAGTAGCTGGGTTGATGCTGTAGTCAGTAGATCCGGAAGTGAATTGCTGTGGTCTTGGCCACAAAAGGTTGTGTGGAACCGCCTTGAGTGGAGAGACGGCATCGGCAGCGAAGACGCTAGCGACAAGAGTGGTGGCAGCAAGGATGACGGACAACTGCATCTTGGATCTAACTTTTGGGAGGGATCGATGCCACCCTTTGACCTTTTAAGAAAGTCTCAGGGCTTGTCCCCGGAAAGTGAAAAGCCTGTAACATGTCTGTAATTGGTAAAATTTGCATGGGGAACGGAAGCGTACAAAGCTGAAGCACCTCCGGGTGGCACTCCTATCAAAAAAGTTGAAGGTGATATAGCAGCATTCGAGTGCTAGATGAGCAGAAGGATTAGTTTCTCAGGAGTATGGTACCCCGACTATCGTGGGTTACTCAATTACAAAAGAACAATTTGATTACATTTCTACCCAATTGGAGTAGAAAAGGGGCAGAAGTTATCTAAAGTCGCTATTCTGAGAAGGAGACCAAATTGAGAGTTGACAAAGGTTGTGCTTACATAATGACGTTGATGTGAAATGTTTTGGGAAAGCCAAAAAAAATTTAATGATTAACGATCCAGTTTCAAATTCAACCAAACTAGTACAAAGACGTACACCCTAGAGTGATATATGGGATTCATTTTTTACAAGTTCTAGTGTATGGGCGATCTATGGGATATCCATAGACAAGATCCAAAGTGCCACCTTTCAGTTGAGTGGCACTGATGAGGGTGCTTCAGCTTTCTGGCCTGACCTTTCCTCAAGAAAAATTTTACCAATTACAGACATGTCGCAGGCTTTTCACTTTCCGGGGACAAGCCCTGAGACTTTCTTAAAAGGTCAAAGGGTGGCATCGATCCCTCCCAAAAGTTAGATCCAAGATGCAGTTGTCCGTCATCCTTGCTGCCACCACTCTTGTCGCTAGCGTCTTCGCTGCTGACGCTGCTCCAGCCGTCTCACCTTTGACTAAGGTCCCTCACAACCTTCTGTGGCCAAGACCTCAGACGTGGACTGCCGGAACTACCGATAACACCATCAACCCACAGGCTTTGGTCTTCAACATTGTTGGAGGTGACCAGGCTAAGTTGACCAAGGTTTGTAGCTTGTTTGAACGTCTTGAATGATATTAAAATCAAGTTCAGGCCGCCAACCGTGTTTCCACCAACGCTTTGGCTGTCGGATGCAACGTTCTTCCATCATACGGATGCTCCGGACAGGTTTACGGAGACATTACCACCGTCTCTGTCACTGTCTCCGGAACTGACGGTGACCTCGCTGATGCTGACGAGTCTTACACTCTCGACACCACCTCCTCCGGAGTTACCATCACTGCTGTCCACACCGTTGGTGCTCTCCGTGCTTTGGAGACCCTCACTCAGTTGATCAAGCCAGTCTCCAAGCTCCCAGACTGGATTGCCTCCGACGCCGCTGGATGTGCCGCTGCTGATGCCGCTGGACTTGCCCGTGGATTCGTTGTTCCAGTAAGTTATCTTTTCAAACTGCAATCCTGATATTAACGCTCGCTAATCAGAACGGTCCATGGCACATTGTTGACAAGCCATCCTACAGCTACCGTGGAGTTTCCTTGGACACCTCCCGTAACTACATCCCAGTCTCTGCCATCAAGCGTACCCTTGACGGTTTGGCTGCCACCAAGCTCAACGTCCTCCACTGGCACATTGTTGATGCCACTTCTTTCCCAGTTGTCTCTACGAGCTACCCAGACTTGGCTACTGCTGCCTACGATGCCTTGTCTGTTTACTCTTACGATGACGTTAAGGCTGTTATTGCCTACGCTGCCGACCGCGGTATTCGTGTTATTCCAGAATTCGACACCCCAGCCCACGCCAACGCGTACTCCTTCTCCAAGGGTCTCGCGCCATACGTTCTCTGTGTCAACGGAGGAGCCGCTGGAACTACCTCCTTCTGGCCAACTTGCCCAGAACCACCTTGTGGAAACGTCAACATCGCCGACCCAGGAGCTGCTCCAGCTTTCGGTGCTCTCGTTAAGGAATACTCCGCCCTTTTCACTGACTCTGTCTTCCACATGGGAGGAGACGAAATCGAGCGATTCTGTTTGGGTACCTCCAAGGAGTACGTCAACCTCGCTCACCCTGGAGTCACTGACTTCAACACCGTTTTCAACGCGTCTACCAACACCCCATCTGCTACCTTCGAGAAGCAGTTGACTGCCACCTACCAGGTCTACGCTGACACCATCCGCAAGGCTCTCCCAACTGGAAAGGTTGCCCAGTACTGGGAAGACATTGTTCTCTCCGAGGGAGTTACTGTCCCAGCTGGCTCTATCATCCAGGTCTGGAACTCCTGGGACAACAAGGCCCAGAAGAACTCTCTCCAGAAGGTTCTCGACTTGAACGCCAAGGGAGCTGGTTACAAGATTGTTGACACCAACAACGACTACTACTACCTTGACGGAGGATCTGGAGCCTGGTTGACCGACCGTGGATTCGGTCCAGGAGGAGACTCATGGAAGGAGAACTACTGGACAAAGTACAAGACCTGGCAGCGTGTTTACACCCACGACCCACGTACTTCCGCCCAGGAGAACACCACCGACACTGACGGTACTGGTTTGGCCGGTAAGCCAAAGGGAGACCTCTCTGCCATTATTGGAGCTTCTGCTGCTATCTGGGGTGAGAGAATCGATGCCAACAACTTGGACGTCAAGCTCTGGCCACGTGCTGCTGCCGCTGCTGAGGCTTTGTGGTCTGCTGATGCTTTCCCAACCCCAGACGCCAAGGACTTCTTCGAGGCCCAACCACGTCTCCAGGTCTTCAGAGACAGACTCATCTCCCGTGGATTCAACGCCGAGGCCCTCCAGCCATTCTGGTGTAACTACAACCAGTGTGGAGCTGCCTTCTCTGGTTACCCAGCCGGCCTTGCCTTCGGAAACCAGAAGCCAACCTACTGGTAAATTTTTGCGATAAACTCAAAAACGCTATGATGGGGATGGGCGGTCTTTTTCTTTTGGATTCGCCTGGCTCCTTTCTTTTTGTTTATCGTTTTCATTCGCCTTTTTCTCCCCACTCCACCCCCTCACTTGAATTCTATACGACATTTAGATACACTGTTTAGAATAAAAGAACTGTAGTAATTATTGAATATTTTCGACATACGTATTCAAAGTCTTAGCTGAACTCCATCTCAGTAAGTCTTCACTGTCTCCGCCCAAAGAAGAAAGCCTTGGATCCAAATCAGCCCATGCTGACTGCTGAGAATCACGTTCTACCTTCTGATTCTATAGTAATCAGTGATGATCCTGTCGTTACTCCAATCATGTGGAACATGACATTGAACCCTGGAAATGCTCCTGGGTTTATACCAAATACCAAAATATGGTTCCTATCACCAAGCAAATTAAGAATCGGCGTAAAAAAGAAGTTGAAGTTGCAGAAGGATCATAGAATATGTACGTATGCATTTCATTTTTCAATCAAAGTCATTCATACTCTGAAAAACTTGGAGAACAGATTGACGCGTTTGAAAAGCTCTCCTGGGGGGAGCAACTTAGTGGACTATTGTTCAAGTTTGGACTTGCTGAATGGAAGGAGAAGACTCAGCAGAGTTATGCTGAAATGCAACGTGTGAAGATAAGGACTGCGTTTCAACAAAATGAAACGTCCATTTCCATTTCAAGTCAGATGAATGAATGCTGAATGAATGATGTGAATTATGCAACCGGAGCTGCGCAAAGAAGGAGAGGAGGTTATGGGCTGGAGGAAAAAGATATCTCTTTCAGTGTCTTATTTGCTGAGAAATACAGCAGGAGAAACGGGAGAAAACTTCAACTGAAAGACGAATATCCTCAGAGCGGGTGGTTGGACAAGTTTGCCCCTTTTCCCTTTTCATATTTCCTTCCGCAAGATGCACCGGGAAGATCTCAACCGCAAACAGGATGAGTTCTTGGACAACTTGACCAACGAAGTGCTCGGGAAATGGAAGAATAGCTGGAGCTTTGCGAAGGCCGTGCATCCCTATTTCGTCTTCAAGAGTGCTCCAATTGGATACCACAGCAACGCCACCCACGAAGATGTCATGAAAGACTTGATCTGCAATGACTGTGGGAAAGTACCCCTACCTTTCCTTCCCGTAACTGTCTTTGAATGCAAGCACGTGTACTGCAATGGATGCAGATATGATAACTGCTGCAGAACCCAGCAGCAAAGCAACACCCATATTGTCACCAATCTCAAACGACTGTCTATCGTCTGTCCATACGTGGTAGAGGGTGGAGCCAAATGTTTTGGACGGGCAGCCTCGAGGCATGGCGCAAACATCTCAATACCCAATGTCCCGGCACAGTACCCAGTGCAAAGAAATGCCTCCGTTTGTTTGGAGTGGAAGTATTTCGTCGATTGGAAAAGCAGGTACATTATAATATCGTTTGATTGCACATCCGTCCTCACTTTCTTTTTCCAGGGCCTCTTGTCTGCTTTTCTCGCCAACACTGATCCATTTGAAGTCGTACCTGTAGAGCCGAAAATAATTGCCGAAAACTGCGATAAAATTGCTAAAGTCGCAAGTGAACTCGTAAAAGTCAAAAAGGAATTGGAAAACGAGAAGCAACGTCATGTTGAGGCCGGAAAGGAATGCCAAGAAGAGAGGCAGCGCCGCTTTCAAAACGAAGAGTTCGAAACAGAGAAGCAGCGCCGCGTTCAACTCGAAAAGGACTTTGAAGCAGAGAAGAAGCGCCGCGTTCAACTCGAAAAGGACTTTGAAGCAGAGAAGCAGCTCCGTATTAGAATTGAAGAGCTCGAAACAGAGAAGCAACGCCGCGTTCAACTCGAGAAAGACTTTGAAGCAGAGAAGCAGCGCCGCGTTCAAGTCGAAAAGGACGTTGAAGCGGAAAAGCAACGCCGTATTATAATGGAAGAGTTTGAAGCAGAGAAGCAGCGCCGCGTCAAAGTCGAAAAGGACCTTGAAGTAGAGAAGCAACGTCGTATTGAAGCTGAAGGGGACTATTCCACAGAACAGAAAAAACGTTTAAAAGCCGAAAGAAGTTGCGATGAATTGGAAAAAGACTTGGAATCGGTGAACGGGTGGGGTAAAGAACAGCGGCATAAACGCGTCCAAGCCGAAAGAAAACTGGAAGATATCGAATCGGAACTCAGGAAAGTCCAGCGTGAACTCGAAAAGAAGGAGAAGAATCTCAAATCCGAGTGGGAAAAGGTGAATAAGAAAAAAGAAGACTTGGAAAGTGTTGATAAAAGACTAAGTGCTATTATTATGAATGGATCGCCTTTTCGTGGAGTGGGGGTGAAATCCTGAATATTTTTTTTACTGTATTAAAAAATCTTGAATACATTCTCTTAGCTTTTGTATTGTTGTTGGTTTTTGTCCCAAACAAAAGACAGATTGCCCCATTTGCACATGGGTTTGGCTCTGAAGGGGATCCACCGGTTGTTCAGCCAAAGGACGAAATAATTGCTCAGTACCACCGATAACAACGACGACAACGACGACCACTCCAGCATCGACGTACACGATTACGATATCTCCACTCTTCCCCAACCGTTCCGCCATAACAGCATAATACAACTCTCCTTGATCTTTTCGAGTGTCCAACCATTCTTGTCTTCCATCGATTCCTTGATTCAAAATCCATATGTTTTTACTTTTTTTACTTGTCTTCTACTTTTTCCCCATTTATCGAAAATAAATGAAGTTACGATCCCAACCTCAAAAGCGACCACGCAGTCCGAGCCCTGTTAACAGACACGTCGAGCTTGAAATCAATGTGTCTCGGTCTATAGCGCATCGCATGCGAGACGCGGAACATGCAGTCCAGTTTCTCTACAGCCGAAACAAAAGCCACTTTGTCGTCTGGAGCAACGAGCACAACAAGATAGTCGCCTATAAGCATGGATTGAGGAGTTACCCTGTGTTCTCATTCAAGACTTCAAAGACGAATCACCTCTGTATCAAGATCCTGCTGGACGTACACGATGTGAATGAAGAAGAGATGTGTCGCCGCATTGGGTACACGCTATGGACTTACAACGCCACTCTGAAGTACCCGCTCCTGCCTGAATTTCAAATAAACATGCCGCCTCCCTTCAAGCGGAAAATTGCTGGAAACCCTGCTGTCTTCAAAATCGAACCTCAGTATATTGTGGACACCAAAGTTGAACCCTCACCATACACGCTGGCGAAACTGACGAAAGAGCTGTGTTGGACTGTGGCCGACATCTTGGATGCCACCCAATCACCTAGTTCAAGCGCATTCAAGAATTTCAAAGCAATGTGTCCCCAAAAAGGATGGGTCCATAAACTGCATGAACATGTTTCCTTACACTTTCAATCGGAGCCTTTCTGGGAAGACTGGTTTCATCTTCATAACATGTACTCGGTCAAAGCCTTTGTAGCAACCGAAGGTTCCGGGATGTTGCCGATTCTATGTGGGGGACACACCTTGACACATTCAACAGTGGAAAGCTTGAGTCTTGCGTCCTTCTTCTTTTTTGAAATGGCCAATGTCATTACAACTCTCGAGTTGGTGGATATTGGGTCCAAGATCACAAACACTCAGTTGGCTCCTCTCCGAAACCTTCTTCGCCTCGAGCACGTTCGAATCGTGAATTGCAAACTCGAGAATATTACTATCGATGACATTGTCGACATGGTGGCATCTACTGGCGACGATATTGTAAAACTGGGTTCGGAAACCAACACTGATGCTTCATTGATCTCACTGATCGTGGTAAACTCCGGACTCCTGGATTACGCTCAAGACGAATGGATGAATTTGGCGCGTGTTCGAAAATTGAAGATACTTAATCTGAGCAAAAACAAGGAAATCAGTTTTACATCCAACTTAAACACTGTGTGGTGCCGATTGTCTTACCTCGAAGAACTAGATGTTTCGGACACAGGTCTTCTTACCACCTGGAAAGATCCTCCTTCAACTGTCAAGTTGGTTGATGTGTCTCGTACAAAGGTCACAGGTCGCACTTCATGTAAATTCGTTCACGCTGATGGAACAACACTTCGAATTGTAAAATAAATTTATTGTTTTGATTTCTTTGAACTAACTGGAGTCGGGGCTGGAGTCCGGTGTCTCTTGATTACAGCAGCCAACGTCCTGGCAGCATCCAACTTTTTCGCGTCGTCTCCTCCAACCCCAACGTCTTCACTTATTTCTCCTTCTTCTTCTTCTGCCTGACTTTCTCCATCTTCTCCGTCTCCTCCGTCTCCTCCTTCGCCTTCCTTGGCCCCTTTCGCGATCTGACCACCTTCAGCTTCACCCTCGCTTTCACTTTCGTTATCTGTTTCACTGACGATCGGGTCAAGAACAACCACTTTTTTTGATTCGAGAAGCGTCTTCATTTCCGTCAGAGTTTCGGCTGGGATTTTGCAGAAACGGGTTTCTTCGATCTTGAACTCACTACTCGCTCTCTTTGTACTGACTTTTGTCCCCTTCGTATTGAATTCGACATCAGAGTTCAAAGTTACATTCATATCTCCAAGTGAAGTAACGGATACGTTTAAATCAAACGTGGGTTGTCCAGCAGGCATTTTAGGAATCCCCTCGATGTGGACAGTGTGAACCAAGTACTGTTTCAAAATTGAATCACCATAGTAGAAGTCGTAGTCGACACATGTTTGATTGTTCTCGGACGTGGTCATCTGCTTGATCACAGAAATACGTTCGTCCTTGAACGCAGTGAGTCGTTTGAGAAGTTCTCTGGCCACCTCCCGTTTCTCCATTTCGTCATACACCTTGACTCGAATGTCATTTGCAAGTAGCTCTGTGACAACCAGTTCTTTATGAGGTCCATCTGGCTCGCACATCTTGTTACAAAACATGGCAGCACCCCGCGCAACAGCACAAGGCTCACGGATATTCCACCACATCTCTACATTTCCCCTAAAGGATTCTCTCAACACTGTTTGCAATCGTAGACAAGCCGTTGGTCCACCAACAAGAAACCCATATTTATACTGGAAATTCGGGGCTTTGGTCAAAGCGGCTTTGATATTTTGAGCAAAAAGGTCCAGAAGACTTTGAATGTGGTTGTAATAGTCAACACGTTTGAGACGAAGCAGTTTCTTCTTTGCTGCGCCTCTTTTGGTTTTCAAAACAACAACAGTCACTTCACAGGTATCATTCAATGAAAACGTGCTCTTGACAAATTCGATTTGAGACCGTAAGAAGAACCGCTGTTGTTCAGTCAAATCATCCACAATGAAACCATTCTTGCCCGCCTCTTTGATGATGAAATCCAAAATTTCAGTATCAATTCTGGAGCCTCCAAAGTCGTTCATTCCATGTGACCACTTGACGGTAAATACTTTGGATTTTTTTACTTGGATAATAGACACATCCGATGTCCCGTGACCCACGTCAATACAAATAACATGGATCGGTTCCTTTGATACCAGTCGTTCATTTGCCCACATAAAGCTTACGCAAGCAGCAGTTGCTTCATTGAGAATGGAATGCACCTTCCAACCGGCCATAGAAGCACACTGCGAAAAGTAGTAGCGATGATTGACGTTTGCGTTGTTTGGAACAGTAATGACACAATCTGTGATCGTTTCGCCACATGTGGTCTCCATGACTTCCTTTATCGTTTTGAAAAAGGCAGCGGCGATATTCTCAGCATGAATCTTTCCTTTCCCAGGAATCACAATGATAGGTTTTCCGTTGGGAAGACTCTCTATTGATACGTCGTCTACATTCTTCACTTCTTCATAGTGCTGGCCAATCAGTTTCTTTGAGTAATCCACAGTAATTCTGCACAATGTCAACACCAACATTCACAACAAACAATCACTCAACTTTTTTGGATAGGCGCCAAGATCATAACTTCCATCCTCATACAGTGTAAACGTGTTTCTCAGATTTCCGGAAGGCCCCAAACTGAGTACGGATGGAATGTTATTTTCATGTGGAATGTATGCGACCTTGATGAACTTTGTCCCAAAGTCGATGCCAACAGAGAACTTGCTGTAACCTGAGTCAGTAAAAGACTGGATGAGGAGAAGAGAAATGGCCAGGGTGGGAGGGAGATGTTCGAAGAGAGCCAAGCGGTGTTAGGCTGCGCGGAGAGCAAAGCGAGGACCCAGGCGTCGGCGGTCAGTCGGTTGGTCGGTTGGAGGTTGCGGTGGTGTAGGTGTTGTTGCAAAGGGGGTTGGTGGGCGGGGAGGCAAGTTCATTGTAATTTCTCTATTACAATAAAACTACAGAAAGGCTAAAAAATACAGCATGCGTTAAGCCAAATTAATATACTCCGCGTTCCTTCAACTCTTCTTCAACTCTCCCCAAATACCCTTCATCAGGATACCCATACGCAGCAAGTCCACCATCCGGCCTCGTTTTATGATGTATTCCCCACACAAGCGTGTTATCAACCTCCGTCGTCACGCTTCTTCCGATGCGGAAAACAAGCCGCCTATCGAAAGCATCAACTCCACAATGCGTAACCCTTCTGGAGAAGTTGGAAAGTACACCGACCTATCGAGACTGTGTTGTGGCGTACGAATCGAGTATGAAACCATGATTCGCGTTTTCGTGGCTGGGAAGCCTGGAAGTCCTTTGGGTGTGATGGACATTGTTCCATTGGGACAAGTACCAAGTTCTGTACCATCTACAATATTGCAAAAGGGGCATTTAAGCCAGGAGTGGCGGGTGCCGGACATTGTAGTGCCGGATTGAAGGAGGGTTTTGTGGCAGTCTGTGCACAGAGTGTGTTTGCATTTCAGGGTGGTGAAGGAGGTTGGAATGATTCTGTTGCGCAGATGGGGCAGTCTTCTAGTTCTGGCTCAGGATTTGGTGCTAGCACTGGCTTAGTGGAATTTTCAGTATTTGGGGTGGTAGTAATGGCAGGAGATGGGGTATCGCCGGTAAGATCTACAATGTCACCAGAAGGATTCGTTTGTTTCGGCGGCGCAGAAGGGGTGATGAATCAATAGAACAAATGGCGGCTTGATTGAGTTGAGCAGGATTACGCGAAGGTGTCTTCGCTGAGCTGGTTTGCTGAGTCCGATGGATGGATATGCTGGAATCATTATCCGAGTCATCCAATGCAATGACTCCGAGGTTGAGGACCTGTTTCTTTACAGGAGCCCTAATGATAGGTGAGTCATCAGTATCAATGCAGATAAGGCCTTTGTAAGCTGAAGTGGGCCTTGAGGCTGGTGTTGCAGAAGGAGACCCCGACCCCAATGACTCCAAAGGATGATTTTTTGCTGATTGAGACTTTTTGTAGAAGCTCTGGTCCTCATCATCACTATCCAAAATCTCAACTGTACCAAGAACTCGTCCAACACTGTGTTGCTTCATGGGACTCTTTCTCTTTCTTCTCGTAGATGGAACCTTTGACGATCCGCATGTCAAACATGTCAAAAAGTCATCGTCATTCATGGCTTCACAATGACCGCACTTCCATTCAATTATTTGCTCAATGATAGCTGGCGCCACAGGTTCCCTTGAATCCTTTCATAGTGGGTAAGCATAACGCCGATAATCAAAGACAGTAACTCACGGAGGACATTAAATCAAACACTGCGTACGCGTTAAACTTCCAAACAGTGGGTGGAGAAACAGGATCTCCAGGAGAACGCCATGCGAAAGGAGGGAACGACATTGGAGCACTTGGGCCGTTCGCTCCAACAGTAGCCCGATTATATGTGATGGCACAGAGTGGAAGACATTGATGCGAGTTGTAAATCACGTATTCGTTCACCCCAGGATTCGGTTGGGCAACTATGGAATCAAAGAACAAGTCGCTTTTGTTACGTTTTTGAGCATCGGATTTCAACGGTTCGCGGACAGACTGCTGGACGGATAAATAACTAGGAATCACAAGACAATCGGCAAGAAAGACTTGGAAGATAAAAAGCGTGGAATTTGAATCGTAATTGAGAGATTTCTATTGGAATGGAACTGTGAGTTCACATATGATAGTCATAGGTTACTCACAAGTGGGGAATCCGCGAAGTAGATGCCTCTTCCGAGCAAACCTCCTTTTCCCATTCTACAATCCAACCCTTGGCTGAGAACGGCATCGACTGATGCACGAGAGCCGTGAAAGAGCAGGGCACAGTTATCTGCAGTAAAGTTTTGGTTGGAGAATAGAAGAGAGTTGGGAGAGATAATTCCATCCACATGCGAATTCCATCTGCACGAACAACTTCAAATGCTCATACTTTTGCGATAGATCCACTTCATCAGTTTCTACGTAATATTTCATTTCTTTGGTGAATCTATGCGTTATTTCTTAGTTCTGCCTATGGTTTCAGCTGAACTTCGCTCCTTCACACACTATCGCTCTGCAAGAGCCTACACACCTTTATATTCTGGAAGAGCGGACCCATGCACGTTATCCCATTGCGTGTCTGCTTGAATTTTCAAAGCAACCAGAGAATCCGACAAGCCACACTGTTTCAAGATGTCCGAATCCCTTGATTTCAGTTTGAGAAGTTCTGTGCGTCGGGCGTTGAAGCGATCGTTGAGGACCGGGTTAACAATGCGGTCGATGCGGATCACCGAGGAACCGAGTGGGTGGATGAGTCCGTGACAGCCGAGTGTTCTGATGAAGAAAGAGAGACTTGCGTTCGCGTGAAGGGCGTTGCGGCGAGTGCGGCATCAGCAAGGGATGCGGCGTAGTTTGGCGGTGTTTTTGCGTGGGTTTGTTGATTGAGGACAACGGCAAAAGCGGTGGTGGTGGTCGAGCAGCACTTTGAAGTGGCTAAGTGGCTGTTGTGTTGAAGGTGTGCGTGAGGCACGTACGGCATTGGCATTGGCATTGGCATTGGCATTGGCATTGGAAGAGGCGGCGGCGGAAGAGGAAGCGCCATCGCTTGCTGACTGGCCAGTCGTTGTTGTTGCAGTGCGTTAAGATTGGCGATGGCTTGTGTGTAGGCGGCAGCGGCCGATATTTGTGATACTCACTTTCTTTTCGCCTGGAGAGCCTTATATTTAGTGGGTATTGGTTATTGTTAACCGTTTTGGGAGTCTATGACACCAAACTTCGGACATCAACAGATTTAAAGAGTGGAACATGAAGGAAAGATACTGAAACTGAGGAAAACCGAAGAACACAATTTACATATAATATCATAGATTCGTAAAAAATCCCGAAGGCCAGTCAGACAACAAAGTGCAAACCCTTAACAGATAGCAGCTACTGACTCTTAGTCAAGAGCTTCCCCGGGAGCAAAACACTGCCGCTCACTCCTCTTCCTTTTCCCTTCTTGTGCGTCCTATCCATACAAACCTTCCATCCTCATGGTTGACGATAATCCCAAAACACATAGTCTCCTGCCCATTGGCGGGATTGATCCACCGACCTTTGCATTACAAGTGCAACGCTCTACCACTGAGCTAAACGGGTCCTAATGTGATAGGGAATAGGGTCGGATTGCGGAAGATAGCGGAAGAAGATTCTTATTGTATTGATATGAAAAAGGAACTGCTTATATAGTCGTAAATAAAGTAAAGAATGTTCTAGAAAAGAAAGGTAAATTGTGTGTTGTCAATTTGAAATGAGAAGATAAGAGCCGGTAGATTCCGAAGGAGCCGGAAAGAGTCGGAAGGGGAATTGGAGCATATTCCGTTACACCCGCCTCCAAGAGCGTAGCGATGAAAATTATTGCGACAATTCTTGATCGTTCTTGATTCGTTGGAGGAGGCTTGGTGTTGCGTCGAGCCAGCAGTTAAATACTGGGTGGTGGTCTTTCCATTTAATAAGAACTTGTTGTTTGCCATCGAGAATTCGTGAATGGAGAACCCTTTCAATTGATCGAACTTGAATGGGCTGCGCATCAAGGGGATGCTTTGCTTGGTCAAAATAGTAGGGGCGAAGTTTCTCAGGGTGGAAAACTGGATGAACACCCCAATCGGACGGGATGTCGAGGCGACAGGACGGAGCAGGACCGATGAGTTCGAGGATCTTGTATGGACCGGAGTACTGGTCGGCGAGCTTCTCGGAGGGACGTTGACGTAAGTTGGGTGGCTTAAAATCCTTTAACGAAACCAATACTAGGTCTCCTACTTGGAATGGCGATTGAAGTCGACGGCGATTGGCGATGACGGCTTGGCGGTCTTGAGCGTCGCGAACGTTGTCCTTGACGACTTGGTACGTGGCACGAAGGTCGCGAAGTGAGAGCGGAGTGTCTACAGTGAGGTCGATGTTGATGAGCGAGCGAGGATGGCGACCGTATTCGAGGAAGAAGGGAGTGTAACCGGTGGAGGAGTTGATGGTGTCGTTGATACCGAACTCGACTTTGGCGAGGTGTTCGTCCCAGTCGTCTTGAGCGTAGTTGACGAACTGACGTAGGAGGATATAATCCAGTCGTTCTTTTGTTCGGTCTGGCCGTCGGTCTGAGGATGGGCTGTGGTGGCGATAGTGAGCTTGATCTTGAGCGAGCGACAGAGTTCTTGCCAGAAGGACGACATGAACTTGGAGTCTCGGTCGGAGATGAAGTGGAGAGGGATGCCATGATGAGCGAAGATGTGGGTCTCGAATAGTTGAGCAACGTCTCGGGCGGTGGCGGTGGTTTTGCAGGGGATGATGCGAGTGCGTTTGGTGCCGGAGTCTACAACAACCATGATAGCGTCGTGACCTGATTTACTAACTGGCAATTTAGTAACAAAATCCATAGAACAAGTATGCCAAGGATGCGGTGGAACGTCATGAGGCTGGAGTAAACCATAAGGTAAGCGTCGAGCAATCTTGTATCGCTGACAACTATCACAGGTCTGGACGAATCGTTGGACGTCGTTGTGAATCTTGGGCCAGTGGAAGTAGCGGGTGAGACGTTCGGAGGTGCGTTCCCATTGTTGTGGATAGCGGGACCATAGGAGTGAGCCTTGGTGATGACCGAGTTGCGAAGCGGAGCTGGAACATAGAGACGGGAATGGGTCTTGTCAGCGTAGTAGAGGAGGCCATCTTGGAGCTTGTAGCGAGAGAGTTGGGCGATGAGGTGCTTTGGAGCCTTGGAACGGTCGTTGTCGAAGGTTTCGGGATCATTTGGATCAATGAGGAACTGAGTGATTTCGAGGAACTGAGGATCGGTCGTGTTCATATCCTTGATGTCAGCGAGGATGTCGTCGGTGACTTGGAGCTGGGTTGTATTAAGATGGAGGACTTCGGGAAGCTGGAGCGTGGAATGAGTGGCGTTTGGAGCGAGGTTGACTTGGACGGAGGCTTCGAGAGCGAAGCGACGGCGGGAGAGAGCGTCAGCAACAGTGTTCCACTCCCCCGGTGTCCACTGGATCTGGAAATCGTACGAAAGGATGTCGGCAAGCCAACGATGGTGGACAGGGCGGAGCTTGGGCTGGGACAGGATGTGGCGGAGCGACTGGTGGTCGGTGAAAGCGTAGACTTGGTTGGAGCCGTAGATATAGTTTCGGAAGTGGCGTAGCGATTCAACGAGAGCGAGGATTTCTCCCATATAGGGATGGTACTTGGATTCTTCGGGCTTACATTTTCTTGAAAAATAGGCAATCGGCTGGTCGATTTTCTTGTCGTCGGGCTGAGCCATGTAACCGGAGAGGGCGCGTTCAGACCAATCGGTGTATAGATGGATGGGCTTGGACGGATCGAACATCGCAAGCATATCGGGCTTGGTAAGCGTTTCTTTTACTTTCTTGAACTGAGAGCGGGCTAAATCATTCCATTTAGACTCGAATGGAACTGTTTTGTGGTCGCGGAGGAGATCGGATAAGGGAGCTAGGAGCGCGGCGTGGCGGTGAACAAAGCGGTGGACAGTATTGGCAAGTCCGAGGAAACTGCGGAGCTCGGAGTAGGACGTTGGTTCTTCAAAGTCGGCGATGGCGGACGTGCGGGACGGAAGGACGGAGATGGAACCCTTGGAGATGTAGTATCCGAGGTAATCGAGCTCTTCTTTCAGGAACGAGCATTTTCTTAATCGTGCATGTAACTTGTTTTCTTTTAGGCGCTGGAGGACGAGGTCAATATGGCGGTAGTGGTCTTCAAGAGTCTCGGAGAAGATGAGGAGGTCGTCAATATACACAGTGAGGAACAGGTCTATGAAGTCTCGGAAAATCGTATTAAGTGTACTTTGAAACACAGCAGGAGCGTTGGCGAGGCCAAAGGGGATAACAACCCATTCGAAATGGCCGTACTTGGTGCGGAAAGCAGTCTTGTGGATGTCGGCTTCATGGATGCGGAACTGGTGGTAGCCAGAAGCGAGGTCGAGCTTGGAGTAGTAGCGGGCACGGACGAGGCGATCGAGGGACTCGAGGATACTTGGAAGAGGAGCACGGTTCTTGACGGTAAGCTTGTTGAGGGCGCGGTAATCGAATACTAAACGTAACTTGTCTTTCTGTTTCACGAAGAAGATAGGAGCGCCGTATGGAGATATGGAGTTGCGGATGCGGCCGTGCTTGAGAAGGTAAGCATTTCTTCTTGGAGGGTTCTAAGTTCCTCTTCATTCATAGGATAGATCGGACGGTGCGGCGGATTCTTGTCGGCGGCAGGATCGGTATCAATGCGCATGTCGGTCGGACGGACTGGAGGTAAGCCTTCATATGGTGAAAAGACTTCAGGATACTTATCAATAATAGCAAGGACTTCAGGAGATAACTTGGAGCGCGCGATGGTATCGGCGTCGTCACTGGAAGCAGTAGTAGGCTTGAAAGAGGCGTCGGCATTGGATCATCGATAGGCTTGGCGATAACGAGACCAAGGAAGTCTTCGGCGGTGAGTTTCTTGAGTAGAGAACAGAACTGGCTAACAGAAAGCAATTCAGGAATCGGACGTGGAAGCGTGCAGGACC
Organism: Rhizoclosmatium globosum; assembly: GCA_002104985.1. NCBI lineage: Eukaryota > Fungi > Chytridiomycota > Chytridiomycetes > Chytridiales > Chytriomycetaceae > Rhizoclosmatium > Rhizoclosmatium globosum. The sequence goes on from MCGO01000028.1 coordinate 88,417, forward strand.
ATTGGTGATGGCCAATAGTAATCGTATTGGTAGGCCAGTCAATATGGATTTAATCATTTAACCAATCTTTGCCTAGGATGATGTCGTAAGCAAGATCTGGAACGGCGGTAAAGGACTGGAATCGTGGAAGTCGGTGCCGTGGACTGGAGGTCGATAGGGACGGTACGTTGTCCTTGAACAATGGACTTGTCAGCTAACTTGATTTTACAGTCTTGGGACGCAAGAGGAAGGTCTTTCAGGAATGGAAGGTGGCACGGATAAAGCTGGGAAAGGCGCCGGAATCGATAAGGACAGAGACTGGAGAGCCGTTGACGGTGGCTTGGCAAACAAGAAGGCCGGGCTTGTTGGTAAAGCGATTGGAATGGTGGGCCTTGACGGAATAGAGAGGTTCGTGGGTTTCATTCAATTCATCCATAATTTGAGACAGAAAAGCAGGGTCAGGTGGCGTCAAAGAGTCGGGCGGTTCGTCGAAAAGGAGCGGCGAAAAGCGATTAGTGCTGGGCGGCGGAGCTGTTTTCAACGGTGGGCTCGTCGTCGGATTGGACTTGAGTGGTGGCGTTGAGACGGGCACGTGGTTTGGACTGCGAACGGGAACGGCTGGAACTGGAGTTGGAGTTGGAGGAGCGATCGGAACGTCGTTCAAGATTATTGGTACGTTGTTGAAGGTCACCTTGTTTCTGACGTTCTTGCAGCTTCTGACAATGGTCAGTTTTGTGGTGCTTGGACTGGCAATAGGTACACCAACCTTTGGAGCGGTAGAAGGCCTTTTCTTCGGGACTGAGGCGACGAAATCGAGATGGAGGACGCTGGAACTGTTGGGTGTTGGTGAGGTCCATCGGGTCATCGGCGGAAGCGTTGGGAAACGAGGACTGGAACGACGGCATGGTGGAGCGGCGAGGAAAGTTTCCGTATTGACGAGGGGACTTCTGGTGAGCGTTGTTGTTACCGTTGTTGTTGGTTCGTTTACCGTGGCGGAACATTAGGTCGTCAAGCTTTTCAGCTTCTTGTTGGAGTCGATCGAGGTTGTCGGTGATACGGAACAGTTCGGGCATGGTACGGAGATGGAGCTTCAAGCCTTGGAGATACTTGACACAAAGGTGCTTGACGTCGTAGGTAACACCAGCAGCAGCGATAGCGGAGATGAGTTCGTTGAACTGGGCGGAGTAGAGCGTAGCGGATTTGGATTGATTGAGGTTTTCCATGGCCTCAATGGCTTGAGTGAGGGTGAGCTGGGAACCGAAGGTAGTCTGGATCCAAGAGCAGTAGCGTTCCCAAGTCATAGTAATCCTTTCTGTTTCAGGTAGACGTCGCCAGGAAATACGAGCATGTTCAGTGAGTCCAGAAGCAGTAAATTGGACGTAAGTTGGCTGTCCAATATGAGTAACAGTGGAAACTGACGGAGCAAAATTGTAGAGACGGCAGATCTCAAGAGAGCGGTCAAGATAATCATCGAGGTAGTTCTGGAGCTCGTGGGCTGGCTTGTTCTTGATATTACCGTTAAAGATGAGTGGTTTAACTGAGGGCATCTTGAAATCGGGAAGACTTCTAACAGCATTAACAGATTGAGGAACATTCAACGGAGCTGGTTGTGGCTGGAAAGGAGGTTGGACTGGTTGGACAGGAACAGAGTAAACTGGAGTAGCGGCAGTGGAACGACGGAGGGCCTCAAGTTCTTGCATGAGGAAGCGGTTGGTCTCACGGAGTTCGTGATAGGCCTGGAGTAGGTCGTTCAGTTGTGGAGCAGTTGTTGGTGGCACAGCAGACGGGACAGCGTCAATGGATTGGGCCATAGCTTGTGGAGTAACACGTGGAGACATCTCAGTGTCGTAGTCAGAAGAAGCAGAGGACATAACGGATCGTGGGAGGTAGTCTTGTAATTAAGGGAAACCTCCGGTGCTACCAAATGATAGGGAATAGGGTCGGATTGCGGAAGATAGCGGAAGAAGATTCTTATTGTATTGATATGAAAAAGGAACTGCTTATATAGTCGTAAATAAAGTAAAGAATGTTCTAGAAAAGAAAGGTAAATTGTGTGTTGTCAATTTGAAATGAGAAGATAAGAGCCGGTAGATTCCGAAGGAGCCGGAAAGAGTCGGAAGGGAATTGGAGCATATTCCGTTACATAATGTTTCGGGCTGTTGTTTATATAGCATTTTGTATGTAATTACGCGTTTCTGCTGTTCTATAACGCTGGAAAGACATTATTAAGACATATTAATACGTAGATATGATTTAACTCGGATAAGACCTGCTATTCGTATGTGTCTGAATGATGAGGCCTTAGAAAAAAGTGCGGTATTTAACGTATCCAAGTTCCAACCAAATTCACATCGGAGTCTTTATATATTACTGGGTATTTCCTGTTGCTTGGAGTATGAATGGTCGAGACCATCACAAGACTTGAGCAGAAAAGCTTGACAATCTATTTATTTGTCATAATAACCAGCGAGGAGATGGATTCACAATATGCTGTCAACAGCTCCTTGCACAACATTTATTCGACCACAAATAAGCTGAAGCCGTGTGGGTACGTCTCAGCGGATAAGTTTGTGGAAACGATTGTAGTTGGAATTGAGGAGCTTGCGGATGTAAGTTCCTTCTTCCTTTTGGACTATATCTTCTGTACTGATGTATTGTGAATCTAGGGCCTAAGCCGTGCGAAAGAAGTAGCCTTAAACTCGCAACCGACGTTGGTCCAGCGCCTCTCTTCAGCCTCCCTTAACTCCAGCAGGTCATCCGTCACATCCATCAGTACTTCTTCTGAGTATTTATAGTTTGATAAGAAGCCGGCAGCAGTGAGTAGTTGTTTAACGGAAGGTCTTAGCAATCGATGTCTAAACCATCTTTGACAGAAGCTGGACCTGGAGCCCTTATTCCTTTTTCAGGAGGAGCGAAGGCTTAACAAATTAAATCGAAGAATGAAGTTGAATGGTGGTTCTTTGGATGTTTTGGACGCGTCTGTCGGAAAAGTCGGCGGCGACGTCATGATATCGAGCCATCTCTCTTACTACCACATGTATTCATCTCATCTAAATTTCGAATTGCTATCCCGTAATACGCATAACCGTTTGTCCCGACGCCAACAAGAAGTCCCACAATGTATTCGATTTGCAACGTGGTTGTAGTCGGTGGGAGAGTGGTTGCAGTGGACGCGCGTGAGGCAATGGCACTGATTTTGTTGCCATCAATTTGGCGATTCGATGCATTCATTTTCGTCTTCAGCCAAAACGTTTGTGTTGCGCGATCATACATATATCCATTGCAATTATCGTTTCTGTTGACATAGGCTTCGTTCTGTACTTGGGTCACGCCAGTAAAAGGCATGGACATCCAGTCATTGTTTGGATAGTCGGCTCCAGAATCGTAAAAGTAATTGCGACCAAGAAGTAAAGGCGGGGTAGTCGGCGCTGCTGTGGTGTTTGTGGTGGAGGTTACAGCAGTTGGTGCAATCGTGGTGGTAATTACGGGTCCGAGTCCAAAAGATCTAGAAAGAGTAATAGGGGCCACAAACGGTGCAATGGTGACGACAGGGGACGCGTTTGAAGCAAGAACAGGAGCACTGGTAATCCCCCACCCCCCCACCGCGACCGATTTGAAATCACTGGATCCGCCAACGACGTCAGTTTCATTGACGAAGTCATATTGTCGCGGGCAAGAATCGTCATGGAAGAACACGTGTCCTTCCCTCGAACCACCTCCAACTGAAACAAGATCGGCGCTTAGGATTCAGGAAATACGCAGAATCTACCCAGACCGTCGTCTAGCCCGGTGGTGACAATACCATTGCCTTGACTGCACGGCACTCCACTCAAGAACAAGGACCCATCGTAGAAACAACGTTGTACACGCTAGGATACCCTGGAATCGACTTTAGCACCCACGTAATCGAATCAAATCCGCCTAAATTCTGAGCAATGGATGCCGTGTCGATGCTGGCCAGCTGCACAGATGTTGCCGCTGGCCCACGCTGATTACAGTCTGTTGCAGACAAGGAATTGGTCAAGGGACAAACAGGAAGCAGGAAGCCTTGGGAAGAATGGGCACTTGGGTAAACAACCAGGACTGGGTCCCGCGGGAGTCATTTAAGAAAGACAAAGTGGTAACGTTGGAATCAAGGAGAATCCATCGCTGCAGAAGTCCGTTCTTGTAGTTAAGGTTCACTGGCAGGTTAGAGGTTGCGGCACAGAGAACAGAAGTCAAGAACAACTTGCATCCAGTCTTTTTAGCTGCAGCGTTTTGGAGTGTGTTTGCGTGGGAAGGTGTGGCTGGTGCATAGGTGACGACAGGAAGATAAGTTCTCGGGATCAAGAACAAGAAGAACCGAAGAAGTGCGACGAGTAACAAGAAATTGTTTGCCTCAGTTAATTTTTTTTCTATCTTGCAATAAAAAAAAGGTTGTGCAATTGAATGGAAATGTTGTTCAACTGGACACATCAGGTTCGCGGTACCTCAACAATGCCATGATTCCTCACATCGCAGGAGTCTTCTCAGTGACTGCAAATTGGTTTGGGCACTGCAAAACCCTTACGGAGGTATTAAAACAGGAGTCGAGGATAACACACATCGATTACTTTTTCATGGATGGAACCACGTTTGAAGCAAAACAAAAAGAAATGGGTGTGCAAGGGTTTCCTACCGTTTTTCTCCATGACAAGAATCACAAACTGTATCCTTATAATGGATCACAGACTCCCATCGAACTGTTTTGCGCTAGAGACACTTTGAACGCAACTCACTGATTATTTTTTTCCTCACTGTAGTCTTAGAATTGAGTTTGAATGTCCAGTACCCCTGGAAGTCCAAGGCAAAACAGTCACTTTTGCAAGCTGCAGTCACACCATTTTACCCGAAATTCAAACGAATGCCCCATTTGCCGTATGAAGATCAAGGAAGTCGCAAATGTCCTTCACCTTGGTCTGGCAAGACTTTAGGTGGCACTGAAACATGGTAAAGATTCCAAATCAAAGTTGAAACAGATTGACCCACAGCTTCTTTGCGAAAGGATGATCTCAGGAAAATTGGACCCAATTGACTTACATTTGTTCTGTCATATCTTTCAAACCACTACAGCCACGACAACGACCAACATTTCAACAGAAGGAAACACACCTGAAACAGTTCCACATTTGCTCCACTAACTTCAACAAACAAAGACCCACCTGAAATGTGCTGTACACGAGAACAACCCAAAAAAAGAGAAACTGGTGGAAATTCAGCGCTAATACCATACATTCCATTCATATCTGACCATCCAGAAAGTCAATCAACAGCAAACAAATGCCAAACGAATTAGAATATGATATTCAAACCCTTGCTTCTATCTGCACAAGGAACCATGATTTGCCTGATGAGCCTGAAGTGATTCAACATTTTACAAATGCATAAAACGCTATTTTTAAGGCAGAAAAACACACACGCAGTCTCCTTAACTTCTCTGTTTGACAACCGAGAGCAGCGCCACTCAGTGTCAGAACAGATACACATGCAGAGACATCCTGAAGGGGAACCGGGCAGAAAGACACACGCAGTCTCCGCAGCTTCTCTGTTTGACAACCGAGAGCAACGCCACTCAGTGTCAAAACAGATACACATGCAGAGACATCCTGAAGGGGAACCAGACACACGCAGTCTCCGCAGCTTCTCTGTTTGACAACCGAGAGCAGCGCCACTCAGTGTCAAAACAGATACTTGCGCAGAGACATTGTGAAGGGTAGACACTGAAACCGGGAAAGATAGAGGGAAAAGAAGGGGGGGTATAGAGAGAGGCGCTTTCTACAGACATCGCAGCATCAACCCTTCTGCAAGCCATCGCCGATAGTGATGTACGGGTGGAAAGAGGGAAAGAGAGAGGAGGGAAGTTAGAGAGGAGATCTTTGAGGCAACGTGGCAGCTCTGTGGTGGTGGGTGTGGTGGTTCTTTTTTGGTGAGAAAGTGAAAAGGGAAAAACTGAAAAATGTATTCTGAAATCCGTGACCCACAAGTTGGACCTGAGCCCCACAAGCACGATAGCGCCCTCGGACTTGTTCCACCATGATAAAACATGTTATTCGGCGTTGGCTACTCTGAGGTCTCTGAGGTCTCTGCGGCGGTTGGCCATATCAGCAATCAACCAACTCACAACTCTCCTTACAGACGCATTCTCCGCTATCACCGACGCCTCAAACGCCTCAAAACAATCTGAAACGAAAAAGCACTCATGCCGACAACGCCTCGAAAGCTGGTACAAGTTGAGACTTCTTAAAAACGTTCACTGATTCTAAACGCGAAACAGCCAGCCATCAGTCGTATGAATATTCCGCTCATTGTTGATTTCACCCATTGCTCTGCCAGTGACTCGCCTTCACCCTCTGCCATCTCCTTGTCATCAGGTCCACTATCGCCTGACGCCATTGCTTGCGAAGCGAAAAAGGAATACAATTATAAGTGCGGGAGAAGTCGGGGCAAATTGCGAAGCAGGAATGTATTCGGGAATGGCGATTCAACCACTGTATAAAGATTTGAGGTGAAAAGGATGAGGCCACTGTCCTTTTGTTTGCGACGGGTCGTGATACGAAGTTTTGGGTAAAGTCAATTGAACGACTCTCATGTACGGAAGATTCGAGATCATGGTGTGGTAAAGTTGTGATTGATTCTTATGGTAAAGCTGATGCTCGTCGTTGACAGGATGGCCCCAGAAAGTATATTGAGTGTGTCTTCAAAGTGATGCACGACTCGTCGAAACCTATTGCAAAATGCGATGGATTTTACAGAGACCTTCCATCTCTTCCATCCGATGTCGAGGAGCTGAAATTAATTTTATATCTAAGTGTCGCATTGACGCAAACAATGGGGAAAAGACGGCAAAAAACTCAGAGCCATTGAACTCTAAAGTCTCCACCAAAAACCTAAATCAACAACATTGCCACCGCTCAGGAAATCAACCACTGTGACTACTGCGTTCTGCTGTCCATGCCCGCCGCCCTGGTTCGCGCTGCCTCCACCACTTCCAAGGTTGAGCACACGCCTGATTCCGGTGGCCGATGACGCCGCCATACTGCTCACTGGAACCATTGCGCGGAAAAGTTGAAGTGAAGATTCTGGGAGGAAATGCTTTGCTCACATTCTAACAATGGAGAATCGGGCTTTGTTCGACAAGAGGGCAAGGGGTTAATATTGTTGATTCTCTTGGGAGCTTGCCATTGGGAACTGACTCTGAATCACGGCCGTCTTCGTGGAATAGACCTATGACAAGTAATGGTATTTCGACGTTGTCCAATGTGACTCCTCAGTTGTCCCAGAATGGAAATGGAAATACAAGCACAACAGTTCTACAACAAATCACCATTATTCAGATTCCTCATGACAGCAGCAGGGATGCAGTCTTAACATAAACCCCCCAGTTTCAGCCCTGTTTCATTAAGAATCAGGCTTGGATATGGCACTTGGCGTTAGTATCATTACTTGTGTTGGATATTCAAAAAAAATAATGATTTTTTTGGAAATTAAAATCACCACAGCTTTTATTAAATTACAAAACAAAATATTTTGAATTTTCTACCCATTCCCCATGTTATTCATTGGCATCGCTGCCATCATCCGAATCATCGGAATCATCAGGATCACTGGAATCACTGGAATCGAGGTTGTTACTGTTGCCGGCAGAGACTGGAATTTCTTTCAACAAGCTCGGCGGAGGCGGATTGAGCCGTGCAGGACTTGGGAGCGGAAGGTCCACGCCAATACACAGCAAAGAAAAGAGAGCGCGAGAGAGAGGAGATAGAGAAAGCGGGAAGGGATGGAAGGGAAGGCGGTGAAGGAGGATACCTCAATTTTAAAGAATTTCTGGGAAAGTTGAGTTCGAAAGGGGGAAAGAAACACTAGATAGATGTGAGATGATGTTGAGTTCGAAAGGGGGAAAGAAACACTAGATAGATGTGAGATGATGTACAGAGACAAAATTCCTAAGGAGATCCAAGATGATATAATTATTCAAACAGATTCAAACAGTAAGCGATGTTGACGTTCGAAATTAGGAAATGCGCCTTTGGCGTTAATGGCCAAATCAGTGTGACAAATTGATTTCTTTAACTAATCAAATGACTTGGACTGCATTGGTGGAGCCATTTGGTGGCTCTGTTGTTAAAATGGTTTACAGTATAGCACCAATAAAGAAAATTCGTGATTTTGATGCAGATATGAATATAAACGCAGTCAATGAATGTCGCATGTGAATTGTGTGGGTAGGGAAGAAGGTTTTGTGACTAGTGTTGAAGCGCCGCCCAATGATGTCGCGCGGAGAGGCGCTACAAGGGGCATCAGCAACAGTCACGATGAAATGCAAATCGTAATGCACTTCTCCCGAGGACGAATGTAAGCATTTGTTTGTGCGGGATGTTCGGACAGAGGAGCTCAATGATTGCAGACAGCAGGACAATGCGCTGCAGCGGTGGGACTCCGAGGGAGACCCAGCACAGCAAATGCAATAGTCGTGAATGGGAGGGAGTCACAGATGAGGAGAGGAGAAAAAGGTTGGCGAAGTTCGGACTATATTTTATCACGGGGGCGGCAATCCACTGAAAAAATTGGCAAGTAGCAGAGGAAAAGACACCCACCCGTCACCCCTTCCAAACAACTCACGCATTGAAGCTTGTGGCGTCGTAGCAGCTAATAGAAGTTGGAGAAATGCATTAATCAAATGTTGTGGAGAAGTGCTGTGGGGTTCGGATGTTAGTGGCTCTCCTGTGATCCACAAGCCTGTGGCGAGCACCATCAAGGCCACGATGTTAGCACACATATACGAGGTCATCGTTGACGGAACAGAACTCATTGCCTTTGTCGGTGTACTGTGTGGGTGCTCTTTTTGTTCCCATCTTCAATCCTCCCGAACACAACTAACAAGACATTAAGAACAGCGACTTCCACTAAAACGATGAATCGCACTGCTTCCTCTGCTTTGGTGTAATAGTGTATGAACCACTTGGCGGCGGCGTTGTCTCTGCCGGCCTCGAATCTTGTTCAACTCTGGTTTAGAACGTGTTCAGACAACGAATTGAATTCATGAGTATTTGGGTTCAGTTGGAAAGGAATGGTTGAAAGTGGTTGTGTGTTTCGATCAAGGTTGCATGGGCCCAAGAGAGTGTTAGAGGAATACTAGACTTGAAATAAACTTTCATTATAATATCTCTCCGATTTCTTTCAGCAGAATGCACAGATGTGTTTTGATGTGAGTATTTTATGTGTTGTCCAGTTGTGTTATGGTTGTGTCACGTGCCACGCCAGGAAGCTAACTCATTCCCCAGTCATTAATCAAAACTTTTGGCTTCGTGCGTCGATGTATATACATAATATTATTGTATTCCAGGTGAATTTGGTCGCATATCTTGGCTGCTTCGGTTGTAAATACGTTAAAACCCATTTCAAAGCAAAACCTCACATCATTCCAGAGCAAAACGCAAATTACCAAATACTCGTTCGTGGAGGTCTGCGTATTAGTTTGATAGTCATCTGGAAAGAAGTTTCATCCGGATAGACTGAGAATTGAGAGTGCAGTATGCGATAGAGTGACGTTTTGAGTAACTTCCTTCCTACCCCCTATCTCCCAATATGAAATTCAGAAACTCATGTATCATATTCCAAAGAATAACTCCTCAAAGTTTTATTGTGGTGACGCATAAGGTTAAGGTGTAAAGCCGTTAAAACTGAGGTCGATAGGCGACACTGTTTTTTCCCCTCCAAAAACAAAACTTTGGCGCATTTGCCGCCCCCGTGATATTTTATCAAAAGAAGAGGGAGGGGGAGTACGAAAAAGACTTATGCAACCTTTCCTTTGGAACCCCAAACCAAAGAACTCTTGTAATAACAGAGTCTTATCTTTGTCTCTTTCTCTTTCTTTATTTTTTATATGGCTCTTCTTGCCCAAAGACCTTTCCTAAAAGCAGCTTCAAACACACTGTTATCCACATCATTCCAAGCACTACTAATCCAACTACAAATAATTGCGTGACTTGGCCGCTTTCTTCTGCCGTCTGCATTCAACTCGCTCGCATCTGTGATGGAATTCCCATCCAAACTGTCCACCTTCGCTGAATTCCATCCTTGAAAGGTTTGATGATTCCAATATCTAGTGGTTGAAGTTAGTTTTGACGTGTATCCACCAGGAATCACAGCGGGAATAATTCCAGCATTCTTAAATCAAGTGAGCTTTGTAACTGTCCAACACCATCATCACCTTTCTTCCAGAAGCATCGGATTTTAATTGAGGAATGCACTCGTTGAGAATCAAGTCACCATCGAACTAGGCATTTTGTTGAAATGTAACTTGAACACCGACTCCAAGAGCACTGACTTGAACAGGCACCGTTTTGGCCAGTCGACCAGTTCTTGCACCTTTAAAGACAACCAATGGAGGAAGTCGATGTCCATCCCCGAGACACATCAATCCAACCGAGAATCCAGTCGACTCGTTTCCAGTATTCTTGATGATTACATTTGTCGATCCTTTCCAATGCACCGTCTTCTTGAGCGACATATCAAAGTAGAGTCTAGTTTGATCAAAGTTGTAAACATCTTTGACAGTGAGACCATTTGTTTGCTGCCTGTAAATGAAATCATCGAAGGCAGCGATCTTTGGATCAGTACCAGCCACAAACGACGAAACAGGATGTTTTTGTTTGTTTAATTGGATTTATTTGTTTTTGGTTTGTTTTGTGTGGTTTGGTTGATGAAGGAGAAGGAGAAGGAGAGAAAGAAGTGGGAGGGGTGGAGTGTCGCTATGGTCCAACAACCCATAGGTTCTGGTTGTAGTTCTCGCTCTGATACTAAGTCTATAACGCTCAATGAATCCTGTACACCAACGGGATAAAGCAGCGAATGATACTCTTTGCTGTCCCATTCCAACATCCAGGGCCGCATTTGCCAACACTTGCAGTGGATCCTTCACATGCGCCAACATCCACACACTCAAGTCTGAAAGTGATACAGCGAATCCACGGTTACTTTGATCTGCCACCAGTCCAGACAGCTTCACTTCCTCCTCCAGGAACATGCAACGCACCATAGACGGGGATGACGAGAGTATAGAGGGAATTCCATCAAAATCTACGCTACTGTGGGAGAGAGATGGAGGGGCTCTGTTGATGCGACTGTGTTCCTTCCTTCCACTATCCACCATCACACTTCCCCATCCACAGTGCATATACTTCCCACCTTGCCTGACAGATTCGTCTTTGATGGTTTCAAACGATCGTACCCACTTGGACAGCATCGACCTGTTGAGGGAATGTTTAGTAGCAACGGCAGTAAGAGAACCACTGCGAATCTTCCTGTGTGGAGCAGAGGCAGCAAGCGAGGCAGAGAGTGCTCGCACTTCATCGACGATGCGCAACTTGTACGTCAGGGTGTATTTATTACATTCGAATTAATAAAAGATAATGGAAAAAAAGGAGAAAGGAGAGAAGAAATGTCCAAAGCACGCACAGCCGAACCTGAGCACTGGACACAAATCCTGCCTCTGTTGGACCAAACCAGCCAAAGACACAAAGTAACCACCATTGCAAAACTGTTGAGGGAGCACCTGGACATAAAAGGGAACATTGGGAGGGTGAAAGCGACAGCCATCAAAGACTACTACGAAAAGCTGTACAGAAAGCAACAGTCGCAATCAGACCAATCGCGAAATATCCAACAACAGTCACTTCTTCGTGATGGCACCTACGTGTTGGTTGCCAAAGGGAAAATGAGCTTGTACGTGGACGACATCCCCCAAAGCTATCCCCCTGAGGAGTACACTTTGGAACGAGTCGTGGATGTCATTGGACAGACGGTTTGGAAGCTGAGGTCGGGTCCAAGTCAGAGGCTCTTGGATGACGCTGGACTTATCATCAAGAGCAACGAAAGAATCATCCGACTTCTAATGTCCGATCGGAAGGTGATTTATCTCTACTGTATACAAACGTTCGACTTGTCAGTCTTTGAAAATAAGTAGGTGGAGTGAGTGAATAAGTGGGTGAGTGGTTTCAAATTCTAACCCAAAGCCAGGATGCTCGAAGCCCGCACCGAGGACGAATCTCGAGTTCTTTCTGAACAAAAGACGATGCATTTGGAAAGAGAGCATGCGGAGTCCACGGATCTTGTGGAACCCACAGTCTCTTTGGAACATGAACTTTTGATAGCTGAACCTCTTTCACCCGTAGCCCAAGAAAACAAAGAAGTTGAATTCGTGCAGACTGGTGGGTTTGTTAGTCTGAAATTAAGTCTCAAAAGATACACACATAGGTCTTCCAATAGTCCTAAAATCTATGAAAGCTGAACCGGAAGTACCTGACACATTTCCTCCTTTTGACAATACCCAGTCCAACAAAGTGAGGAGAGCAAATCATTTCTTTTGGGACTTACTTGAATTTAGATCAAAGAGTGCCTGACCATAGGACACAAAAGCGACATTATTGTACCTGGATATGAAATCAAACGAGTAGACATTCAAACCCTGAAACCAAATCAGAGATTGAACGACGAAGTAATGCTCTTATAGTCCGATACTGTTTTCTGAACAAATGGTGCAGATCATCAACATGTATCTGGATCTCATCATTCAGAGGCAAACTTTGGCTGGAGTAAAGATACAATACCTCAACACGTTTTTCTTGCCAAAACTGTTGAAAGAAGGAGTGGAAGGCGTTGGACGATGGACAAAAAAGGTAACTTCTCCCATTTGATTTGAAAATGTGCTTAAATTTTTTGGCCAGTACAATATTTTTGAGTTGGAATACATGGATGGTTCGCATTTGGTTCTGAATTTTGATTAGATTCAAAGACAACCGGAATACGTTCGTTAGGCCTGCGACTGCGATATTCTTCGCGGAGAATTTGAAAGATCTGTTTTGAGTTACTTATGAGACGAGTGTGACAGGAAGGTAGTTGCTTACTAGGCGTTTGATACGGGCAGTCGGAATCATTAGTTTGAAGCGACTTTGGTATTTTTTAATTTCAAGCAGTGCGGCAACACCAGGCGGAAGACGGCGTCTCTCTTTTTGCGGAGAAGGAGCTTCTTGCCAGTCTTGATTCTCCATTCGCGCTTTTGCAGATAGGGAGGCGGCTCGGGGCACTTTTGGCCTAACATTGCAGCGGTCCACTTCAAATGATTTCGACAAAGTGCGATGAACCCGCACCAAGTTGCGACTTCGTAGGTTGGTTGTGTTGTTTGAGTTTGTGCGTCTGCCAAGCATTTTCGACGGGAAAAATCACCACTAAATCAATCAGATGTCAAATTCGTTCCTCTTCTCGCTGGCATCCATTATTGCACGACTTGAAGAGGACCCTTCAACACACTACACAGCTGATTGTGTCTCTGTTTGTAGCGAGGGTGATTCTAGTAGCTCGTCAGAATCAGATGAGGTGAGTCTAGTTTATTTGTTTGCTTTGTGGACTCATCAATCAGTACTTGACAGGATAACAACAATGACGATGCAAATCAGTCCTCTGATATTGCTGAAGACGAACTGGAGTGCCACGAGCGAGTAGAAGCTGTCAAACATGCACAAACAGCCACAAACGGTGGACAACAACTCTACGCATTGTGGCAAGACGCGGATCTGGAATTGGGCAATCAAACTGATAATGGTAAGCTTTGAAAGTAACCTTGCCAAGATTGACATCTATCACCAATAGACTCTTCATCTTATATTTCAAATTTGATGTTACGGATCAAGTATGCTGAAAGTCGACAAAATATCGCAAACAATGATGGAGATCTAGACGTTGACGACTTTATTAACTGGGACTTGTATGTAACGCGTGTCAATGCTTGGAGAAAGTCGAACTGAGCGATTTGGTGTGGCCATTGTGGAAACAATGCATTCAGTGGTCGTCGGCACACCAAGCTGGGTTGCGAGAAGCTATGCAAGTTTCAGAATTGTCAGTATATGCAGTGTCAGGAACGTGGGACTCGGAAATTGAAGCCAAGAACTTGCCATCACTGTTCAGCTCCATTTCATTCTACTGACGAATGCAGAGTTCAATGCTGCAATGATTCAAATTGCGTTGAATGTGCTTTGCGTTTTATGACGGGAACTTGGAAATAAACATTCATTGGTTTTAGTTGGCATTAGAGGTAATCTCTTGGCCATCGTCTTCTCTTTTGGTTGGCATTAGAGGTAATCTCTTGGCCATCGTCTTCTCTTTTGGTTGGCATTAGAGGTAATCTCTTGGCCATCGTCTTCTCTTTTGGTTGGCATTAGAGGTAATCTCTTGGCCATTGTCTTCTCTTTTGGTTGGCATTAGAGGTAATCTCTTGGCCATCGTCCTGTTCATTGTTGAAGCGACGGGTGATGATTAAATGTTGATTGTGTGGACGTAGGGTTATGTTTTAGGACTAGGTTTAGGACTAGATTTAGGACTAGGGTTAGGGTTAGGTTTGCGTGTAGGGTTATCATTTTTAGGGTTATTAAGTTCAGTGAATGTTGATATTCATTCCTATAAAGTACGGGATACACTCGCTTGTAATTTAGCGGATTACACAAGCCAAGCCAGATTTACTAATCAATCATTGATTGTTATCAACCCCGGGCCAATTCATCCGGCACAAAACAAAAAAATTTGCACTTTTCATCAAGAAACGATCCAACAAATGGAACGCAAGCGCAAGGCCCCCACCAATGAGTCTCCGCCTTCGAAACGTTCGCATCAAACCATTCTTTGTAGCTGTGGTAAGGACTTTACCGGCAATCCCTTTCTCTATCAGCGCCATTTGCGAAGTCATGTGAGTGTCTCTGTTAAATTGTATAGTGCTTATACCCTTGAGCAGGAAGCGGATCGTGTTGCAGCCACCATTGCATGGACGGCCGAAATGGATTACGAACGTTACATGGTAAGTACTTTGTTTCTTTGCCCCGCGCTCGAGTGACTGATCAATCAATAGTCGTCACATACTGCCTCGTCATCCCATTCAACAGAGATGTTGACAACGAATGCAAATCCTGCGTCGATTGGATCGTCGTCAACGTCGTTCGCCACCCAAGCTGAATTGGATTCACTGAATCTTCCGTTGCCGTCCAAACCCCCCCGAAATAACACTGTTGCTTCCCAATACGTGAGTTTATTGCCAATGATGCGCCAGTAATAACTAATGTTTACAGGCCAAGTTCCATTTCACAAACGCTCTCTACGCCCACACCGATTTCACGTTGCAAGGTTCTTCTCGTGAAGGATATGGTGCAATAGCTCGTGACGGTCTTGCAATGTTGCGTTCACCAACAGCGTTGAAGGATTTGCTCGAACTTGAGGAAAGACTGTCAAGGCTTCTTGATAAAGATTCAACGGATTTAGTTGGTGCCCTCAACGAGTACAAGGCAGTATTCAAGCACGGTCACTTCCAGGCTGCTTTCATGGTTGCACAACACTCCAAATTCATCAAGAGTGGTTTCCATGAAGATACTGTTCTATATCACTTTGAATGTCCAAAGCTATTTGTTTGTGGCTGCGACGGAGAAAATGGTGGAGTTTCTGCTTCCTTCTGTATTCTTTACTTATTTTTGAACAGGTCACACAAGCTTCTTTCATCATACCATGATTGAGGCGACGCTTGAAGCATTGAAAGATTTGAATATGGTTGCCTCAGATATGGATCTTACTCCAGATGCTCTGAAAGTGTATTTGATGCGTGATAATATTGGTGATGGAGACAATCTGCCGCACCGATCTATTTTGTTCACTGAGCATAAGCCATGGTGTTCTGGCTATGACGCTGTTCAAGTTACTGCCATTAATAGTGATCCTGTAGTTGCTCCCTGCTCGGCTCCCTCTTCGTCCACTTCTACAAATGTACCTTGTAATCCAGCTTCCATTGCTACAAATGCACCTTGTAATCCAAATTTGGCAACTGCTCCTTGTAAATCCACATTATTATCGTCTGACATTGTTGAAGGTGTTTGCAATCCAGGAAAACCCAATGTGAAGGGAAGGCGGCGTGTTGAAGGTTCAATTGATATTCAAGTGCTTCACAAGCACATGGATATTAATTATATGTTGTATGCTGCATCTGGATGGAATATAGTGGAAGTGGTTGCAATTGGAAAGGACCAGAAAGACTATTACCTTTCCCGTGGTATTCCAGTCAAGACTTTTTACAAGGCCTCACCAACCAAGCCTACTACCAAGTCAGCAAAACAGTCTACCATACCTTCTTCTATAAACTCTGTCACTGGATTTGATCACACCGCGGCCATGTGCTACAAAGAAAACTTTATGAAACAAATTCGGGAGAACCCTTCAGCTCCTTCTGTTCGAAAGTATTTGGATTTGTTTGTCGTATCGCACTTAAAGAGTGGGTTTGTTGCTTCTCTGAAATTAGAATCGGAGCTTGAAGCAATAGTCCTCGCTGCTGCCTATGAAAACTTTTCAAGGCTTGTTAGCAACAGTCGCTACTCGTTTTGGTCTGATGGAAAGCCTTGGAGCTTTGTTTCTGATCCCCAAAATTTGTACACTGGATCTCAAGCTGCTTCAATGTTTTTTGGGGATTCTTTTGGGAAGCCATTGTTAAATCCAACGTTTGTTCAACGTGAAAAGGTTCAAGAGACAATTCTTGGGGATGGATACCAGTATTTTCGTCAGTTTATCATTGGTGACACTTTCTTGCCTCCACCGGTTAGTTCAAATCAATTGTGTCTCTATTCTCATCTAATTCCCTCATCAATCAAGTCGTCAAAAGGAACACGAATAGATTATTCAGGTGTGATCTTGGGTAAACATAATCAACCACTATCACATTCTGAATTTGAGCTTTCTGTTCAACACCGTCTTTGTCTTGGCAGTAATGGTCAATACTTTTCAAGTGCTGTTGAAACGTTAATCACTCGAGGAGTTTCGAATATGAAAAAGAATAGGGCTGGAGATGCAATGGAGATACTCAAGGCAACAGAAATTGCACGACGTTATGTGCATGGAGAAGATGTTTCTAATCTTTTTGACTCTGATGTGGATACTAACTTTATTAGCATTCTATTCCAAAGCTGTGAGGAGGGAAAGAAACCACTTCAGGATTGCGGTAACTACTTGCGAGAAAATGTGACAACGCAGTCGCCATTTTATATTCGCAATATTATTGAATTCGAAGCTGTTGGTCTCATTGATAGTAACAATGGTAACCCCAAGTTGGTTGAACTGGATCTTGTGGCTCCACGAATGAATCATGATTCATGTTTCACTATTCAAAACACAGAAGATGGAGTTGGACGAGGTCTTGCGTTGCAGCATATTCTTGGAAGTGATGGTATGAATGCGTGCGGTGTTTTTTACTTTGATCAAACAAAGGAAAAGCGTTTCCGGTTTGACTTAATAGACCCCGGATCTGAAGTGATGCAACAGTTGCGTTCAACAGCTAAAAAATACCAACAAGATAAAATGGGTTGTATGAAGGACCATTTGGTGAATATTGAGAAGGCCAAAATGGATGTCCCTTTTGCAGCTGTTGAAAACTATTCAGTTCCAATCGGTGTGCTTCTTTCGTCAAACACTTCAATTTACAGTACGTTCTTCAAAAAAGGGACAAAAAATCTGGATACCAGTTTTTCCAATCCATTCAGAACTTCCTTCAACTGATGCATATAAAACAGTTCGGAAAGGACTTTGATTTTTCAGGATGGACAGCATATTTTCCACAGGTAAGGAATACAACTTCCTTTTTTATTTTGGGTCTGAATTCAGATGTTAGGACATTGTTTCGCAAAACAACACTCATGACTGTGGAGTCTTTGTTTGTGCATTTTTCGAAAGAGTTTCACGAAACGTACCTTTTGATTTTCAACAAAGAAATATGAGTTATCTCCGCCAAAGAATGGTTCTTGAAATTATGGAAAAACGTTTAATAAATACAGTATTCTAATTAGTTAACGTGGCAGTAAATAGCGCTTGGAACTTGTCAATCCATGTCGCCGGTGTTCCAAGGTGATAAGAAAACCAGTTTCGGGATGATAATTTTCATGCTTCACATGGATTTTCATTCTATATCAGATTTTCTGGAACGGCTGATGTGTGGGAGAGACTTGGGTTGCACTTTAATGACTTTGCTGCATCGAAAAAATCAACACGAATCTCAGTAAATTGATACGAACCATTTTGCAAGCAAAATAGTAAATTTGACAGATTTTTCGGTGTGGGCGATATATGAGTTGACTTGCGGTGAGTCCGGATACAGTAGTTCCCTACTCTCAGGGAAACACAGTTATCACGCACGCTTGCGCCAACTGACTGACTGACTGACTGGCTTTACTTTCAGCCTTGGGTGTTTCTCCCGAGCACGACCCGTACTTGAGATGCGCGCTGGACTTTGTGGTCAACAACAATCTGCCAGTTGCGCGCCAGTACTATACCGCCGTCGAATTGTGGGCCATGAAAATGCACGCGTATACTCTGAGCACCCAATCGACAAAACCCATCAAGGAGGAAACCCAGCTCGCTGTCACGGCCCTGTTGCCCGAATCGATTCGGCCCCAAAGCAGAGACGAAGCCCTCGAGTACTTTCGCAACCCTGACTATTTCCTAAAAACAGTTTCTGGATTCGTGACTGCGTTTCGTACTCAAAAGGCGACCCAAATTCCCGTATTGCCAGCGGACATTGAATCGTCCTTAACGTGTCGCAGTATTCACCCGGTCCTCGTGGATCCCTTGAAGACTCTTTTTATTCAAGCTGGCATCACGAGCGGCACTGTGGCCAGTTACGTGAATGAACTGACCGCGCTGCTTCGAGCGGTTGACTCGGAAAGGATTCTCACCACAAAAAGCCATTACTTGTTTCCAACCGAGAGACTGCCTGAGTTACCTCGCCCCAAAACTTGGCGGGCCACCTTGTCACCTGTTTTGTCCCTGCCACTTCGTCCAAAGGCAATTACCTCGTGGCAGTGGAAGCCGATACTTTCTTGGTTCGCGAAACTACAAGACAGCCGCGACCTACGGATGCGTTAGACTCTCTTTCCTGACGCAATCATTACTCACTCTTATTCGCAAACTGGACTTTATGGATCACTTACTCGTTCAGACGACGAGCGATGACTTTGGTGGTTCGGGAACACCCTTCTTTTTCGCTGATGCGGCGTTCCCCGTGACGTTAGAAGCCGCTCGCGAGCGCATGCACCATTTTTACAAACAGTCGTGTGCGTCAGTATGGAGAAGCCCTCACGGTTTCACGTTCGCGGCTGCTCGCAAACTGATGTTTCGTTGGAAATATCGGTATCGCCATACCATTTTCTCAGCGATCGTAAAGTGAACAAAATTGGCTTGGTGTATGGGAACGTCGAGAAGCGATACGCAGCCGCTGTTTTAACGTCGCCGTGATGAATGGCTCAAATAGCCATTCCATATGCGAAAGTGGGGACAAAAGTGAAAGTGGCAGCAAAAGCGTAAACGGGAACGGAGAGAGTCTCTGTCGAAGTTATCACATAAGGAGAGAATAAGAATTCACCACTCAATGGTCTGAAAGAAAGAGGTTCCATGGAACTATGGACGGATTTGTGTCATGTTAAATGCACAGAGTGGAATAGCCATCAATTACTTTTCAAGACAAGAATATAAAGACGACTACACCCCATATATTCCAAAAAAAAAAAAATGGTGTTTCAAGAAATTGTTAAGATTGTACTTGCATTTTCCACGCAAACGATGCGCAATTTGAATGTCTTTTGGCTGGTCCGTGACGTGCTAACCCTTGAATGAATCCTTGGAACCAAAACCAAGTCCGAACAGCTCCGAGGAGGACAATGGCCAGTGTGCTATGCCTGTGTTAGCTGCAGTCACCAACGCAAAGATCTTGAAAGGCACTTGGAGTGTAGGTATAATATGTGACTCTGTTTGAACAACCAATAAGCCTCACATCATTTTAAGCTTCCTGCCTCTTGGGATAGCGCTGTAACAATGGCTCTGCTCCAAATTTCAGCAGCCTAAGTGACGCTGTTAAGGTTTGTTGTTTTGTTGTTGGTTTTGTGCACTTTTGGCACAATTGTTCTTTCTTTTTTGCACTTTTGCAGGAACAATCGCTCCAAAAGTGCACAAAACATGTTTGTCCCTCCAGGCAACGGCGAAGCGTGTAAACAAGGGTGTTGTTTGAACGGATACTTTAAGGACGCTTCGGGTCTCTGGATTCCTGTTGCGGCCTTGAAAGACTCCACAGATGAAAGCCGCCCAGGATGGATCACGAAAGCGGGATGGGCTCGACTTCAAGGTGCTTTCCTAC
The DNA here is from genome assembly GCA_002104985.1 of Rhizoclosmatium globosum. NCBI lineage: Eukaryota > Fungi > Chytridiomycota > Chytridiomycetes > Chytridiales > Chytriomycetaceae > Rhizoclosmatium > Rhizoclosmatium globosum. The sequence goes on from MCGO01000028.1 coordinate 108,614, forward strand.
GGAAGCACACAGTGGTGTTGTGTCAGGGTTGTGAAAGGGAGATTAGTGGCAAGGGTTCCAACCTTTGTGTTATGTGTGCAAGAGAGAAACGAGGAGACCAATGGAGCACAAAGTACCGCGAACTCATCAAATACTTGCGAACCATCCGTCATTTCACAAGCGAAGCTCCATCTGCTGAACTGATCAAGAAACTAAAGGGTTACGATCCTTGTGTAGTCGAAGGATGTGAAAACAGCTGCGGATTCACGTATCCTCTGTGCCATTACTGCTCCATCGCCAAATATGGAGTATATGTTTTCACTTCTACCATCATTGGAGCTGGATTGGGACTCTTTGCTGGACAAGACTTTCAGAAGAACCAGTTTGTGAAAGGTTTATTTTACACGGGCCGAATTGTTGAGGCATCAGAGAGTTTGAGTGACAAACAGTACGTCATGGACGTTGGTCTTGATGACAGCCACTCAATTCAAGTGGATGGAGAAACAGCAACGTATGGTAGTTTGTTGAGATTCGTAAATGTGGCAGTCACAAGGGAACAATTGAATTGCCGCTTTATGAAAACTCGTGGTAGCAACAATCCTCAAAGAAACGTTCGACTCAAGGTTACGGAAGACATCAATGCGGGACATGAGTTTCTGGGCTACTACCAATCCAACAAGAAAACGAATGAGGCCGTGCTATGGAGCTCTGGACAAGGAACTTGTTTTATCATGGAAGCGCACCTGGAAGAAGCCTATGAACGCGGAATCGAGAAGGTGCGGTCTTCGGCACGCTTGCAAGGAGTTTCAGTTGCAACCCGCAAGAAGAAGAGACCCAGAGCCCAGCAAGAGTCTGGGAGTGAGTTTGAACAATAAAACAGAGCGGGAGCATGCAAGAGAGAAACAAAGTTATTCACAAACTGAAAATACACAGCAAATCCGTCCCAAGAATTTCTTACGTATTATTACAGAATTCGTTTGATTTTACTTGAAGATTCTTTGAGATCTTCTCAAATATTATGCATGTCAAATGAGAAAAGCTCGTGTATTCTTTGCGTAAGCCACAACAATAAAGTAAATCAAATACAATCCTCATGGCAGGCATCATCATCTTCCACATCATCTTACTCATAATTGTCCACAAAATCCAACTACTGCTTTCTTCTTGGCATCTCCCCTGACCAAATTGCCTACTCCTCTCTTGATGCTCTGTTTGCTGCAACTCCTAGTTCGAGAGAGGCCATTTTTTGGCCAAAGATTGAGCATTTGGTTTAATCACGACAACAACTCCCTAAATAACTCTTTCATAATATGTTATTTCCTGAACTGATGACTTTGCCAGATCCAAACACGCAGTGCAACTTGAAGTTTGAATAAATTCTTAATTGGATGATCCAGAAACAAGCCAGCATAATGAAAAGGGTAGCTTTTACCAACACGATACTCAGTTCAAACGTCTCTGACCTGAGACTTGAAGTCGTTAATGTCAATATCAATGTCACGACAATATTGGACTGTTTGATCGTGAACCAGATGGTCGGGCAGTTCGGTAGACTTAACATCATTAATTACCGAATAGAGCTTCATTTAACATTTCAAATCCAAAAAATTAGCCCGCTTATCTGCGCAGTAAGACTATTGTTCACTTGGATGAACGTTAAGGGAGCACCCAACTGGCCGTTGAAAGCAATTGGATGGCTCAAAATTCAATTTGCTAACGCGATCATGGCAGGGTCAGCACAGCCACATTTAGGTGCTGCTCAGGTAGTAGTGTTGCTCATGCATTGACGGATTTTTCTTTCCTTGTGAGTGTTTTCTTGGAGGAAAAGTTCCCACGAAGAAAATCCCCACCTCCCAAACAAAAATCCGAATAGCAAAACCTCCTTAATTTTCAGTCTGGCGGGATGGGGAAATGATGGCTATCCTGTTGGAACAGAAAAATAATAGAAAAATAATAGTTACGACATCATGTATTTTTCTCGCCGTGGCTACTGTACCTACTGCAGTAATTATTGCCACATCTGATGGCTCCAATCATTGGCGCTTGTAATGTGCCCCAGTTGAATGCCAATTCTTCACAGGCGTTTCATGATGGGTCATTGAGGGTGTTCTTGGTTGGTGCTTTCATTTTGGGGCTGGTTGAAGGCTGTTTCTTTGGTGGCATTCTGTTTTGTTTTTTTTGGGTGGGATTGTTTTGCTTTCGACTGAAAAAATGATAGGACGTGATCAAAATTCAACTTTTTTCATTAAAAAATTTCCCAGACGGGATCGAAAAGGTCACTTGGAACCACCCCTAAAAAAGGTAATTTGCCATTTTTTCGAACACACTCCCTATTTAAACATCTTTTAACGAGGCGTTGTGTGAATTGGAATTGATCCTACTGAAGTAATGCAGTTAAATAATTCTTCCATTATAGTAAGTTATTTGTGTAGAGAGTTAACGACCTGGTTTCAATTTTGGGATTTTATGAAGTCTCAAATCTTGCATAATTGCTGTGAAAATGGTGCCATGTAGATGCCTTTTCATATTATGCACCTAACTGAACTCTCTTTTTTTCACACTCTTGGTGGTTGTGCAATGGTATTAACTTTGTTGATGTTGATGATACATTTGGAACCCTCAATCAAAGTTTTTATCAAAGTTTTCATCCTTCTCCAAATTTGCTTGAGCCTACTTTACAAGTTTTGGAGTCTCTCTCCAAGAGAGTGACCAGAGTTTGCATGAATGAGGCATTGAGGTTTTGCTACCTTTATTAGAGGCTTCCTTAAACCCATACAGTAGTAGCTTTGGGCATTTTTGATTGTTCATAATTGCGTTTGGATTCTTTGATTTTAAAACCTTCCAGCCCATCAAATAATACTTTCCTGACTCCCTGGGTTGAATCTGATAGGATGTTATGATTTTCAGCATGTATTTACTTCCCGACCAATTACTATATATCTCCCATGAGGTCTCCAGTCTTGCTGTAACTAGTCTTGTTTCCTCCCCCATGTTTGTGGAAGTATTTCTAAACCCTCCCTAGTTTTTAAGGGAACCACCCTAGGTTTGGTTTCTACTCATGATTTGGTACAGATGGCCCAAAGGTGATCCCCTCGCAGATCCTTTTCAGTGAAGGTTAGTGTTCCTCCTCAATACTTTCCTTTTGTGTTGTCTTGTTTCATCATTCTCTGATCTGTTAGTGTCGTCTGCATCCCACCACAAATTGGTGTCTTCGCAGTCTTTAGGGTCTTGTTGGTCTCTTTTGTCCTTTGTTATTGTGACTGGGTTGCAGGAGAACCAACGGAAAATTAGCCCAGATAAAAAAGATAACAGTGTGAAAATTGCATTCAAAAAAAACACACAAGCCAACTGATGAGGCCTTGCCTCCTCTCTTCTCCTCTTCTTCTCATTCTTTTGGTCACTACTTCTGTCATTCATATGGCTCAAAACAACTTCTGTCGCACTTGCCATGTTGGAGCAAGACAAGCTACTTGACCAGAACTACGTTGTGTAATGGGGCCACTCTTACAAGAGTTAGCAAGAAATGTGTCCCTCCCACGCTCTGATGCCATGCTTGCAATCAACCTTCACCTAGAGCGCAACCCCACTGGTATTGAACAGCTCAAATTAAAATGGTTTAAAATCATTGGGACTTAAAATTAGGTCACCATCATCTTGACATTGAGTTTTCAGAATCCTTCTTCCAATTTGCACTCAAGTATGCTTCTGGAAATCTGCTTGCCAATAATTATTATGCCCCACTTCCAATTGGTTTTGTACTTCCTGGCAATCCTGTTGGCACACCCTACATCCTTCCAGTTGGTGCAGCCCTTCAGGCACACCAAAACACCTGCCGTTCTGTCACACAAACGATTGCATACAGACTTTGAAAATGCACTTGCTTGCAGATTTATTGCCAATTTAGGCAAGCTGGCTGAGGAGGTGTGTTGATCTTGTCTGAAATTTACTTTAAATCTTACAACATAATTCAGGTTTTCAACTTTCATTGCTTCCTGCAAGGATACCGACCTACCACTGTTATCAAGGCAACTGCAAGACAGAAATATACAATTACCTGACTCCACCATTCGGTGCCCCACTTGCACTTCCTGTAGCAGTTCCACTGGCAGTGACCAACAATATTGTTGCATTTCTTCTAATCACAGACAGTTTCTTGTTGCCATGCCCTTCAATAACATTCAGCGTGGCTCACACTTTGAAATGAATCTTATTAGGGCAATGTCAAGAATGGGAAATAATATTTTGGCTTATACCAGAGAGTAAGTTTTTATCTGTCAAGCCTTCATTTGCTAATTTCAAACATAATACCATTGAAACAGTCTTATTCGCCCAGATATGGCACTCCTTGGAAGTGAAGCTTGTTTTCCTCTTGCACCTCTTCCAACCAATGCAACCAAAGCTCAAGCAGTCTTTTGTGGGATAGACTATCGTGTTCTATGGCAATATTTTGTGCCACGACTGAGGGACCTTTTGGGGCCTCCTGCTGTTCCACTTCCTCAACCACAAGGTGGAGTAAACTTTCCACCTTCACTTGTAGCTGCTGCTGCACATTTCCAGCACATCATTGTACCTGCATTAGGAATAATTAGTCCACCAAATGGGGTTGGAAGATACAATGGTCATGGAGGGACTTGAGCTGAACATTGTGGCATAATTGGACTGTTTTTTCGAGTTGAATCTGTTCGCTTGAGTTGCCACTTGAGGAATGATGTTGATTGTATGTAAAACTTTTATTGCATTGAATAATTCTAAAGGGCCTTATCTTCATATTATCTTTAAACTGATGGCAGAAGCTTTTCATGGGCACTGAATACCAGACAAGCCTTTGTTCAGAACAATCTTGCAGCAAATGCCAACAGAGTTCCTCACAAAAGTTGGACAGATGATGCAAATTCACTCCCACAAAATTATAACTATAACCAATTCATGATAAATGGTCATGGAATGGTGCGTGTGGATCATCACATAAACAATATGGGAATTGTGAATCAAATTCAAGCTGGAATCTTGGATTCTCACAATGTTATTAGTGTTGACCCAGGTTTGATTTCTGTGTTTGGCTTACTAAATCAGCTTCTAATATTTATTTTACCTATTTAGGTATCAGGAATGTTGTAACTTGTGTCAATAGTGATATCCAGCTCCAAATCAACAGCATTGTTGCTCCAAATCCATACCTCTGCCTGCACATCCTCCATCACGACAGATTATTCTTGTATTCTTGTCCCCAGCATCTAAAGTGGAAGCAGAGCAGTCGTATGAAACACCAGCTGGCTGAACAAGCTCTCATCAATTGCATGGCTTATGCAAGGCAGGATTGTTCCTGGAGCAAGAAAACTCCGCCGTCGAACACGCCGCTTGAATAATATTCCAGCTTTTTCTGTTGCACCAGTCTATTTTGCTTATGGAGGTGGATCTTGGAATCACCAGAGACCATGGGCACCTGTTCCCAACAATGTCAGTTTAATGCAATGGTTGGCAATACTAAATATGTGTTTTTCACTCAGAGAATCAGAGAAAAGGCTGTTCATGAGCACTTTGTGTTTGTTATTGATGAGCATTTGACTTCACAGCGGTCCCATCGTCTCAGTGCTGGTTATGAGGCAGGAGGTGTGTTCCAATATCCGCTAGTTGTGACAGTAAGTAATCAACAAAGTAAGTCTTAAATTAATGTTGGACTAGGTTCCACGTCCTATTCTTAGATGCCCCCACAAGAAACGCAAGTTTCAGGATCTTCACTGGAGAAAATACTGCATTGATGATGACAAACAACCAATGCATCCCTTTGTTCCATGCCCTGATCTTACTATTTATGGTCTTGTTGTTGAGTGCCCACTCATTCCAGGACCCCCTACTGTATGTATGCTTGTGACTGGTACCAGCACTAACATTTGTTGCTAAGATTGTGGACAAAGATATTTGTTTCATTACAATCATACTGGTGGTCGACCTGCAGCTTTCATTTAACAGCCCTGGATACATTCCTGATTAACAATACAAAGAAATTTGGTATGGCCTTGCTTTCCTTATGGCATAATTCTAATTATTTTTTACAGGTATGTTTTTTTCTTTTACCTTCTGTTTTTTTTTAATGTTCTTCTAAAATGTTAAATACAGTAGTGATTATTCCTTTCTTCCCATGTGTTATCATTTCAATGGCTCTTATCTGTTGAACACAGGAGCCACCATGCTTGTGGAGTTTATCTTGGCTGAGTGGTTCCATACAGACATCTGCGTTTTCATTATTCTTTCTTTGCAAGCTCAGTATGTTTTACAAGCATTAGGGTTTCACTGTAGTTTTCTTCAACCAGTATATTGTTTGTGCAGAGGGTGAACTGCATGAGTGACTGAACTTCTAATAACAGATTCACCAGAGGAGGATATGAAGCAGATTCATCTGCAGGGTGTCTGGGCTGAAGAGTTGTTAGTTCAGTCTGCAGACACTATGATCAATGAATGCAACCCAAGAACTTCAGAGAAACAAGCAGATAAGGCTGGATGGAGTCTATCCAGAGCCCCATCGCTGCGCTGATTCACTCTTTGTCATACTTTTAGATTTGTCCATGAAATCTCATTTTCAAGACTGGCTCAACTACTGTCAACGTCATGTTTGCCAACCAGATACCTACTGCAATAATGGCAAGAGAGGTTGTAAGTATGGATTTAAGAAGAGTGTGGTAGGAAAAACAAAGTTGACTTTCAAGGAACTTCCTGGCGTTTACTGTGATCTGAGCAAAGTTAAACTTGTCAAAGATGTTGTCTCTGGGAAAATGATATCAAGACTTTTTTTTGCAAAACGCGGTGACCATGGAATCCATTCACTGTTTTACTTTGGCCTTCAATTTGAAGGTAAAGCTTTTCCAACAATACTTTTGTTGCAAACTTCTTCACACAGTCTGTGCTGTGACAAAGGTCAATTTTTTCACAAATAACATGCAAATGTGGTCTGAAATTTTGAACATAATGCATGGTAAGTTTTACAATGAGCAATACGCTTTGAAATTGTAATCCAATGATTTAATGTCACACTGAAGTTTTTCTGGGATGACTACCAGCGCAGAAATGACGACAAATTGTAAGGAAGTGCCAATATGATTTGCACTTGAATTCTGTCAGCAGTACTGAATTTTGGCACCAAATTTGCAACGATCTTGGTTGGATCAAGGATCTGCTTAAACTTTCCACAATCGCAATCATGTGAGTATGCTGTTTGTTGATTGTGTGATCTGACAGCTTTTGTAGGATTTGAGAGAGGTGGCGTCTTGTAGCTGAAAGCCAAGTGGATGTGGGCCAGTCCCTTGTATGTTTCCTATCTTATTGGGTACATAGTAACTTCCCAAAAGGCCACTCTGACGCTGCCTACTTTGAAGCACACTCTGTTCTTGTTGATGCATACAAAGATGAAATGGACGCAGTTCTGGAGGTTCTTGACTGTAAAATACAGTGGGTTTTCCAACAGTGACAGAGGCATGTGTATCCATCTTTGGCTGAATCTAATCAGAAATTCTTGGATTGTATGACTGTTCGGGGGGACAAAAAATGACTGAGTTGTGTCAACTTGCTCAAAACCTCCCCAAATTTTTTCATATACAAGCTTTACCAGAATCTTTGCATCACTTCCATTCCAAGCCCTTACATCACTATATCTTTCAAAATCCTTCCAATCCCTACTTGTCACTCTGCCTAAAACCTGTTCTATAGTCCTCAAGTCTTAGTGAGTCAGATTCTGAGCTTGGTTGTTGATAAGGCTGGGATTGATGGACTTGAGATATCTGCTTCACTACAACTTGCATTGTGTCTGCAATTTTAACAAAGAACTTGACAGATCCAAGACTTTGTTGACATATCCATGTTGACACTTCCAATTATTTTCTCAGAATCAACTCAGAACTGATCCTCAACAGCCAGTTGTCTCAACAGCGTCATCAAAGAAACAAACCCTGCTGCACCACAATACTATGCATACCCTAACCCATTCAGCAGCCTTGCCTCATGGGAGAGGGTATTTGATGAAGAGCCACTGATTCTTAAGTAACTGGAGTTCTGACAGCACCTGTCTTTGATAGACTGGGGAATAACCACGTTGACAAGCTACAAAATGCTTATATAAATGGAGCCAAATTAAAACTGGATTGTAGTCAAACATGGAAAACTGGCAACCAGGTACATAGTGTATCGGCATTAAGGAGAGATGTGATATAACAAGTATTTTGGGAATGTTGCTTGCTCAACAATTTTTGGTGTTGAAAGTGATTGAAGTTGGGGTGGTGGACGTAGTAGTGGTGGTTGTGGTAAAGGAGATAGTGGTAGACAAGGAGTCCTTGAATACAATTTCTTTGCAGCTTTTTGGACTTCATCCAGCTTCTGTTCTGCAGCCACTGAGGCATGGAACAACACTTCAAACATAACAGTTTCATACGTTCCACTGTTCCACTGCCGTATGAATTCAACCTCCAAACTATTCACGCAAACATTCTCAAGATTTTTGTGAAGCACAGCCAGTGTCTGTTAAATTTTTCAAGTTGATCATAGGGAAACAGCACAATACTGCTAATGAGAGCCCAACATAAAAGGTTTGCACTGAACTCTGTATCTCCCAAACCACAACACACTGATCAAAACTTGCTGAATGGAGAGTCTATAAGCGAAGACAACAGGGTACTGGTTAAAGCCTAGTTTAGAATACAGTGGCCACCAACTTGACTCATCAAGGAAAAGAGTCTTTTTTCAAACCTGGGCTAATGAATGCTCCATCTTGTAGAGCATGCTGAAATTCATTAGTGGTAGCATGAGAATTATATTTGGTTGTGATTTAAATGAGTAGTTAGCTTCCGATGTTTGCATTGTCAGGGCCAATTTACTAATTAAATCCAAACTTTTGGCCAACCCGTTTTCCCCGCAAACTCCCGTATTATACACTGCTAATGAACAAAGCCTCTTCATTAAGGTAATTGAGGGTGCTCCAGAGGCAATTCCGTATGTAAATTCTGCTGAAGGATTGGTCAGGAACAAGCGTTATCAAAGGAGATGTTTCAGGCTGATTGATGCATACCATAAGGGTTGTTCTCTTGCCTTAGCTGAGTTTGCAGCAGAGAAGTACAAAAGCCATAGAATGATTCCCACAGAAGCTGTACTGAGTGAAATTCAGAAAATTTAATGATTAATTCATCTTTTATTTTGGAAAGATGAATCGTTTTATAAAAATTTTGGGTCGAAAATTTTGGCCACACTTGATGTCGGCGCCGCCATACTGCTCAACACAACAATACAATACCTGCCCGTGGATCAAAAACTCTCCATAAATATTTTCCAATTCCTTCAAAACGTTTTCCATTAAATTTGATTTGTGGTCACAACAAGCTTCAACTTCAAGTTGTGTCTGCCCAGCTTGCAGATCGAATCAAAACACTGACAAATGATCGCAAATCTAAGAATGAGTTTGGCGATATGGCTCTTACTGATCTTCCGAGACTAATGGCTGTAAATTCATACGTGAAGCTTATTTTGGAAGGAAAACAGCGGATTGAAGCATCGGAAATTGTTCAAAAGTTGTGTTGTCACGTGGACTTTGGGGTGCACGGATTTTGGGTGGCTGGGCCAATATTTACTGCATAACCTTATGCTGCCAATGATTCATCAAGGAAACCACATCAAAGTTAAAAGTTTGATCCATGATGAGGATGTTCGAGCTGCTTGTCGCACGTTCTTGAGGTCTGTAAAACCTGATGAACAGTCTTTCCAGAAATGGAAAGAATATGTGAATTTTGAGCTACTTCCTGTTTATGCCAATCTCACAGCAAAGACAGGATTCAAAGTTACAACTTTGGACCGCTGGTTGTCAATATTAGGCTTTGATTACACTCAAATCAAAAAAGATGTTTATGAAGACGGTCATGAGCGTTCTGATGTTGTGGCTTATCGTGGACCATATTGTGCTGAGCTCTTGGCTTTACTTCCACGTTCAACTCAGTGGGAGGAGCAAAATGGTGGTTTGGTTGAAGTTCCTCCAGTTTTGGTTCCTGGGGAGGAAGAAATTGTCTTTGTTGTTCAAGATGAAAGTGCGTTTGCTGCCAACAATGGGAAAAAACTTGTTTATCTGCAACACGGTGAAAATGTTTTGCGGCCTAAGGGAAATGGAAAGTCTTTGATGATTTCTGGATTCAACTGCCAATGTCATGGACTTTTTTATCACATCAATTAGTCCAGGTAAAAACTCTGATGGTTGGTGGACTTGTGAAAACTTGATTGACTGATTGGGTGATGCAATCAAGGAATTTGATTGAATCCACCCAAACAAGACAGGGGTTTGAATATTTGATCATTCAATGAATCACTTGAAAAAACCTTGGAGTCAGATGATTTGCCATCAAAGGATAATGGAAAGGATGCACCAAAGATGAGACCTGGATGGTTTGAGACTGAGGATGGTGAAAGAATTATTCAGCAAATGCAGTTTGATGATGGAAAACCAAAGGAATTGGTTACTCTTTTGGCTGAAAGACTTGGATCAAAATAAGTTCCAAGGCTTTGAAATTGTACTCAAATTCCATGTGAGGATGTTTTTCCATTTGGTTGTTGTAAAGTTTATGCACTTTCGCATTTTCATGATTTTTTGGAGCAGAAGACAATGCTTGAAGAAGCCTTTGCTGATGTCAGCACATGATGAAGCTCAACCTAAAGTTTCACTGTGAGTTGTCTTGAATTGAAAACGTGTGCGTGTGGGGTGACATGAAATGCTTTACTTGAACGAACTGCTCCTATATAGCTTTACAGCCTTGAGGGAAACTCTTCCAGAGGCAATTCCGTATGTAAATTCTGCTGAAGGATTGGTCAGGAACAAGCGTTATCAAAGAAGATGTTTCAGGCTGATTGATGCATACCATAAGGGTTGTTCTCTTGCCTTAGCTGAGTTTGCAGCAGAGAAGTACAAAAGCCATAGAATGATTCCCACAGAAGCTGTACTGAGTGAAATTCAGAAAATTTAATGATTAATTTCATCTTTTATTTTGGAAAGACGAATTGTTTTGCAAAAATTTTGGTCCCAAAATTTTGGCCACACTTGATGAGTTAAGTCGGTGGCCACTGTAGTCTTTGGAGACAACAATAGTGGGACCAATAGCAAAATACTTTGAACACAATGGTGAGATGGAAAAAACAACGGTCCAGAATAGGAATCAAGTTCAACAACAAGAAACTCAGCAACCACTATCTGAGTGAGAGAGATGACACTTCAACAGAGTAGCAGGAGTTTGAGCAGGAACAGTGGCTGGTAATTTGGCAGAAAATGGTAGACATGGAGAATAGATGGGGATTTGGCCTTTGGACGGGTAGGGGTGAGGGTCCTGACACGTTATTGGGGGTGGCAGTTACCAGTTGATTGAGATGGCAACAATTCACTACTTGATGGCTGTAGCAGTTTACTGATTGAGCCATGGTTTGGCTGTTGTAATCTCATAAAAATATGGCTCCAATGCAGTTGTAAAAGCTTTCAAAATTTAATTATATTGGAAGACACAGGGAATGAAAGTGCAAAGGTCCAACACATGTTTGAATCGAAAAAAATGGAGATAAAATATTTGAAATCCACTGGCAAAAGCAAAGCCTCAAAAAGGAAAGACATGGATACACAAGACAGTGACAAGAGCCAAACCAAATTCAACCAGACTACCAAAGACTCATTCCATTTTTGTTTTGAATGCTCCCCAAGAGAGTGCTACTGCGCCATTGCAATCCAGAAGAGTTTCCAATTGGCAGCAGCCTCTGGGGTTGTGTAAAGCAATGAAATATGTTTAAATTCGCAGCACATTTTACCAAATTGAGAAGTTAGGTATATATATCTATCCACCAAAAAAAAGAGGGGTTAAGGTAAGGAGAAAGATGAAGGAAAAGGAAGGGAGAGAAGGAAGAAGCATCCAGGGACAAATGTCTTTTTTTTGAATAAAACGAGAGTTAGTGATGGCTCTGCTTGACTTTGGTACGTATACATGGTAATACTTTTAGGGACTCTCTTGAAGCTTTCCTATTGGGTACAACACCCTATGTTTGTTTTTTTTACATTGCCGCAAGCACTCCTTAGGCCAGGATTTGATCTTTTCTTTTGGCTGGATCATAACCCTTTTGCAGAAATGGCCATACGGTGGGTGTTGCAAACAAATATGGTTTGGTACAGCCTTTTGGAGTATCTTGAATGGTAACATTGACAGATGATTGAAACGAGGATCTGATTTGAATTTGTTTGCAATCTCTAATTAAAATGGATGCAATACTTTAGTACTTAAGAATTTCATGCCGAACCAATACCTGGATGACAACAATACAAATCAATCCGGTACAGACTCGCGGGGCGTTCAGCCATGTGCTTCTTCACCAATATTTAATTCCATTCAAATCGGAGTTGTCATATTGCGTCTTAAATAAACTGTCTAAACAAAATATTGAAGACTGTTAAACCATTTAGCTTTGGATTTAAGAGACCACTTCATCATTAAGTTTGTTTCTGTACTCATGTATTTGTCAAAAACAAATCATAACTTAACCAAACTCCAATTGTTTAAGTCGCCACTGACTTGCTTTCCATAAAAGTAAGCAGGGAATTCATTTTGGTGCCAATACTATGATTATCTCCCTGTTTGCTGCAACGAAGAAATTATCTGCCCATGTGAGGGCATAGATAAAATGTGTCTTGCCTTCCTTGATGATTAAAGCCAACGGCATAGAAATTCTGTTTACTTTCAATTGATTACAGAGCTCAATCTCGTGGTTCCATATGAGTGAATGTTGATGCTGCTGTCATTGATGCACTGCAAACCTCATGTGCGCAGTTTGAGGAGTACTATTTCATGACCACAGAATAACAACTTGTTGGACTCTGCGGATTACGACCTCGGCATGTGTAGACTTAATAGGAATTTGGGAAACTTATTCTTATTAGAATACTAATCTTAATAGAACAATTTAAACGCCAGGAAAAACACCTGAGACCTCCAATCACAAATACAATCAGAAATATCCCATCTCCACCTATCAGCCTCTGCTTGCTTATCCCTTGAACACATATGTGAGTGATATAGATGCTGATTGAAGTGTCGATTGAACTTGGATCTTGATTGAAGTCTTGTCCTACTTAAGATTGCACGTGTTTCCTATCTTTCTTGCATTCAGCTTGTAAACCCTAAAATTAATTATTCAACACAACTCATCAATGTAGAATCCAATCCAAATTGTTAACCATCAACTTATTTCACAAGTACTAGTAAACAAGGATCCACAACGTCATTGAGTAGCCAAGAGACTTCAACATGTCACACAATTTCTGGTACCAAAGACAACTTCCTTGCTTCAAGCCTATGATTGAGCATCAGGTTGCCAGTTACATTGAGAAGACAAACAAGTGCCTTGAAAAGAATAATCCAAAACCAAAAATCACACAGGTGAGTATGTATTAACAAAGTTAACACCACACTCTTGAAGAAAAATGGGTTCCCTATTATATCCTGTACGGGTCTGCGCCTTTTCAATTGACAAAAACCCAACTGCGATTTGATACACCGCCCCCCACCGTCCGTTGTAGCATCCTCCAATTTGGCACAGGTATTGTTTGCCCTAATTCACAGGTTTTCTCTGTCCCCGATTTTTCAGAACATGACGAAAGCGTAATTAATCAAGTAGGAAAACAACTTGAAACGGAGGCGTATGCTTTCCTGGAGTTGACAAGCCTTTCGATTACAACCATTATTGAATCTCAAAGTTGCAAGACAACCGGTCAACTTTTTCGTTACAACTTACCAGAGCAATCTGTACATTTTTGAAGACAACCGGGTGAATCTAGTGGCAATTTACAACCCTCTTTTTACTTGTAAGGAACCAATAAAAAGAAAAGAAGATATAACCCTTTTTTAAAGAACACAATAAACTACCGTCTGTAAAACTGTCGTTTGAAATGGAAATGCAACTGCAACACTCCTCGATCAAAGGAGCTTCGGAATCCGTTTTTGTGACTGTACTCCCATTCCTTCTTGACGATACGGAAAGCAATATCTTCATACGGAGCAGACGCAATGAAACGAAGAATCACAGTGTCGGGGTATCCTTCGTCTTTTTCGATTCTGTAGGTTGGTGTCTTTGTCTTGTCAATCAAGTCAGGATAGAAAATATTGAATTTGTAGCCTTGCACAACCTATCATTATGGGTGAGTATTTGATGCATATCAAGAAGTCAAAACAAATATACCTTAGGCGGTGGATTATCACTGTCGTAGTGAGTCTGGTTATACTTGTTCCATTCAAATCCAGTATGAACACGGTTGAAGAATCGCGGTTTTCGTGGACGGTACTTGTCCTGCCAAAGATATGTTGTTTTGTCAACAGCCAACTTTGCTTCTTCAGTAAATGCTTCCTCGTCTTCTTCCATTTCGTCAGCTGCATGTTTGATGAAGGCTTCTTCGAACGCGACAGATTCTTTGGAAGTATCCGTTGAGGAGGCAGCTTCTGCTGCGGCTTTAGCAATTTCTTGAAGGATAGCACGACGTCGGTTCATCTATAGACAGAGTTACTTCAACAACATATGAAAAGATAAAAAACGTACCAAATCCTCATAGTCTTCATCTTCATCCAGTATCTCCAAGGTGCGATCCTCTCTCATCAAGTCATCTGTAATCAAAGGACTCATGCTTGGATCGTACTTTTCGACAAATCCTTCTTCGTGCTTTGCAATTGCATTGGATTCCGCATCCCATGCGCTTCGTGCAGCAGACACAGATTCCATTTCCTTCAATGCCTTGGCAGCTTTCTCAGCAGCCTCTTTGGCAGCAGCCGCAGAGGAGCCCACCAACAGTGATCGTCCCAACTTGACAGGAACTTTATCTGCTGAAACAGATGCCGTCGCAGAGGTTTTCATGTAAGCTGGGGGAGCGTATCCACTACTACTACTTCCACCACCACCACTACCATCAGCTTTTGTAGCAGCAGCCTGCTCCTTCAGACTCTTCAATCGCACTTCCAAGAAGCCCTTATGCATATCCCTTAACCGCGCTTTTGCCTTCCAAACAACGAGAGCCTTCAACACTGCCTCCCAAAACTCAACATCGACAGGGCCACTCTCTCCAGAGAGACGACGTTCTACTTGTCCTTGGATAGTCTGCAGCTGTGCATACGTTTTGTTGCTCAACATGGCTGTAATGTCTTCTTGTACACCAATTTCGTGTTTACTCATACGTCCGCGGACACCACGCAATTCATCACGTTGTCGCTCGAGTCGCCGCAATTCGTCGTCGCAAACAATAAGAAGGGATTCCCAGAAGGGTTTGTTTTCGGGGTTTGTCTCAAGTTCCCGATACAAGAGGATATCTTTGTGTAAGTCTTGGACTTCATCGAGATTCAGGTTGTTGAAAATAAGGTATGGTTCGTCGGTATCCATTTCGTAGCCGAGAGCATTGAATTCTTGAGCTAATTCCGTGTCTGTTGCGAGTGATACATTGATGGCGAGCAGATCAATTGGCTTTGCTCGTCCTTCTGAGATACGAATTTTTGCACTGAATAAGAAAGGGAATTAGTTGTTGTAGGAAGAGAGTGAGTATGGCGGCTCTAATCAGAGTTGGTTCAACATACCGAGTCTTTGCTTGCTGCCAGTGAAAGACATCTTCTCTGCGTTCCCAGTCTCCAAGAGCTTCGCGATCTTGTTCTCGTCGCAGCCGGGCTTGTTCCTGTTCTCTGAGTTGGAGATCAAGTTCGCGTTGATTTCGTAATGCTTTCAGGCGTTCGAGTTCGGTCTGTCAGTTGAAGAGTAAGTTGAAAGGATGTTTTGATTGATTGTTTGAATTTGTTTTTGGAAACTTGAAGTGTTTGCGCAGTTCAAATGCAATGTGAGTTGTACCTCGACTTCGCCCCGCTTTTCCTGGTCTCGTCGGAGTCGGTCTTCCGTTGAAACGCCGTCCTTCATTTCCTTTTCGCGCTTCTTGACCCACACAAACTTTGAGTGGAGCTTTGTGTCTCCAAAGGGATTGTCTGCGTTTGAATAGCCGAGCTGCGCAGCCATTTGTTCTGCAATCTGAGCTTCTTTTTGGACTTGGAGTTCTTGTTTGAGGAGCTAGTAGGATTGTATTGGATTGGATTGGATTGGATTGGATTGGATTGGATTGGATGTGAGTAGTTGGTTAAATCAAGTGCAAGTACAAGTAGAAGGTAGAAGGTAGTTACCGCCTTGTCCTCCTTCCGTTTTGCTCTCTTTCTGTCTCTTTCCGCATCTGAATCACTACTGCTATCAGACGAGTCGTGTCGCTTGTGCTTCTTCTTCTTGTCCTTGTCTTTCTTCTTCTTCTTGTCTGAACCCATTCTTTCGATTCTTTTCTTTTCCAAACAAATGCTCTTCAAACGTTTCTACTCCTCATCACCAATTGACACACTTCGATGGAGAGGGCTTCTGCATCAAGTGACGCGGTAGCATTCTATTAATCATAATTGCATCGTATTGAGCTTATTGATTGAGTACATTGGCACAGACCAACAATCGATGCACATCTGTCAAAACAACCAACGTCCGTGTACGCCGGCTTTGATCCAACAGCCCGATCGCTGCACGTTGGAAACCTGCTCACAATTGTTGCTTTGATGCACTTTGCAGCCCGTGGTCACTCGCCAATTGCTCTTGTTCGTTTGCTTTGCTTTTCACCTTGTCCCTTCCCTCCTTCACCCTTTCTCTCATTTCGAATGACTCACTTTACCACTCCCAATCACATAAAAAAACAACAACAAAACAATCAACTAGATTGGAGGCGCAACAGCTGCCATCGGCGACCCTTCCGGCCGTGCTTCAGAACGCTCAGTCCTTGCCCGCGACGTTATCATTGACAACTCGTCTGCTATCCGCACACAGCTCTCTTCCCTCTTCAAAAATGCTGTGCATACTATGGCCCGCCATTCGCATCCTACTTCAGATGCTCTGTTAAATGTGAAAGTGTTGGACAATTACGATTGGTTCCATCGATTCTCTCTCATTGACTTTATGGGTACTGTCGGCCGATTTGCGCGTGTCTCTCAAATGCTTGCAAAAGAGAGGTAAAATTAAAGTTGTGTTTGTGAGAAAGAGGGGAGAGAAAGGGGAGAGAGAGTTTAGGAGAACAGGACACACATAATTCTAAACTCACTCACACTTACTCGCAGTGTCAAATCTCGCTTGGAAGCTCCAGACGGTATCTCATTCACGGAATTCACATACCAATTACTCCAAGGCTACGACTTTCAATACCTAAACAAAACACACAACGTGTCAGTCCAAATCGGTGGTTCCGATCAATGGGGAAATATCACTTCGGGAATTGATTTAATTCGAAAGATGCGCGAAGGAGGAGGAGGTGGTGGTGGAGATGTCGAAAATTCAGAGGATGTCGCGTTTGGTCTCACCTTCCCCTTGGTAACGACTGCTAGTGGAGAAAAGTTTGGAAAAAGTGCTGGAAACGCAATTTGGATGGATCCAGCCATGGTTTCTCCCTTTGACTTTTATCAGGTGTGTATGCTTCCTTTCTTATTTCCTCTCGTTCCTTACCTCTCTTCCCTCCCTCCCTCTCTTCCCTCCCTTCCTCCCTCCCTCTATTCATCTATTCCCCTATTCCTTCCGCTATTCCTTCTAACAAACTTGCACACATACAGTTCTTCAGAAGAACTCCAGACTCAGAAGTAGAACGATACCTAAAATACTTTACATTCATGTCAGAAGAGACCATCGCAGGACTCATGAAGAAGCATCAGGTATGATAACTTCTTTCCACCTTTGCCAACGAATTAAAACTCACCATGTAAAGGAACAACCACATTTACACACTCCTCAACGCACCCTCGCCTTTGAAGTAACTCATCTGGTGCATGGAGGTGACTTTCTTTTTTTTTGAATCTATTACCGCAATTACTCATTGTCGTTAAACAGAGGAATCCGCAAAAAACAGTAAAACGAAATCACACCTTCTGTATGACACGGGTGACCAGTCCACACCACTTCCTACAGCCTCAGAGATTACTGCTGCGTTCAAGGGTGACGATCGACTCGTGCAGTTATCCCATAACGCTGTTTTGAATGGAACGACTACGTTGCTTCAAGTTGCTGTTCAGTGTGGAAGCTGTAAATCCATTAGCGCTGCCAAGAAGTTGGTTGCGTCGGGTGGATTGTACATCAACAATGTCAAGGTTGCGAATGGAGATGACGTGCTGTCTGAAAGTGCTCATACGATGGAAGGGAAGATTGTGCTTGTTCGATCGGGAAAGAGTAAATACACTATCGTGCAACTAATATAAATTGGTCGAATAAATGTCGTAACTGTATTTACACATCATTTCCGCTAATTGAACCAGGAGGAGACAAATTACCAACACTTCCCACACCTCCTCCTCCTCCTCCGACCCCAAACCCAGATGGCTTCTTCAAAACAAAACTTCGTGTGATTCCTCCACTTCCAGCAAGGGCTCCACCACCTCCATTTACCATTGGAACTCCTCCCACAACTACTCCATTACCTCCATTCGCTTGCTGTTGTTGCTGTTGTTGTTTTCTTTGCCACTCAAATTCTTCATTAATCATTTTGGCCTCCAGTGCCATGGCCGCTGCAGTTCTTGCAGCTATCGCAGCGGCTCTCCGCTTTGCTTGCGCACTGTTTTGAGAATGTTGCTGATGTTGATGTTGCTGTTGCTGATGTGGGTATTGGTATACTCCCGAAACAGGTGGTTTCCCTCCTGACATATCCACAGCACTGTCTGGTGTCCCCACGGTATTAAACAGTGTGAACGTTGACGCTGAAGTAGGTGTTGTAGCCGTAGGCATGCGAGGCGGAGGTAGAGTAACTATTGGAGCAACAGCTGAAGTCGAAACAGTGGGAATTCCGCTACGATCCAAAACGACAACATGGTTCTGTCCACCGCGATTGTCCCATACTTCATATGCATAGCCTTCGTTCCCAAGCAAACATTTGACGGCAAATTCAACAGTGACGACAGTTCTTTTCCGTGGAGCACTGGTGGAGAGAGTCAATGAATCCATTCGTGGTGGCAAGTCGCTGCTGCGTCCGTCCACCAAAGGAACACCCATTTCAACTCGGAAACGATCCACTCCGTCAAGTGCAGTCACAAATATTCCGACTTCTGTCCAATGGAGCGTTTTCCATGCGTCCGTAGTGTATACGCATTGCACTCGCTTCACAAAATGCAGATTTCGTACAAGTATAGTCAGGAGGAGAGACGCTCGAGTGTATGTGGAAGCTGATTGAGATACACAAATGGATTCAAGCGCGATATTGGAAGAAGGTGCAAGAATTTGAGGGGAAAAGGGGGACGGTGTGGTTTTTGAAAGAATAGACCAAACGTGCAGTGGATTTGGTTTGGCGGGGACTTGTTGATGTTTTTGTTGGTTGAGAGATGTGGAAGATGACGAAGGCGATGTTGCAGATGAAGAGCAGGGTGACGAAGAGGACGGGACGATGGGAGGTTTGTCGATAAGATGAAAGAGTTCATTTGATGAGTCAAGTTCCGTAGCATTCAGGGCAGGAGAGGAACAGTTTGGAGCCAAAGATGATGTGGAAGGAAATGGTGATATAGCAGGAGAAGAAGACAACGATGAACCGGATGGAGAAGAAGATAGGACTGAATATTTTTCTAATAAATGCAGTGCGGTTTTAGTGTACATGTTGTCTTGGAGCTTCTGTTGAATCCCATGTCTTGGTTGCAATCGTTCAAGTTCGTTGATATTTATCGACTATGTCGTCAATGACGCTCGTTCCTCGCAATATATTGATTGGTCATGTCTGTTGGCGTCATTGTCCATAGCACCATTCAATTACGCATCCCCTTCTGCGCAATTACGCATTGCTTTCCCTCCTCGCCTTGCCTCGCCTCTTTTCACTTCACTCATTCCTTTCCCTCGACTATATCTTTTGCTTCGCTCACTGAAATAAAGAAAAAGTGTACCTGCAAGGAGAATGGAAAGAGGTGTTTCTTCAGGGGTATACACACACACATGTTCCAAAACCTTATTGAACTGAATGCCCTGTTTTATATATATATAAAATTGGTCATCATTCCTTCTTGTTGCTGTTGAGATTATAATCCCAACTCACTTTGAGGGAAGTTCTGCTCCAATCTCGTTTAAGGAACACTTGTTTTGGAGACGGAGGCGGGGAAGAGTCGTCAATAGAAGAAATGGAAGAAGAGCGAGAATGACTCAGGTCGTCTTGGTCGACGCGCTTGGCCGTGTCTTTTCTGAGTCTGGCTGAGGGCGTGCGACTGAGAGGGGCGTGGTTCAGGCCGAGCGAGAGAAGTGGCGATGGCGGGCGCATATCACGGACCTGTGTTTGTTGGTTTGTTTGTTTGTTGGTTGGTTGGTTGGTTGTGTGTTGGCAGACAAGGAATACAACAAATCATCAACAACAACAACAACAACGCACCGGAGACGAGTGGCGGTAGTGGCGCGATGGACCACCTTTTGAAACAGCGACGCGTAAGATGGGCTTGAGCTGCTTTGCTGGTGCTGAGTGCGAGTGCGAGTGTGCGAGGGAAAGCGTTGGCTCTGATTGGGCTGAAGTGGAAAGAGGAACTCCGACAATGCCTTGACTGCCTCCTGTTCCTGTTCCTGTTCCTGTTCCTGCTCCTGCTCCTGTTGTAGGAACACACACAATCGATGATGTTGATGCCCTACGCGTGCCGCTACTAGGAAAGTAGAGCTCCAAGTTGGGTGCTGTGACCACTGCGTTCTGCTGTCCATGCCCGCCGCCCTGGTTCGCGCTGCCTCCACCACTTCCAAGGTTAAGCACACGCCTGAGTCCGGTGGCCGATGACGCCGCCATACTGCTCACTGGAACCATTGCGCGGAAAAGTTGAAGTGAAGATTCTGGGAGGAAATGCTTTGCTCACATTCCAACAATGGAGAATCGGGCTTTGTTCGACAAGAATGCAAGGGGTTCCTTCCTCTGTCACTAATCTATTCATTATGATTTACTTTAAAAGATCAAAGAAATGTCGAAGTTGATACAAACGTTAACAATATCGGGTCAACAGATTCAGTTGGCTGAAGATATTGTTGACAAGAATGTTGATTTAGTTGGATTCATCGCCGGGAAGGCTTGGCCCGCTGCGAATGTCCTCAGCGAGTACCTGTTGTGGCGGTTCACGCACCAGCCCCCTCGAACGCCCTTTCGCATGCTTGAACTTGGTGCTGGCACAGGCGCAACATCGCTCTTTGCCGGCAAGGCAGTCCCGCCACTCACTGAAATCTTTGTGAGCGACCTTGACGTTGCTGTTCCGTTGATCGCACACAACATTCAGCTGAACTATCCTGATTCTGCTAATATCCTGACTCCTCTTGCTCTTGACTGGACTCAACATGCTCAAACGGCGGCTTGGCTTGCATCCCTGCCTCCGCGACACAACAACAACAACAACAACAAACCCCCCATCGACTTTGTCTTTGCTTCTGACGTTGTCTACTTTCCTGAACTATTTGATCCCTTAATTCAAACTCTAGTGGTCCTTGCCTCTCCTCCTCCATCACCTTCTCTTCCTCTTTCCACTACTTCTCCATTGGCAGCACCCACTCCAACCACAACTCCCCTGCAACCTACACCCGAAACAATCCATGAATCTTACACACAACCCGAAATTCTTCTCGTTTGTCGTATCCGCCAGCTCGAAAAAGAACTCCCATTTTATACAAAACTTGGCAAATATTTCCACCTGCAACCACTTGCAGATGAGGAATGGGATAATGGTCGCTTTTGGTCGACATACCGTGGAGAATATGTTATGTTCCGGTGTGTCTTGCGGTCACAGCCCTTGGATTCGGAAGGAAGTGATGATTTTGAGACCATGCTGCTCATGAATGCAGATGCGGATTTGTTTGATTAAAGGTTTAAATATGAAGGAGAGGATCTATTATCATCGTTTTTGATGATGAATTGTCCTGGACAAATATATATTAAATGTAATTGTTTTATTGCATTGAAAGTCAATTAATGATTGTACCCAATCTTCTTCAACAACCTCTCCAAACCATCCAACCCTTTCTCCAACTCGTCCATAGGAGGACCAAATGACAATCGTACAAATCCTTGGTAAGGAGAAGCAGCCAAATCACGTCTCTTTCCAGGGTTGATATCGAAAAAGATTCCTGGAACGCAAATCATCTTCTCATCCAAACAGGCTTCAAAGAAGGTAAGGCCGTTGCTGTATGGCTAAATTGATTTGCAATCTCATTAGCAACTCATAGATTAAAGGCGGCCGCGTCTCACCTCAGGCAAATGAGACAAGTCCAACCAAATGTAGAAAGTCGCCTTTGGTGGAACAACAACTGGCATGTTCAAGGCAGCCAAACGGTCCAGAACATATTGCCTCTTCATACCAAAGTGCTTTTGCAAGGCAACAGCGTCCTGGTGAGCACGAGATGGCTCTAACAACGGAATAGCAGCTTGCTGAAGTGGATGGTTGGCACCACCTTCCAAGAAACTACCACTAGACGCCATCGAGGAAATGTACTCCTTGGGGCCAATAATCCAACAGACTCTCCATCCTGGCATTCGGAAGTTCTATGTGCAACATCAAATAATTAGTCAATACCAATTTGGGAAAACCAATATGTTTCGTTACCTTGGTCATTCCATCCAAAATCAAGATTGGATCAACATTCACATCGTCAATGTATTCCGCTGAGGAAATGGATTTTCCAGGCTCGTCTGGGTGCGTGTAAATGTAACTTGAGTAGAATTCGTCGAGAACCATGGTTGTCTTGGTTGTACGAGCGATATCAACCCATTCCTTCAACTCATCACCTTCAATAAGTTGACCAGTTGGATTTGATGGGTTTGATGCAACAACAACGCCAAGACCTATTTTTTGCAGTTTTTTGATTAGTCATGTTCAAAGATAAGGACAAATCAATTATACCTCGATCATGAATTTCTTTATAAAGACGTCTTGGAGTGATGTGGTAGTTTGTATCTTTATCCAAAGGCGTTGGAATCGGCACGAATCTCTTAAAGATGGTCAACAAGGCCTCATATGCAGCTAGTACAAGGAAATTAGACATGTTTTTCTAACAGCACCCTAAAACTAAATACTCAACTATATTCGGGCAAGAAGAAACCAACGTTGGCATCTCCAATAGACGCAGCCATGCGGGTCAATCCAGCACGACCACCCGGAACAATACAAACGTTCTCCCAAGTGTACTTTGACTCCTTTCCTTCTCTGTATCGAACATTGTACAAGTTGGCAACAGCCTCTCTAAGAGTTTTTAATCCAGCAACTGGAGCATACTAAATGAATTAAGCATTAGTAACTGTCCAATTTGGAGGATGGTTCTATGAGTGTGGCAAGACACAAATAACGGTCCACCTTATCCCTTAAATCACCTACAACCAGAACGTTTCATTACCTCGAATTCATCAGGCTGCAACACAAGTCTAGTAGGTCTCTCAGGGGCGTCTGGGATGTGACCAACTTCAGGAGCACCTTGACCAAAGTTTCCCCAACTTTTATCGCCGTACTTCCATCCTTTGGCGACAGCACGATCCATGACGTAGATGACTCCAGTGGTTGGTGGGTGCTCGAATCCAGGTGTTCCAATGTCTTCTGGCTTCGGGGTGTGTGCAGGTGAAGCCTTTGGAGTGTTATAGCCCTTCTCATATAAGTTGGTAGCTGGAAACACTGGACGGATTGGATTTGGAACAGATTGGTTTCCTTTGGCTGTACGGAGATGCCTATTCGTTGCAGTAAGGTCAGAACCAAGCAGCTTATTAAGGGTCAATATGATCACTTACTGATGAGCCTCGTATTCAGACTCCTTATTCTTGTACTCAGAGGCCTTCTTGTCTCCAAATCGGTCCAGCAACTTCTTGAGCATGGTTGATTTTTGTTTGCTATTTTTCCGACAATGCAGAAACAGTAAGGCTTGCCGACCTTTCGGACCAGCCGGAATCCACCTTGGAAAGAACCCTTATTCCATCTCCTTCCCTTTCTCAAAATTGGAGGCAAAGCGTAGAGAAAGATGAGCAGCGAAAGGAGAAGAAGAAAGGAAAAAGTGGCCATGTTGAAAGAGAATGAAACGTAATATCACCACGGTGATGCTCTTGAAGGGTGTGCACCTGATGCAACCAAGCACGCCACCAAAACGCAACAATCACACAATTTAGCATGCGCCATAGTGCAGTAATTCTAGTGAGAATAATACAATATATGATAATTCTCTGGTATGTGGTCCCTCTTTCTCTCCCTTCTTCCCCTCTTTCTCTCCCATAAACTTCAAACAAAAATGACGATTCCCAAGACCGCCGAACCCGACCAATACGAAGAAACTCAAGATTGGCGAGCCGCTGCTGCCGCTGAAAAGCCAAAGAAGCGCGAATCCGACTATGCTGAAGCACACAAGTATGTTCTTGGTTCTTGCCGTGATCACCTTTCCTGATCGATCCTAGGTACCTGCGATCGGCAAAGGGCCACAGTCGCTACTCCATCATTGGTTCGAGATACTCTCTCGTTCCATCGTTGGGAGATCTATATACAACTACGTACGCTCATAAAAGAAAGATACCAAATTATAGTTATAATATCAGAACTTAAGATAGAAACGCGAAAACAATAAGATACTTATAAGACTCAACCAGTGAGGCGCCAGTTTTGGACATTGTCAAGAGGGAAGCTGTGTAGCCTCCATTCAAGAAGGATAGCGCCCAGTACGTGGAGCAAACTACCGACGATGGATAACAGCTGCCGAAGCAGGGCGATCCATCCCCGCCCACGTGTGAGCCTGTGTCAAAACTGGCGGGTCAAAGAAGCATCCTCCTTAGTTGATCCCCTTATCCCCTTCATCCCTACTCCTTCCCAATCTGTGAGGTGTGTATAGTGGTCTACGACTCAAGACCCACGAAACTCCATCCTTGGGTGGTTCTTCTGTAGATGGTTCGTCCAACCCTGGTGTCAGCCCGTATTCTCAGCAAAGCCGTCGTCTATTCCGTTTCTCCCGCGAATCATCTACATTCTACAAGTGTATGTTCCTTGTGCGAAATTACTATGTTATATTCTAAACGTTTTACTTTAGGTTTTGACCTTGTTGTTGACGATTCTTCAGCAACGACTTCAAATATCGAAGAGTCCACTGGAACTACACCAACAAATCTCGAAGTACAAGAGCAAGACTCGAAATCAGAAACAAGAGGATTCACGTTCTCTCCTTTCTTGGAACCCAAGGCTTCTGTCGCTGCTGCCTCCTCTGCCACTCTCACTGCCTCCTCTGCCATATCACCCACTCTTGCTTCTGTCAAAGCTGGTTCAAATTTTTCTGATGCTTTGAATCCACCGCAACACCCATCTTTGTTTGTTCCATACACAGTGTATGACTCTGAGGCTAATAGTGTATCTTCACAGTCAGTTCAGTCTGACTTTGATTCTGTGGCTGACGGAGAGGTAATCTTCTTGGTTGCTCAAAGTTTAAGTTTAATTGTCAACAAAAAGGATGGTGAAATCGATTATGAACTACTCAATCAGTTTCAATGTCTTGGTTTCAACGACTCGGCTTCGGACCTGGAAAGTGTTGGTGGACTGGAGGATTATGGAATGGAGCCTCAAGTTTGAATCTGGATAGCTTTGATGCAGTCGATCTGTTTGAACTGGAGCAAAACCTGGCGGATCTGGATCTTGGGTATGGCACTGCTCCGTTCATATCAGCTGCAGGGAAAGGCAAAGGAGCAAAGAAAGGAAAACAATCAAAACCAGCCACAAAACCTGTCAAGGCGAAAGCTGCCAAACCAAGGAAAGGAAAGGGAAAGCGAATGATTGAGGAGGACGAGGAAGATGATGTTGAAGAGGATCCTCCTTCGGATCCAATACCAGGGGTAAGTTTCTACTCTTGTGCTCAAACTGGATTCTAACGCACTGTTTTGTTATAGACGCTGGCGCCGCTTCCCCGTGTCAAGGTTCCTCGGGGGTCAATCTTTATCAATGCCACTACATCATTGATTCCTCATGAGTTAAAACCCCGTTACCGGACCTTTGCTCAAATTTACGACAAGTTCTTGAGTACGTCGCAGTCAATTCTTGAGTGTGAAATGTTTCTGAATACCATGACTGGGATGCCGCTTTGTCAAGCTCTTGTTGCCTTTGAAACTCAACTGCTGGTGCCACCATGATTGCTATTGAGGAACATGTCAAGTCTGTGTCCAAACATGATGCTGACAACAATATGGAAGGCAAAACTGAGTTTAGTATTGTCCCTCAGTTGTACAAGTGTCCTCAGGGTATGGTTGATGGACTGGATCACTGCAGCTGTTTTACTGGAGATTGGAGTTATAGTGTGAATCAAGCAACGTTTGATGTGCTACAAGAAAGTCATGACGCCTCTGTTTTCTCTCTTGGAGCTGACTTGAATCAGTTGAGGCAGGAGTTGGTGTTGCGCAGACACACTATTGTTCCGAATGTTGTGTTTGTCTTGTCGCTGAATTGGTAAACTTGTTGTTGTTTGTATTCTTGGTGTTTTGACTTTGTTTTGGCCTACAAGGTACCTATTCTGTCCAAAGCTACTTCTTGATCTTGGTGTTTGTGCCAAACCTGTTTTTGGAATCAAGATTGTCAATGTTTATGCTATCCACAAAGCCATGTACAAAATCACATTGGCGCTCTTGGCCAAGGCTGGTACACCCACTTCTGTCGAAGAAGAAGGGGATGTCAATGGTGATGGAGGTTTAGTCGTAAGTCCAGTCCAAGGTCCAACTGAAGGTCCAGTTCAAGGTTCAGTCCAGGTTCCAGTCCAAGGTGGAGCTAAGCCTGCTCCCAAAAAATACTCTGTACTTGGTGGCAGCAGTTGTGATGAGTCAGCTGACTCTAACATTGAAAAATGGCCTGAACAACCTCTGTTAGGACTCTGGAAGAAGGAGCATTACGTTCTGCTGGACAAGTTGCAAAATGTGGATAATTGACTTGCTGAGGTGTTTACTGATCAACACTTTTTGGTATGTATATTATTACTTGTTTGTCTTTTCTAACGAGGTCAATCACAACAGATTCTGTCCACTATGTTTTACAGAACACAAAGGGTCAAGTGACACTGCAACGTTGTTTGCCTTTGAAAACCATATCATGACTCGTCATTTCCATTGACCTGATTCATCTCGACCTCCCTTTCCATCTCGAAGTTCTTATTCAGATATAAATCTCTTTAACAAAAATCTGGCTGTGCTCATCCCAGATTCACCAGGACCTGGATCATAAGTATGTCTTGAATCTTGTCAAAGTCATTTTTATACTCATATTCATTATAAAAGGAACCGTGTCCCATCTGTCAACTCCAAGGACACCCACAAGACTTGCTTTGACATATGATTGATGCGCACTTGACTTATGTTCCTCCTGTGTTAACTGCTGCCAGGATGTGTAATTGCACAAGAATTTGTCCGTTTGGAAGAAAAGAGGAAAACCGACATGTGTTTCACATTGTCGGAATCACAAAATTCTCCAATCCGGTTTCTCAACATCAAGAACCAAAAACACAACTACCGGCAGACCCAAGCCGTAATCGGACTTGGACAAGACACAAGCATTAAGCTGAACACCCAAGCTCCAGCGTCAGTTCTTCCAAAAGCGTAAGTCACGCATCAATCATCTGATCGCGCACTAACCGCTTTCGGCGAATGGCTTATTTGTGTCTCGCTACCGCTGACATCCATCACAAGGTAATCAGTTTATTGACATTGTATCCACTCAAGGAATGGGACCTATGGTAAGCCCATAGACACCAACATCCTGTTGCCACTGGAGTTCCAACTGTCCCTACTCCTCCTGCTGTTCCGACTTTTCCAGTCATCCCTGTTGCTCCAGTTGCTCCAGTTGCTCCAGTTGCTCCAGCCACTCCAGCCGCTCCTGCCACTCTTGCTCCCAATCCTGCAGATGCTGATGCTCCAGTTACAGATACAAGTACTATCACAGTTGTGAACTGACAGCTGGTTGCTGGATCTGATGCTTCTTGCTGTGTCACAACTCTGAGGATTATGGACGCTTGTCTTGTCAACCAGGCTTTTGAAATGGGATCAAGTTACGTGTATTCCATGAATCACCCTGCCACTGCTGCTTGCTCCATGCGTCCAGGAAGTTATCCAATTTGGATCCAAGCTCCTGATGGGAAAACTTTGAAACCTCCAAGAACAGCCATGACTTATCGGGAACTCAAACTGCATGACTTAATTGTCCTTTGCCAACTACTGGCTACATGGCAGGCATTCACAAATGGAGACCCAAGTGACACGGACATGACTCGAGTTTATTGTACGTTGAAAAATCAAGACAGTACTCAAAGTTATGGTCCATACTTGGCTCATCAAAGTGATTTTGCTGCAGCCAATAGGTCCAAATTGAGTGACAGTGAGGCGATGGTGCTATACCATTCAAAAGTACAACAAGAAGGGCGGCATCAAGAATGTGACTGGTGTTATTGTCCAAACATTCCACTGGACAAATAGTGCAAGGTTGTTGACAACAGTCAACAAACACCAACTCAATGTTCAAGTCAATGATGTTGGAAATGTAGATGTTGGAGATGTGGATGTTTTGCACCAAAATGAAGATGTTGAGATGGAAGATGTGTTTGGTGGGTTCTTTGTTTTCTTGAGTAAGAATCAAGCCTCAATGTTTCAACTAGGACATCTGTACCCTGTCAGCTATTCTTTGATAAAGTTCCAATCAGTCCTTCCTCTTTTCAACTCTCCTCAGAACTCTATACAGAGCTGATGGACTTGAGTAAAATATTGTTGATTGGCCTGTCGATGTGAACAAGAAAGTCATTGGTAGGAGCTTCAAGATCCAGAAGAACAGGATGCACCATGTGTTTCAATCAGCATTGACTACGTTGAATGGATTTGTTCAGACTTTGCCCACTTTTACTGGTGGAGAATGATGTTCAGGTTCAGTCTTGTTCAAGAGCTACTCAAAAGCACCGGATTTCGGCAAGGAACCCATGAGCTTGTCAGGAGCAACAGAACTTGGAGTGGTGTTTTTCAAGAATAGTGATTCCAAGATATCACATGTGAGCTTTATCCCCTCAGTATAAATATAGATACTAATAGTTATTCAACATAGATGTAGATCTACCACTGTTCCAAGTGTTGGCAACTACCACGTTCAACCTTACCAAGAACCAACCTGTGGCAGCTAAGGTCAAAGTGCTCGGCCTCCATTCTATTCTGTTTGGAGACAAGGTGATTCTTCGGGATTTCTGACACCAGACAACTCATCTGCTCCAAGTTGGCAAACATTCTCATCAGAAACTTCAAGTTATTTCTCGTTCATTCATAAGACCAGTTGGTGGTGACCATGATCCTGTGCTTTGGAACAAACTGATTTCTCCAGCTTGGAATGATACTTGGAGACGTGTTTGGGGCTACTCTCTTGCTATGGGGATTCAAGACTTTGTTTCTGGTGCAAGTCTTGAGGAGCCTGAATCTCTTGTATCTGTGTCAGTAACTGCAACAATTTCAACTCCACTGTACAAAAACTGTTGTTGTGCCACCCAAAGTTGAAGGATTCTGATGATGTTGTATTGAATGCTGCCATTTCAACTCATTTTGGTCATGGTTGTGTTGTTCAACCAATGACGTCTCCTCAGTCAATGTCAAAACTGGAATATATCTACATGAGAGCAGCTGTTCAACAATGGTTGCAGCTTAAAGAATCTGTTCCAAAGATCAAGCAAAAAGTTGATAGCAGTGCAACATTAACTCTCAACTTTCAACTGAGTCAAAGAGTTCAGGAAAGTTCTGCTGATGACGCGTGGGACTTCGTATTTCCACAGCACACCTTTCAAAATCTCACTCTTCAAACCAACGAGCAGCCATTGAATTCAAAAGTCCTGAATGTTCGACCACTTGTAGTTGCCTTGGATGGGACCAGCTTCAATTTTGAACACACTCATGGATACAAAGGGGCCCACATGTCTGGGGTTATGCCGTCTCAATGAGTTCCACATCTTGATGCCATTCCTTCCAACTGGTCCAATAACAATCAATAAGAGGCTTTGTTTCTGCCACTGTTCAAACATGATGTTGCTGGGAGTGTTGGAACCAAAAAGGACAATAAAGAAAGAAGATACATAAAGAGGATCCAAGACACTTTGGCTCATGTCACACTAAGATAAGTATTGGCTGCGACCTGGAGGGAGCCCAATTCTCAATACTTCGCTAAACCTGCCACGCCCCCGCCTGGGACAACCAACAGGACCAGCCAGCACTGTGCAACTGCGGCCACGGCCGCGTTCTCCCCGTCCACCAGCAGGGGGAGTGGGAGCGTAGACATGGGGGGAAAAATGGTCTTGAATCACATAGACCAACTCAGTCTCCACAGCTGTCTGGTGCAGATTGCCCTGGCCAACAGCATCATCGCCAGGAACAAAGTTGATCTCGTCTTGAGCAGAGGCAGCAGATGCATCATAGATCCTATTCTGGCCACAGCAGAGGACACGGATTTCCTCAATGGTGCCAGAGATGGCTTTGACTTTGGGACCGTCCTCTCTTCTGAAAGAGAGTCCCCAGATATATGCGTTAAGTTCAGTAGCACCAAGACCAGCAAAGTGTGCTGGAGGGACTGGGGGTGGACCAAGCTTGTTGTTCAGAGCAACCAAGATCCCAGAACATTCGACTACATGGGCACGAGAGAGTTCCTGTGTTTCACCATTAGGAGATATACAATGAGCACAAGGCTGATGCATAGCAATACAGCCCACGATCCACAAGAAGATAGGACGTGTTGTAGTGCTCGTAAAGAGAGCACCTGATTGGACGAGAGGGTGTCGTGTTTGAGGATCCTTGGGGATATAGAGAAGCTTAGCTGTACAAGATTTACTTTCAGTTTGAAAGCGAGCAAGACAGAAAGAGTGGAACTTAGCAATTTGGCTGGAGTTGATTCTGCATCCAGTGGCAAATGTCACAGCACCACGTTTGAATGGAGGAATATCCTCGTAAGCGACAAGTTGGCGTTCAGCAAGGAGGCCCGCAGGTGTTGACTTCAACTCAGGTAGCATGTCAGGGGTAGACCAGAACTTGTTGTTCCTCTTGAAGTGGGCAGTCAATGACAGAGATGTAGGCGCATGGAGACGGCTGATCTGATGGCGATAGGTAGAGACTGCAAGGTTTCCGAGATCCCTGGACCTGTTGAGACGATAGAAAAACCCTGCACAGAGAAGTTGGTTCCTGTCCTGTATGGGAAGAATAGACGACAGTACATACACTCCAGCAATAGAAGAACACCAACTAGTGCCATAAATTCTTCGCAAGACAGAGTTCTGAACTTCCTGGGCTTTCTTGCATTCCTCCTTTGACAGAGAGCACAATGGGAAAGCATACTCCAGCTGGGAACGGCTGAACGTACTTTGAAATGGATGAAATAGGACAGTCTCCACTGTGGTTTGCTCCAACACGTCCTAGCCATGAAGCAGTCTTGAGGGCCTTGTCAACCCTGTGTTCATTGGACAGTTCCCAGTCAATGCCTTTGGCAGTCATAAACACCCCCAAATACTTAGCTGAATCTACTTGAGGAAGAGCCTCCCCATATAGTGTCAACTGCACTGGGAATGGGGCGACAACATTACACTTTGAAGGAGAGAACCGGAACCCATGACGGATGGACCATGCTTCGCAGAAGTCCAGTTGTTGCTGAGCTACAACAGGGTCACGCACAAGAATAGAGGAATCATCTGCAAGTAAAAAAGTGAGTTGATACGATACAACCCAACCTAAATAAAGCAGCGAACAGTAAAGTTGGTGCGAAGACCTCCAGGAAGCGAGTTGATGGCAATGTTGAACAGCAGCGGGGACAAGACAGTTCCTTGACATAAACCACAGAGCAACCTGATGGGTTCTGACTTATGTCCTAGTACAAGAAGCCTAGCGTCATTAAAGTCAAAGAGACATCGCATCAAAGGAACAAGGACTTCCTGGGTTAAGACTTTGTTGGGTCATTGGGAATATCCATCAAATCAGACCAGAGTAGGTCTCGGTTCACAGTGTCGTAAGCAGCAGCAATATCCAAGTAGGCAGTAATGACGTTACTGTTGTTGACTATAATTTCATGTGCTTATACACCTGTTCAATACATCCCATACCTGCACAGAAGCCACACTGAGCAATATCCATAGCAGAGTTGACAAGGTGCTGTAAACGGGATCAGAGGCATGCTTCAAAAGCCATACATAGGCGAGAGATCAACGAGATAGGTCGATAGTCAGCCACATTGGAGCAAGAGCCTTTCTGTTTCCAGACAAGACAGACGTTGGTCCTAACCCTAGCCCAAATCCAAAGTGCCAGTGGGAGAAGGATTCTTTGGCAATGACAGAGCCATTCAAGACCAAGACTGACGTCCCAAACAATCTGACAATAATAAAAACTAAAACAAGTGTGCATGAGCTTCTTGCTTAACCTTCGACTCAGTTACTTTTACAGTACAAGCTCCATATGTATTGTGTCAGGTCTCAGTGAGCACAAAGAGCATGTTAATGGTGACTTGGAAGAAAAATTCACTGCTGCAGTCAAATTTATTGAAATATGGGAAAACAAAATCAAAACATCATTCTTTTTTTCACTTCTGCCGGCATAGGTTCACCCTCAGCCCATTTTTGAAAATGAATTCCAGCCATGTAACCATCAAATTGATCTGCAACGACACTATGATCATGATGTTGTCTGCCTCCAATCATCCAGTGAAACCGCCCACCTACGCTATTTGTGTTTAAAGACCACAAAGGAGGTTCTACGTGAACTTTTTCGACACCATTCAAAAACATTGAAAATCTTTGGCCGATGCGAACAATTGAAATGTTACAGAGTGTCTTTGGAGGTAGTTCATTCAACTCAAGTGTTGGCCACGTGCTTTCATTTGCATGTACTCCGGTGCAACAAAATCCAATTCCCTTTTTCTCGGTCACATACATTCGGAACTGGTGTCTGAATAATGAAGTCAAATTCAACAGTACACAAAAAAATTTACTAACTCTTGTTGTCCTGATTTGTCATATGCAAGCAAACAGGTATATGGTGTTGCAAACGATCCTACTAAAACTGCAGCAGTGATGCAAAAAGAATCTAGTCCAATTGCTATTGGACAAATGCGAATGATCTCTTGTGTCTTGACAGAGAAATTCAGATTGAGAATGCAGAATTGCAAGTTTTGCAAGCGCACTTCATCCACAGCTTCCTATCATCGATCAAACTTTAAACAAGTATGAAATATCATGAACTTACTTCAACCACAAGTACATTATCCTGAAAGAATTCCCTGGGAAGTTGTTCTTGAAGGGATTTGCTTTGAACATAGATAGCAGCTTTTTCCCCCAGTAATTTCATTTCTGCTTTCGAGATGCCTCCTTTGTAGACCATCTTGTTATGGAAAATTAAACATGTCTGGTTGTCCTTAGGCAGCGTTTCGCCTTCAGACCGAATGAATATGTTAGAAAAGCCATTGACAGGGGACATGTGAGAATCTCGCAAACTTTCCCACAGTTTCTTGTTGCTTGAAATGGCTGTGGTTGGTAATTCGTGCTGCAAAAATCTGTTAGAAGCTACTCACAAACATCCAAATTTGCTTCATACCTTCTTCAAGTTATTAAGAATAAACCAAATTTCGTTTTTAACAATGATCTCAAAGGCGGCGAGCAAGTTGGTGTGATTTTGCCTAATCACCTCACTAATTGTTTGTTGCACGTGATGTAACAGGTCCCTGGGAGAAAACTTCGTGTTTTGCAAGCCATCATAATAGATACCCAGTTCGTTACATTGTTCGCGCAAATTTGCAATGCAAAGCGATTTTTGGCGGAGTTCTCTTGTGTAAAAGTTATACAATAGTTGTTGAAGGGTGCGTTTGGAGTAAACTGGTTCGAATAAAACTTTTTTCGTAAATCGAGAGCAAATAGACGCCTCAATGTGATTCTTGTGGTTTGTGGTTGCAAACACAACGGCATGTTTGTTATTGCTCAAGAAATCATTCAAGTAGACCTTGATGTGGTTTGCAGAATTGTTTGTGTCACCACCTTCCTTTGACAAAGCATCAAACTCATCAAAAAGCACAACACAGTTCCTACATTTTTTTAATTTAGCCACGAGTTTGTTTATTCCCTCGCCTTCGTATTTTCCAAAAGCATCGGAAGGGCCAATTTTGATGAGTGGGAGTCTTGCAGAACCAGCAAAGCATTCAACAAACTGAGCACCAAAATCAAAATAATGACATTGAGCACTGCATGTACACACCTGTGTTTTCCCGTATCCTGGTGAACCATAGAGTAGATAATGTCTTCCCATTTCGTTCAAAGGAAATTGATCCTTGAACTCTTGAGGGAACGGGTTTGTTTCGAAACTTTTGTCTGGTATGCCTTCATCAGATACATTCTTGAAACAAGCAAGCATATGTGGGACTGCGAGAGAAACCAAGATGATGCACAGGCCAATTAAGGTTGTAACAGCCAGTGTGTAGAAGTCTTCGTCCATTTAGGCTGACCAAGTTTTGGAAAAATGAAAAAACGTCACGAACATGACAAAAAGCAAATCAATGTTATCTCCTTCAAAATGACAAATACTGAACTCAGTCACACTTCTAGTTGGATTATGCTTCCTTCTTACTGCGATTAATGCGAGAGTGACACTTGTCTATTGTTCTTTGCTGGCACTGTGCTGCCAAAAAATTATCATTGCACAAATTGACTCTGGCACTTTCTTGTGCTAAGTGTGGTGCAAGAGGAATATCATTCACTTGAAGTCCTTCTACAACTCGAATTAACAGAGAATCACATCAATTTCACTCACCTTCTACAACTGGATAGATTGTGTTGATAGGAGGTGTACGTGCACCAGTTGCAATCCATCTTGATTTCCATAAGTTTTCCAAATCTTTGACAGGCAATGTTGCAAAAACTCTTGCATCTGCTGACCTGCCTAAACTACCTTTGAAGAAGTGCACATTGTGATTCTGAATATCTTTCCTGAGAAATGCTTCAGATCCTTGATTGAACACTCCAAAACTGGGGGTGTTTGCTGGTACAGTCACTCTTATCTCCCCCCCTCTTGTCATCAGCAAGTTGAGTTCCTGCTGCTTGATTTGAACTATATCTTTCATCTGCGGGTCGACTTTTGCTGCGTTGATTTCATCCAGTTTCTGTAGTACTTGTGATTGCAACTGTCGAACGTGATCTGTTACAGCTGCATCGAAATTTTCCATTACTTGCTGAACTCCATCTGCATTAGGATATCCAGAGCAGGCCCTCAAATGCGGTTCACTCTGCAATCGTTCCGCAAATACTTCAGGATTTTTTGATATGTGTTTTTCCACATGTTCTGTTCGAGCAGATGCCATGAATTGATGCTTTTGAGATGCAAATCGCGCCTTCTCCTTGTCATCAAACATTTGCTTTGCAAAAGCCTTTGCTCCGTTTGCAACTGCTGCGGAAGCGAGAGCCACAGATCCACCAATGACCGCTCCTTCGACTGCTCGACCCACAACATTTTTGTCTCCCGTCACCAAGGCGCCTAATCCACCTCCAATGGCGCCTGTTACGGCACCCATTCCGGCTTTTGCCACCACGTATTTCAGATTGTCAATGGTTAAAAATTGCATCCCCTGTTTCTGCAAGCCCGACGACTGAATCAAGGAGCCTCCACAAAAACCGACTGCGCCAGACAGACCGCCAATAAGCGTAGACTGGAGCGTATTTTGAAAGGTCGGCCGTCCATTGATTGCATTTTGGACAACGGATGAGACCAAGCCCGAAAGCGCCCCACCTGCCGCCGCAACGCCGACACCTTGTAACAGCGGCAAACCTGCACCGACGTGGCCGAAGGGACCACAAATTGCGCCAGAAATAGCACCAGTGACAAAACTGAGTCCGGCACACCTCGCAGTGTCTTCCCATGAAAACTCGTCGTTTCTGATTGTTTTCGTTATTGTCGATATGCCCGCCGATACCAAGCCGCCGCCAACGGCAAAGAGGGCGATTGCGACAGGCAGTCCCAATGGGACAACGGCAGCGGCTGCGGCGATCCCCACACAGATTCCGGCAATTGCAACGCCGAAAGAAAGCACTGTACAAGCAACCTGGTGAACTCCGTTTTGGTTTGTACTTGGCCGAAACAAAAGGATGCTGTACTACACCTTGGAACTTGTTTGACCCATTTGTAGAATAAACAGGAAAAAAAGTCAGTTGAGAACATCACAACCCATTTCTCATATCCACATCATCAAGCGATATCCCAGCATTCCAATCTACAACACAATCCACAATACCCTCCTAACTCCCCGCATCTCCACAGCCTCCCACGCACACCACCCACAATCCCTCACCCACCGCATAAACTTGGACCTCCCCATCACATTCCCCAGAAACCCGCACAAACACCCGTACATTCTCAAGTCCCATGCTCCGCCCATAACAACAACACCACCACCACCACCAACAATACCAGCCATCCCACCGCCCCGACTCCTCCATCAGCGCGAACTTCGAACTTGAGTATGAGATTGGGACCCATACTGGGACTGACGATGAGCGGGAGGATACGTATGACGAGGAGGATGGGAATTTGAGTGACGGTGGTGGTGGAGGGGTTGGGTTGGATGGGAAGGGGGAGAGGCGGCGGGGGTTGCAGTCGATTCGAGGGGAGAGGAGGCGGAAGGGGAAAGATGTGGGTGGTGGTGTTGGGAGTGGGAGTTCTGGAGATGGGGATGTGGATGAGAGTGGTGTTGGTGGAGGAAGGAGGGGAGACAGATTGAAGGGGGAGTAGTACTGATCGGTGGAGTTGGTTGCGGATTTTTGAGGATGAGTCGAAGTGGGAGTGGAGTTGTGAAGGGGCTCGAATGGTTTTGGACGCCGCAATCGTCGAATTCAATCCTCGAATCTCAAACACAATTGAACATTACCGAGAAAAGGTGGCTGTTTACTATACTAACTAGTGTGCTGACCAGAAACAGAAAAGCGTGGAGAAAGATGAGGAGCGAAAGGAGAAGAAGAAAGGAAAAGTGGCCATGTTGAAAGAGAATGAAAAGTAATATCACCACGGTGATGCTCTTGAACAATCACACAATTTAGCATTCAGTAGTGCAGTAATTCTAGTGAGAATAGTACGAAATATATGATAATTCTTATGTTTGTGGTCTCTCCCTTCTTCCCCTCTTTCTCTCCCATAAACTTCAAACAAAAATGACGATTCCCAAGACCGCCGAACCCGACCAATACGAAGAAACTCAAGATTGGCGAGCCGCTGCTGCCGCTGAAAAGCCAAAGAAGCGCGAATCCGACTATGCTGAAGCACACAAGTATGTTCTTGGTTCTTGCCGTGATCACCTTTCCTGATCGATCCTAGGTACCTGCGATCGGCAAAGGGCCACAGTCGCTACTCCATCATTGGTTCGAGATACTCTCTCGTTCCATCGTTGGGGGACTTGAGCTTGAAGGAACACTCTGAAGACGTTGCCGATATGGGAACACCTGGATTCGAGCACCCACCAACCACTGGAGTCATCTACGTCATGGATCGTGCCTCGGCGAAGGGCTGGAAGTACGGAGACAAGTCTTGGGGTAACTTTGGGCAAGGTGCGCCAGAAGTTGGCCACATCCCAGACGCCCCTGAGAGACCGACTGTTATTGATATGAAGGAGGACGAATTCGAGGTAATGCATTCGATTTCAATTGGTTGGTGTTGATCAGGGAGGATTACTTAAAAATTACGGGGTTGTAGTACGCACCTGTGGCTGGCTTGAAAGCACTTCGTGAGGCAGTGGCGAACCTGTACAATGTTCGATACAGAGAAGGAAAGGAGTCAAAGTACACTTGGGAGAACGTTTGTATTGTTCCAGGTGGTCGCGCTGGATTGACCCGCATGGCTGCGTCTATTGGAGATGCCAACGTTGGTTTCTTCTTGCCAGAATACAGTTGAGTACCTTGAACCCGTTCATAATGTCCGTCTAAAACATTTAATTAGCTGCGTATGAAGCCCTGTTGACCATCTTCAAAAAGTTCGTGCCCATTCCAACACCGTTGGACAAAGACACAAATTACCACATCACCCCAAGACGTCTCTACCGTGAAATCCACGACAGAGGTAAAACCGTTTTTTAATTTTAAAGTAGTACTTCTTGTTCCGGAAAGTAACTCTTCAAAGGTCTTGGTGTCGTCGTCGTTTCCAACCCGTCCAACCCAACTGGGCAAATCATTGAAGGCGATGAGTTGAAAGAATGGGTTGACATTGCTCGTACCACCAAGACTACTTTGGTTTTGGACGAATTCTACTCGAGTTACGTTTACACTCACCCAGAGACACCCGGAAAGACTGTATCCTCAGCGGAATACATTGACGATGTTAACATTGACCCAGTTGTTATTTTGGATGGAATGACCAAGGTTTGTGTTATCGCTGGTTTGGCGCGTGCACTCACTTTGTGTGACGGTAGAACTTCCGAATGCCAGGATGGAGAGTCTGTTGGATCATTGGCCCCAAGGAGTACATTTCCTCGATGGCGTCTAGTGGTAGCTTCTTGGAAGGTGGTGCCAACCACCCACTTCAGCAAGCTGCTATTCCGTTGTTGGAGCCATCTCGTGCTCACCAGGACGCTGTTGCCTTGCAAAAGCACTTTGGCATGAAGAGACAATACGTCCTTGACCGTTTGGCTGCCTTGAACATGCCAGTCGTCATTCCACCAAAAGCCACGTTCTACATTTGGTTGGATTTGTCCCACCTCCCAGAAGTATGTTCTTATCTAAATTCGTTATTTGCCACTAATTTTAAATTATTCAGCCATACTGTAACGGTCTTACCTTCTTTGAAGCCTGTTTGGATGAGAAGATGATTTGCGTTCCTGGAATCTTTTTCGACATTAACCCAGGAAAGAGACGTGATTTGGCCCAGTCTCCATACCAAGGATTTGTTCGTTTGTCATTTGGTCCACCAATCGATGAGTTGGAGACTGGCCTGGACGGTTTGGAGAGACTTTTGAAGAGAATTGGGTACATCAACTAAAAAAGGAATCGAATTCTCCATACTGATTAGAAGTTAAAAGAAATAAATGAATTGATTTGTGTTTTTCCATTCTCGCTTCCACGTGGTGGAGATGACAACAGAAATCAGGTGATTCCGCCCTTTCCGTCTTTCTCCGTTTCTCTCCAACGAAAACATCCACACAAAATGACAATTGAAGAAGCGAACGAGTGAGGCACTTTCTCCATTACCCATTGTTTCCATTACACGCATTGTCTCAGATTTCGCTTCATTGTTCTCAAACTCAAACTCCAACAAAAAAAAACAACACAGAATGGGCCACCCGGACTGGAAGGAAACCGTATACGCCGTATTAGCAAAGAAGCACGAACAAGACTACGCTGATGCGCATCGGTACGTTAGACATCCCACGATAATGAGATCGCCTCAATG
This sequence comes from Rhizoclosmatium globosum, assembly GCA_002104985.1. NCBI lineage: Eukaryota > Fungi > Chytridiomycota > Chytridiomycetes > Chytridiales > Chytriomycetaceae > Rhizoclosmatium > Rhizoclosmatium globosum. Next base: position 147,999 of record MCGO01000028.1, read on the forward strand.
AAAGCCAAAAATATACTGATTGATAAGATGTCATCCCTGTGATTAGTCACCTCCGTGCTGCAAAAGGAAACAACACTCCCGCGAGTCGTCTGAACCTTTTGGAATCAAGTAGCGATGCTGGCGATATGGGCACTCCAGGCTTCGAGCACCCTCCAACAACGGGAGTCATTTACGTTATGGAACGCGCTGCTGCCAAAGGGTGGAAATACGGAGACAAGACCTGGGGAAACTTTGGACAAGTTTGTTTTTTTTAACTTTGTATTATTTGATTGACGGGCAAACTACTCATTTGGATTGTAGGGTGCTCCGGAAGTGGGTCATATTCCTGATGCTCCTGCTAGACCAATGACAATCACTATGCATGAAAATGAATTCGAGGTGAATTATTTTTCTTAAGTATTCCGTGAACATAATGTTTTCTGAATCCCACATTCAACCATAGTACGCTCCGGTTGCCGGTCTCAAAACTCTTCGCGAGGCAGTAGCGAACCTGTACAATGTTCGATACAGGGAAGGAAAAACTTCAAAGTACACTTGGGAGAACGTTTGTATTGTTCCAGGAGGACGCGCTGGATTGACTCGTATGGCTGCTTCAATTGGAGACACCAACGTTGGTTTCTTCTTGCCAGAATACAGTTGAGTCATTCCTTTACGTGCGTCCATTTCCCCTCACAACTTAGTAACCTCTCAATCTTCAGCCGCTTACGAAGCACTCTTGAACATTTTCAAAAGAATGGTTCCCATTCCAACTCCCCTGGAGAAGGAGTCCGCATACCATATTACTCCAAAGCGCTTGTACAAAGAAATCCAAGCACGAGGTAACTCGATTCTCTTCTCTTCTTTGTTGTCCTTAAACCTGTTCCTAGGACTTGGTGTTGTTGTTTCATCAAACCCATCCAACCCAACTGGCCAACTTACCGAAGGCGACGAACTGAGAGAATGGGTGAATGTTTGTAGAACCACCAAAACTACTCTGGTCTTGGACGAATTCTATTCAAGCTACATTTACACTCACCCCGATGAACCAGGAAAGTGTATCTCCTCCGCCGAGTACGTGGACGACGTCAACATTGATCCCGTCGTGATCATTGACGGAATGACCAAGGTATTCTAATATCTGGACCCTCCTTTCAAATCCATAAATTTCTAATTCGTGAAATCTTTGAAACAGAACTTCCGTTTACCAGGATGGAGAGTCTGTTGGATCATTGGCCCCAAGGAGTACATTTCCTCGATGGCTTCCAGTGGTAGTTTCTTGGAAGGTGGTGCAAACCATCCTCTCCAACAAGCAGCGATTGCACTGTTGGAACCATCGCGCGCAAAGCAAGATGCAATTGCGTTACAGAACCATTTCCGCATGAAGAGAGCGTATGTGTTGGATCGACTTGCGAGTTTCAATATTCCAGTGAATATCCCGCCTATGGCCACGTTTTACATCTGGTTGGACTTGAATAATTTGCCTGAGGTATGGCTTTGGAAGTCTTTTGTGCAATTTTGTGATACCTAATTTATAGCCTTACTGCAACGGTCTTACTTTCTTTGAGGCCTGCTTGGATGAGAAGGTTATTGTTGTACCAGGAATCTTTTTCGACATCAACCCAGGAAAGAGACGTGATTTGGCCCAGTCCCCATACCAAGGATTCGTTCGCTTGTCATTTGGTCCAGCGATGGAGGAGCTGAAGATTGGTTTGGATGGAATGGAAAGACTTTTGAAGAGAATCGGTCACATTACCGTTGCCTAAATAAAATATTCATACTCTTTATTACTCCTCCTTTTCATACAGTTCATACTCTTTATAACCTTCTTATTATCTCTCCTTCGTTTTGTTATGTAGATGATTGAAGGAATGTTCATTCTTTTTTACTCTTCCTTACGCTCCAGAGGCTCCTTCCAATTGAAATTCTGAATTAGAATATCGTTGTAAGGCGCACCTTCCACTCGGCATCTCTCAACAACCCACTCCTTCATTCGGATTGCTCCATCCTCCACTCTCAACCCACCCACTTCCGCAGGCAATCCTTGTACTTTGACAACCTCCCCCACAGTCGTACTCGTTGCAAAACAGAATTTCGACGCCAACTCTTCACCCATCATTGGTTTGATGAGCTTCCAAACCATCGGGAAGAGGGAGGGAGGATTCACAAGCACAAACTTGCGAATACGAACAGGAAAGCGGCCACTCAGAATAGAAAAGAATTGCGCCGCGTACGTTGTACCGAAATTAGACCATCCCCAGTCCTGCATGTCGCAAACGAAAGTGAAACCATACTTTGCAGCCTTTTCCTGTTCACCAGTAGTGACTTCGAGGAGGTAGACGAGAGCATTCACAACGTGTTGCCAAGGGATTTGGTTTGGATAATACTTGTTGGGTCGCATATATACCACAGGAAGGCTGTCGACGTCTTCGCAACCCGGAAGGGATTGGAGAATGCCAGTGAGGAGGAATGGATGGACGTCTTTGATTGAGAGTCTGGCACTTGCATTCCCAAGTGTTTTTAGATGCCAGTTTCTGTGTTTCAGTGTTTAGTTTCAAGTTAAGTGGTGTAGTGACAACACTGCCGACACAGCCAGATACTCACGCATAAGCAACAAGGAGGGCTTCACTAGACTTGAGATCGTTGTGCTTGGCCCACAATGTTCTCTTCAATAGGGACTCAGACAAGTTCGCATTGGCAGTGTGTTTGTTAGCTGCAACCCTCTTCTTGAGTTCCTGCAAAGCAATGGCAAAATCCTACACGGTCTTGGATTAGACTGCCGAATGTGAATTGAGCAACAACGACACACCTGATCATTGGAAACGAAGACTTTGTCCATTGGTGTTGATTCTGAAACAATTTCTTTTTCCTTTCACTTCTTCCTTCTTTCTCATCTTAATTTGTTTGAAATAAACAGAGATGTCTCAGTGGCTCAAGACAGCACACTTCACATTCTGGATGGTAACGTCATGTGCCGCGTAAGTACCTTCGCTGAGGACGGTAGAGCACCCGCACTGACCCTCGCCCTCCCTCCCTCCTTCTCCCTTCAAAACAGCCTCTCAGGTGTCGGCTACATCATCATGCAAGGCACAAAGGGCGACGAAGCCCGCATCAGAGAAGACATTGGCCGAACTTCAACCCGCCTGACCGACGAACAGAAAGCCCGAAACCAGGCCATCCTCGATATGATCAAAAACTCAAAGGAAAACGCAAACGACGTTCCCATCTGGAGAAAATGAGGCACGCTCTTCTTCTCAGCTAGGAAAAATAAAAAGGAATTCATAATCACGATATGTATGGCGGCCTGTGGATGGATGGACGGAGTTGGGGTTTTATTCAGTGGCATTTGCCAAAAACGATTGCATAATGGCTTGTCGATCCAGTGCACGTCCAATCAAGACTACTTTTCCTTCAACTTGTTCTCCCTCCTTCCACACACCCGCTTCAAATTTGTCATACAGCTCATGCACTGCCTGAATCACCAACTTCTTTCGCTCTCCAACATGCAACAACGCCTTCAAACGAATCACCTGTGGTTTCGGGACTACAGACTCCGATACAGCAGCAGTAGCAGCAGTTTCAACAGACACTGATGGAATCGTGTTTGTCCAAAGAACTTGTTGCAACCATGTTTCCAGTTTTGGTAGTGAAATGATGCTGGATTCTGGGATGGGGAACATGATTGTTTTGACGGATTGATCCACCTTGTGTACTTGCTTTTTATGGTGATGGTTGTGGTGATGATCATGATGTGGGTCATGCGAAGAGGTGTGGTGGTCGTGTGTGCAGGAGGCATCACAGTCTGATTCGTCGGCTTCCACGGCAAGAGTGGGGAGGTCGTCGAACCAACCCTTAGTGCGGTCGTCAAAAGCGTGCAAGTCCAAGATGAAATCAATGGGTACGCTTTTTTTAAAAAATGTTAAGGTAAAGATAGACAAAAAAAAGAATACTCACTCGGATTTCACGGATCGGGTCCTCAATGCAGCAGAATTAATTTCAGTAATATCCTTTTCAAGCTTCAATAATTCATCCGCGGAGATAAGGTCAGTCTTGTTGAGAATAATTCGATCTGACATAGCAATCTGTCTGTCGCACGTTTGGTATTTTAGGTAAACCTTTTTTCTCTCACAACAGTAACTCACTTTACACATTCATTCACACTCCCATCCTCTTTCACTTCCCCTAAGTGCAATGGTGCAAACTTGGAATCAACTACAGTCACAATTCCATCCAAATAAATGTCAGACTGTACAGCTTCATCCAACCAAAACATTTCGGCGATAGGACCTGTGTTTTTTTTGTAGTTGCAAGTGATTAATATCCCTGTCCTATAAGATTTCCCCCCTAACATGTAACACACGTATACAAACCTGGATCAGCCAATCCAGTTGTCTCGACAAGAATGTAATCAAACTTTCCACGTTTCTTCATGAGACTCTCGATCGCCTTCACACCTGCATCCCTGACGATATCAAAAGAAAAAAGTAAGTTCAGCGAGGTTCTGTGTGTTGTTGTTGTTGTTGTTGTTTTTTACTTGACTTCACAGCACATGCATCCGTTATTCAACTCCAACCACTCTTGCGCCTCTTCTCCGTCTTTATCGACAGTCAGAGCCTTATCAATACCAGAACCTGTGGAAGGGTGTTTGGTTGTCTCAGTACAATAAAAACAGAGGACGAAGAAGAAGTGGCGGCACAGAACTGTCTCCGAATTCGTTGAGAATGACAGCAATTCGTTTTCCATGTGTTGTGTCTGTGAGGAGACGGGTGACGAGGGTTGTCTTTCCACTGCCTGAAATGTGTTCTGTGTGAGTGGTGTTCCAAGCCAGCTAAAAGAGGAAAACCAAACCAAGGAAGCCGGTTACAATTGTAACTGGGACAGGTGCATGGATATTTGGGGCTGCGATGGGTGCTTTCGGTGTTGGTTGGACGGGTGGATGGTCTTCAACAAGGTCTGGTGGGAGATCATCGTCTTCCATTTTTAAGTTATATTATTATATAAAAGAAGAAAGAAAAAGGGGTTAATTTTTTCCTTTCATTGATTCGTATTCTTTTTTGATTTCTCATCCCAATGACGCAAGACCTTTGTATGGGTTGTTTTGATTTGATTTGAATTGCGCAAGAAAAGTGAACAGAAAACAAGCAAGAATGGCAGCACAGAAGGTACTAGTTTCAGGGGTCAGTGGATACGTTGGAGCGCACGTTGCACGAGAACTGCTCCAGCAAGGCTTCACAGTGCGTGGAACTGTTCGCAGCGCCGATAAAGCGGATGCCGTTCGAAAGGCGCTTTCTCCATTTGTTGCCTTTGCGAACCGCCTCGAATTCGCAATTGTTGCCGATATTGGCGCAGCGGACGCCTTTGACGAGGCTGTGAAGGGTGTCGACTACGTGCTGCACACGGCTTCCCCCTTCCACTACAACGTCACGGATCCACAGCGGGACCTGATCGATCCGGCGGTAAACGGCACGCTTGGTGTTCTGCGCAGTATCGCTGCCCACGGGAAGGACGTGAAACGCGTCGTCATTACGTCATCGCTTGCTGCAATCAGGTTTGCCTACTGTTTCTCTCTCTCTCTCTTGCTCCTTACATTTATTCTAACAAAACAACTAGAAACTCTCCCACTGCGATCCCCGAAGGTCTCTCGGAGCTTGACTGGAACGAGAGCGCCGTCTCCCAATTCAACTCCCTCAAGGCCGCCACCCCGCCAGGTGTGGCGTATGCAGCGTCAAAGACCTTTGCCGAGCGTGCAGCCTGGGACTTTGTAAAGAATGAGAAACCTGCATTCGACTTGGTCACAATCAACCCGCCCTTCATCTTTGGTCCCATCATTCACCCTTGTGCAAGCATCAACGACTTGAACACTTCTGTCAAGATTTTCGCTGACTTTTATACAAAGAAAGTGACTGAGGTGAACCCTGTCATGGCCGTTGGTATGTACTTTCTGTTGCCGTTTCATATGAATAACATAACCTTTTCCTTCATCAAAACAGGTTGCGTCGACGTCCGTGACGTGGCTCGTGCCCATGTTCTCGCAATCACGATCCCAAAAGCTTCAGGTCAACGATTCATTATTTCTTCCGGTTCATTCACTCATGAAAAGCTCGTCCAAATCTTGGAGGAAAAGTTCCCGGAGCACAAGCCATTCGCGTCCGGAAAGACTACTTCTGTCCCTGTGAGAGAAGTCAACACCAAGAGTAAAGAAGTCTTGGGTATTGGTGAATACATTCCATTGGAACAGATGGTAGTTGACACTATTGTTGATTTGAAGGCCAAGTTTGGGATTTAAACCGTTTTGCCTTTTTGGTCCACTTGAGAATAAAAAAGGGAGATAAGAATACACAGACGTTGGTTTTTATTTTGATTTCAGTGATTTTCTTACGCAGGTGCGAGTCCAGCGTCAGAGACACCTTCAACCTGTCCAGCAGTCTAATTTCCAAGCGTTATTAAATAATCTAAATATAAAGGGGGAAGGCTAAAATAAACGCGTACAGGGTTCGTTAACTCGTCAATCCTCGATTGAAGCTCTTCAACACGTTTCTTGAGTTCATCATTCTCATGCTTCAAAGCTTCCACGTCCACGTCTCCTGGCCCTCCGAGAAACTGTTTGATGAATCTACAGTGGACAGCATAAGCGGACGTTGATGAGTATTTTGAGTTGATTTTTTTTTGGTGGGGGTGTCAAGTAGGAGGAACATACTCGATGGGGCTTTCTGGCTTCTCTGGCTCTTCGTATAGCCCGACCAGTACTATATTGAGTTTTGAATTATGAGGTTTATTTAGTGGTTGAAGGTTGTTTTGGAGTAGGATACCTTTTGTCAAAGCGTCAATGATCCCATTCTTTTCGAGGTACTTTCGAAAGTCTTCTTTCTTTTGATCCACGGCCTATTAGAAGTGCGCTAGTTAAGTAAAGTCGCTCCACGAGGGGGGTTTCTTTGACCTGGTAGCTCATTCTTTTAATGTCTGTTTGTTTTTCACGAATTGTCACAAAAATACAGTAGAAAAGAGGAAGAACCAATATATTTCAGTAACACACACACACACACTCTCTCTAACTTCGTCTGATACTTTCTCTTTTTCCTTTTTTCGCCTCTAACTCTTAATGAATTTCACTAATCCGCTCAAGACACCTGACTGTTTCTCACCCCGCTGCATTTGGGTCACCAATAGTTTTTCCAGCTCTGAAATTCTCTTCAATAAGGCATCCTGATTTTGTTCCAGCTGAGCGACTCTTGCTTCCAAAGCAGCAGTGTTTGTCGATACAGCTACTGTAGCTGTAACTGGAGTAACCGGTTGGACTACTACAGTTTCTTTAGAAGCTGCAGGCACCGTATTCGCTGGAGCTGCGGTGACAGCCGGAATAACAGCGCTGCTTTCAGATACAAGCTCACGAATTTTAACCACCAACTCATCCATAAGAATATCCCATAGGTCCGAACTTTCGATCACAGTTTCTGTCATGCTGTAGCGGTGTAACCCTTGCGTAACATTGTTTGTCCATGTGAATGGGCCTTCACTGAACTCGATTGGGATAATCTTTTTCCCGTTGGGGACTTGGGAGTATGCAAAGTTGAGTTCGCGGCGGCAGTTTCCAGAGGCCTAACCAAGAAGGAGTTATTATTCGGTCGACGAAAGAGGGAGAGATGATTTACTTCGTATGTAGTGGAGAGGCAGGATACGACGACTTTGGACCCGAGAACTGCCTCTGACATTTTGGAATACACGTTGCCAGACATATTGTCGAGGTCGAACCAAACCTTGAGACCACGCTGTTCAAGGGAATCCCGCATACGAATTACTGCCTTTTGTTGGGCCCAGTTGTAGCTGAGCATACAATCGAATAGGTTTAGATTTTGTTTCTGCGTTGATTCTTGAACGGCAGCCTCAAATAATTGGTCGTCAGTTGCTAAGGCAAAATATTAGTTTAGCACGTAACTAAGGCGAGTAAATAACTCACGTGGCAGAGCTGATGGTGGATGTCTAGCGCCCACAACAGCTGACACTTCTTTCGCCAACCCGTCCATTGCTTCTTCCCAATTCTGATCATTCGAGACTTGTTTCGCTCCAATATATGTGTACAACAATCCAGAAGTAATCAAAGCCGTCCACGTGAACGGCCCATCATCCAACCGAACCGGAACAATCTTTTTACCAGCGTTGGTCTGGTCCGCGGCGAAACCAAGCTCACGTTTACAGTTCCCAGAGGCTTCGTACGTCTTGGACATACACGGAATGACAACTTTACTTCCCAACACGGCTTCACACATTCTCACATATACGTTTCCAGACATTTGCTCCAAATCCAACCAAACAGTGAAACCACGCTTGACAAGCGAATCACGAATCCGAATGACAGTAGGTTGTTGGGACCAATTGTAACTGAGCATACAGTCGTATTCCTTAATATCTCCCTTAGCCAAGGTCTCATTCACTGCGGCAAAGAATGGATCGTCGGGGTTGATTCCGAGGGACTTCATGCTGCTTGTAAACTTGTCTGACAAGGCGGCCAACGACACACCACGTAATGAGTTCATTACATTGTCGAGCGACTCTTTCACGCCTCCTTGCTGAACAACGGGATCTTCACGAATTGTTTCCAACACGGCTTCGTAGGGCTTTAATGCTGTTGGATGGAAAGTGGCAATACTCGCAAGAGGTGTAAGGAGCTGCTGGATAGTTTCGCCGATTTCTGGATGTCTCTCAGGTGCGTTGAGAAGGGTCAATATTGCGTCGACAATCTTTGGAGTACAGACATCGCGTCCAGAGTCGGAAGCTGTTGCAATGCTGGACCAGACTCTTGTTACTTGGTATGGAATAGCACCAGTTGTGTGGGCGACGGATTGTTTTAATGCGTCGGTAATTTCTGTGACTTTTTCCTCCGTGGAGTACTGTTCTGGTTGAGTTGCAACGATTCCAATGATTAAGTTCGAAGCAGAATCGGCGGTAGTACTTCCTTGTAAAAGCGGGAGAAGCTGAGGGAGTTTATCGAGGAAGAGTTTGGGCTCCGATCTATACACTGCGATGAAGGTGGGGAGCAATGTTGGAGATTCGAAAATCTCATCAATGAAGGGCAAGAACGCCTCTTTGTCAGAATAAATGAGCATCATAGGAATGGAGCCAGCTGTTTGATTTCCGGTTCTAGCAATGCGCATCAAAACGTCCAAATGCAACATGACTCCTCGTTTAGCATTTTCGCCGGCAGTGTAGTAACACGAAGCAATACTCGTGATATCCGAATCATTGAATTTTTCCAAGACTTCGAAAATCGCTGCATATCCCTCCTGGCAACGCGAGGGAACGTGAGTAGATGAGAGGCCCAACAAGTCTGTGATAGTACGAGCCCGGTTTTCACCATCGAGCAAGCTCATATCGCCTGCCTTAAACCGCTTACCCAATGCGACTAAAGTGTCAACAGTCCAGTCATATTTTTCTTTGACGTTCAAAGTTGTTGCACGATTGTTGACAGCTTCAATGAGACTGTTGAACAAATCAGCCATCAATGGAAAGTCCTGTCGGAGACAATCAGCTATACATCACTAACGTGGATTAAGGAACAAAGGCCAAACGAACCTGATTCTCCACAAGCGTTGCTGCGATTGCACTAAATTCAAGCAAAGCTTCACCGGAAAGCTTCTTCTGCTGCTTTGTAGCGGAACTGTCTTGTCCATACATGATAACTTTCAAGCACTTTTGAAGGGCGGATCTACGTGTCTGTGGTGCTTGGGATGCGTCAAGTGCAAGGGCAACTGGCAAATCAATGGAGTCAAAGTCCTTCTTACGTGCATTCTTGTCGTATTTAGTGTTGATTTCATATGGCAAAGAATACTTTGCATTGCGCACGAGGCGATTAATTGACACCCCGTATTGGTATCTCGGCAGCTGTGAATCAATAGTCAGCCCTCCACCCACCCCACCTTCCTTAAATATTTACTCACCAGAGGCGCTGCCAATGCAATCAAACCTGGTAAGCTAGATGGATCCTCTTTGATCAAATAGTCGTTCAATACATCCGAGTATAGGATGCGATCAGCGAGGTAGCCGTACCAGTCGGCAATATCGTAGCTAATCTCATTATCCGGACGAACCAAGATTGCCTTGATCAAGAGGGTCGCAACTTCGAGCATCTGCGCTCCAGTACCGTCAGCCTCGAGGAACAGTTTGTTGTCGATCAAAGCAGAAAGGGGCTCAATGAGCGAATCCAGATGCCATTGGAGCGTGGAAGAAGTCTCGTTTGTCCTGAGAAGCGGCAGCACGTGGTCGAAGACAATTGTTGTTACAACGGTGGCATCGTCGGGTAGTTTGCCCTTGAACTCAGCGAGCGCAAGTCGGAGCTCCACATTTGATATCGGTGGTGATGTTGGAAGCAGGAGTGCAATCGTCTCTTCCGCGTCAAAGTACATTTTGGATTCGAAACTACTTTCTCAAAGGACTATGATGGATGCACGCTGGCGTTGAATGAAAATTTGCCAAAAGTTTCGCCGGTCTTCGCATGTACAACTTGAGTCAGCCAATTTTATTATTGTTTGGCTTACAACAGCCCTTTTTTTTCAGCTTCTTCCCGAGGTATGCGCATTGAATTCCCTAATCGGTCCATCACTTCAACCATATCATCATCTTCCTCTTCCTCATTCACTTCCGAATCATCATCATCCTCTTCATCTTCATCTTCATCGTCTTCCTCTTCTGATGAAGAACCAAACTGCAGCGCTCCTCGTTTATGTTGATTCTTCTTCCACCCCCCTGCAGATGACTGTCCAAACTCATGGTTGTGGTTGACTTGTAACAGGTCTGTCTCGTCATCACTTTCAATTTGTCCATTCCTGGCCAATTCTTTCTTCATTTTGCGTTCTGCGGCTTCCTCTGTTATTTTAATTATTAGCGTCGATAATACTGGCCTGCAAAACTCTTTGTTTGATACATCAATCAACGTTTGCTGAGCGTCCTCTCTGTTTTGCTCGAAATAATGATTGCTCGTAACTTTCAGTTTAACAGTCTTGACATCTGAGAATTCTTAGCTTACTACAGTCTGTCTCTGGTACATTGTTTCGTACTCATCGATTCTGGTTGACATATCCTGCGCTCATTCTTCGCTTGCATACCAATTGCTGGTTCCTCGCTCTAAACTTGTCTCCAATCTCATTGATGCCTCACCTTCAATTTTCTTGACCCATTGAGCTTCAAACTCTCTAACCTCAGTATCCCCACCACGCCCACCGCCAACTTGACTGTACCCTTTCAGAACATCCTTATTAACATCCAAGAAAGCATGACCCCACTTGAACCCTTCCAACACTTTCCGAGCCATATCAAATTCACCAACCATAGCAAAACCACCGGCAAAAGCCTCAACACAATTGAGTTTTGAGATTTTCCCATAGTTTACCGGGTTTGTAGCAATCATGTGGGGCAGGATGCGTTCATGAGGGGACTTGATTTTCGCAAAGGGGACTTCTGCGAGACGGGCCCACGAGCAGTCGACGACGCAGATACCGTGTTCGAGAATGATTTCGCGGTCGGCGGGGGATACGTATTGGGAGCCGGTTGGGGTGAGGACGATTCCCTTGAAGCGGGGACCTCCAACGCGGAGTTGTTTGACGACGCCTTGACGCACCATTTTCTTTCCTGAACATTTTTTGGGGTCGCAGTGGTTGAAGTCCTGTGTTTTTTTGGTTGATTGTTTTTTTGTTTTTTAGCCAAGGGGGTTTTGATGGAGGGAGGAGACTTTCGACGTACCCACATTGCCAATGGAGGCATAACGATACCGTCATCATCTCCTTCATCGTCGTCGCTGTCATTGTGATCATGATCGTGATGGTCGTTATCGTCATCGGAAGAGTGGGCATGATCCGAGTTATTGTTGGCCTTGTGCGAATGGTGCGGGTCCTCGTTGAAGGCCTGGCGCTGGTGCGAGTGAGTTGCTGCGCTGGAGCCGCGGAAACCGCCTCGTTTGGACACGTGTCCTCGTCCTTGTCCCATTTCTTGTCTGATTTCTGTCGATAAAAAAGAAAGAAAAGAAAGAGAAAGGAGACTGAAGAAATGGAAATGGATATGTATTTCCTTTTATCTGGTTTTGTTCGGTTTCTCCTGAACTGATTGGCTGGTTATGTTGTCAACTTTTAGAGATGAGAACAAAAACAATGATTTGAATTCCATCGTATCTCTTAGCATTGATTCGAAGAGAACTACCTTTAGTTCTAATTCCTATAATTTCTGCATAAGTTCTTCTGTCATTCTTCCTCTTTTTCTTTTTGTTTTCCAATTGACTTGAATCAATGAATCATCCAACAACAGTCACCACCACAATTGAGCAACTGCTCGCACTTCCACAGCCACCAGGACCAGGCTTCCCACTTGTGCTCAAAGTATCGCCATCATCGTTCCGCTTCAACGACGGCGTACTTGAACCACCTTCAAACGACAACGAGCGCAACGACCACTCGAGTGTTGCGCTTGCAGCAGCCTTGATTCGTGCGGGACGAGTCGTGGCTTTTCCAACTGAAACGTGCGTGTTTTGTTTCGTTGATTTTATTGGTTGATTGGTTGGTTGGTGCGAAGGGACAAGGCTCTAACCCATGCAAGACAGTGTTTACGGACTGGGCGCTGATGCAACTAACGAGGCTGCTGTAAAACGCGTCTTTGAAGCAAAAGGAAGGCCTTCCGGTTCGTTGCTTGATTTCATTTGACTTGGTACTCTTCTGAAGTTTAACTCATTTCGACTATTCATAGATAACCCACTTATCGTCCATGTCTCATCTCTCGATATGCTCTCAACTCATTTATTGCCTCAAAATACCCCTATCCCTTCTCAATACTCAAATGTTCTTGCTTCTCATTGGCCTGGTCCACTCACTATTCTGCTGCCAAAGTCGGATGCCGTTCCTCCTGTCGTGACTGCCGGCCATGATTCTGTTGCAGTTCGGGTGTGTATTAATTCAGAATGAGATTTCAGTGGAACGAAATGAAAATGAACAAGGAATGAGTGAATGAACGAGATGGCTGGAGACTTGATCAAGTGGAGAAGTTTGACAGAGACGAGGGGAAACAGAAGTCAGGAAATTATTAGAAAAGTAAGCATGGAGCATGTATTGCAAATTACGAAGTTATGAGGGTAAATGCAGAAGTACAGGATGTCAAGACCCTCAACATCAATATTCAGACATGTCTAAACATCCACTGATTAGATGCCTTCTCACCCTGTTGCACGTGCTCTTATTGCCAAAGCAAACGTGCCCATCGCTGCTCCTTCTGCAAACACTTCGACTCGCCCGTCTCCCACTCAAGCCTCCCACGTCCACCAAGACCTTTCGGGTCGCATTCTTCTTATCCTAGATGGTGGCTCCTGTGAAGGTGGACTTGAATCCACAGTTCTTGATGCACTCAGGCCACCACCTTATGTAGTACTCAGACCAGGCGGCGTCACAGTCGAAATGCTAAGAAAGCTAGATGGATTCAAAGACACGCTTGTATTCAAAAAGACAAAAGAGAATGAAACGAGTAGCGAAGTACTTGCACCCGTTACTCCTGGAATGAAATATAAACACTACAGTCCTCGCATTCCTGTCATCCTCTTCGAAGTTGTGAGTCTATTTCATTTCTTTGATTTCTTTTGATGTCAACAGTTATATTCAACACATGACATCAAAATAGGATCAATCCGTTTTACATTCCACCATCCAAACCCGCATTCTCCGCCTCCACGCTGAAAAATCAAAACCATCCTCTACTTTAACCCCACACCAGTCGTCAAGTACACCAGCACCAGAAACCCTCACAATCGGACTTCTCCAAACCGAAACTCAAATGCCACTCGATTTCTCATTAACAACCGATACACTCACACATCCACGGATACGTATCATACATCGTCTCCTTGGCTCTTCACGTGCGGAAGTTGGACGGAACTTGTTTGCTGCGTTGCGAGAGATGGAGACTGAATGTCATGTTTGTTTTGTGGAAGGGGTGCGGGAGGTGGAAGAAGGGCTTGCGGTTATGAATCGTGTGCGAAAGGCGGCAGGGGAGATTGTGTATGATTCAAAGTAAAAATACTCTTTTTTGAGGTGTTTATTTTGTTTTTGTTTGTTGTTCAGTTGCTGTTTGGTACACCCTCCCTTCTCTCCCAAAAAGTTCACAATGTCTGAATGAAGTACTCAGCAATGAAATGGAAAACAACGGCAGCCATCTTTGATGGATGATGTATCTCAGAAAATTAATGATCTTTGCTTTCCAACACGTCAGATTCATATTCTGCCAGTTGCTGCCCACGAGATTTTAATCAAGGGAATATAAAACTTACAAAAAAGAGAACTGGCAGGTCTATGATTTTTGGAGCTGATAAATTCCTGACTTCACTAAAAAAAAATGACAAACGAATATGACTCTTTCTGCAAATAAAGGTCTGCTTCGCACCACGTCGTTTCTTATTCCCAAATTTGAAAAGAATTTAAGTTCTTTCAAGAAGTAGAATTTTCATCTGTTGCCCAGCTCAATGAGAGAGCAGGTTCAAAACTGATGAATACGCTGAGTGAGACTTTAAAGTAGAAGATAGGGAAGGAGGTTTGTGCAAGTATAAACAGGATAAACATAATGTATTTCAGAATGAAGAGAAAGAAAAACAAACATACACAATACTATCTCTCACAGTCTCTACTCCTCGTCATTCAATTCCGGAACACGAAGCCCAATAAAGTTGACGAGCGCGTTCAACACAGCCGCCTGCTTCTCCAGCTTCTTATTCTGTTTCTTGATCGTTTCTTCCAACTCCAACACACGCGCTTGCAACACACTCAACGCGGATCCGTCAACGGACTCGGTTGTTGTGGCGAAAGGAAGTGGTTGTGGAACAGGTGGAAGTGGGATAACAGGGATACTTGGTTCTTCTTGTGCACGTGCAGCAGCTCGTTTCGCTTCCACTCTGCCTGACTCTGCTTTCGCTCTGATTTCAGTTGCTAACTCGGTCATCAACGATTCCCACTTTTCGGAAGCTTGTAACTCTGTGTCGCTGATTTTGAAGCGGTTAAGGCCTTGGGTAACGTCGTTGGTCCATGTGAAGGGGCCGTCGGTGAGTTCGACGGCGACAATTTTTTTGCCGTTGGGGACTTGGGAGTATGCAAAGTTGAGTTCGCGGCGGCAGTTTCCGGAAGCCTGACGAAGAAGCGGTTAGTGTTACGAGTTGAAAGTAGGCAGGAATCCACCTCGTAAGTGTCTGAGAGACATGAAACGACAACGGCGGACCCAAGAACAGCTTCTGACATTTTCGTATACACGTTCCCTGACATTTCGTCCAAGTCCATCCAGACTTTAAGTCCACGATCTTCCAAAGACTTGAAAATCCGCAACACGGTTTGTTGTTGACTCCAGTTATAACTGAGCATGCAGTCAAACAACTCCAAATCCTTCTTCTTTGCTTCCTCAACAGCCGCAGTGAACAAATCCGTGTCTGAATGTGGAAGTCCGCCGGCATGGTGTTCGGGCTGTCTTGGTCCCACGACGGCAGCCAACTCCTTCGCCAACCCGTCAATTGCTTGTTCCCAACGCGTCTCATCCGATAGTTCTTTAGCTCCAATGTACGTGTACAACAAACCAGACGTAATCAAAGCTGTCCACGTGAACGGCCCATCATCCAACCGAACTGGAACAATCTTTTTACCAGCGTTGGTCTGGTCCGCGGCGAAACCAAGCTCACGTTTACAGTTCCCTGACGCCTCATACGTCTTTGACATACACGGAATGACCACTTTACTACCCAACACAGCCTCACACATTCTGCTGTACACGTTCCCCGACATCTGCTCCATATCAAGCCACACAGTGAAACCACGCTTGACAAGCGAATCACGGATCCGAATGACGGTAGGTTGTTGCGTCCAGTTATAACTCAACATACAATCGTACACCTTGATCGCCTCGGACTCCTTCTCCATCGCAGCCTCGACGGCGGCAAAGAAGGGATCGTCTGGGTTGATTCCGAGGGACTGCATGCTTGATTTGAATTTGTCGGAGAGGCCGCGCAGGGAGAGGCCGGAGAAGGCGTTCATGACGTCGTCGAGGGATTCTTGGACACCTGCGAATTTCACGACGGGGTCTGTGGAGACTCGGGTGAGGACTTTCATGTGGGGTTGAATTACTTTGCTGTTGAAGTTTGCGACGGAGGCGAGGGGGACAAGGAGTTTTTGGATTGCGTCTCCGGTTTGGGGGTGGCGAGGGTTCGCGTCGAGGAGGGTTTCGATTAGGTTGATGATGATTGGGGTTCCTAGTTCGTTTCCTTGTTCTGAGGCGGTGGTGACGGAGGAGAGGATTGTGATTAGGTAAATTGGAATTGGGTCCTTGTTTTTAAGGGTGTTTGAGTTGGCGGTGAAGGCATCTACGACTGGTGTGAGAGCCTCGGCTGTTGTGAATGAGTGGATGTTTGCAACAATCGTGGATGAAACAATCAAAGCGGCAGTGTTTCCGTAGATGGGATCGGAAAGAACGCGAAGAATCTGTGGGATCTTGTCCTTGAAGATTTGAGAGTCGCTGTAATTGGAGGCGAGGAATCCACCGCAGAGAGACTATATATGGGGAAAAAACACGTTAGTATAAGCATATTTCGGTACACTATAAAGGGATGTGCCCATACAGGAATGTCAAGAATTTCATCAAGGTATGGCAAGAAGGCTTCCTTATGGGTTGACAGCATCATCATTGGAAGTTGACCCAAAGTCTGGTTTCCAGCCTTGGCCAACTTCAACACGGCGGACATGTTGTTAATGACGGCTCTTGGACCCGCATCACCAGATTGATAGTAAGCGCCTTGAATAATCGCATAACTTCCCTCTGGCAAAACATCCAAGTTTTTAAAGATCAAGTCAAAGATTTCGTAAGTACGGTCATTAGCACGGGAAGTGACGCATCGAATCAAGGCATCCCATGTGCCCATTGGTGCGATTCCAGTGAACAGGGCAAGATCCCCGGTTTTAAATCGTTCAATAAAGGCAATAATTGAGTCGGCAGCCCAATCGTAACGTTCATCTGGAAGATTGGTGGAATAAGAACGGCTGCTCAGAGTTTGACATAAGGACATGTATTGGTCGAGGAAGTAGTTGAAATCTGGAGACTGAATAAAGGTGCTACAGACTTGGTTGAATTCCACCACCAGAGCAGCAGCGTGCTCTTTCGCCTTCTTGGAGCTTGTCGAGCTGCTTCCTTCTTCAATTTGTTTGACAAACGCCTTGAATGCACGACGGCGGACTTGTGGTGGAAGAGAAGCGTCTTGGGCTTGTGCAAGAGAAGTGACGATCGCCTGGTATCCCTGCTCAATTTCGCTGTCCTTGTACCCATTTACCGAGACTCGCACTTGTTCGGCAAGGTCTTCTGGAAGCTCAATTTTGAAGTTTTTGACGGCAGAGTCAAGTTGGCTTCCAAAGTCAAAGTGGTTTGTCTGTGATTCCAGTTAATTATCAGTGCACCAAGAATTCTTCAAGAGAGACACGCACCAGAACAACCCATTTTGCAATGAATTCCTTTGTCAAGTTGTCCTTTGCCCACTGTTTGAACGATTCAGAGAACAGCCACCTTCTTATGATAAAGCCAAAGTGCTTGCTCGCATCCGCATCAATAAAGACATCGTGTGGGTTTCTAGTCAGGACAGAATCGTACAAAGTGTCCAAGATTGGCAGGAGAGTGGCTGACGAATCCGGGTTGTTCAGGAGGGCATCGGCTGTCAGAACCTGGCGCAGCGGCAGCGACAGCGAGTCCAAGAGCCATTCAACGACGGGTGGCTTGGCTTCCGATGTTGTTGTTGGAGCCAGCGACTCGAGAACTGGAACACACTGTGAAACAAGAACCTCAATTTGCTCTTGATCACTCGAATTGATCTTGCCACTCATCATCAAAAGCGCTGTCCGCAATCGCACAATCGATCCCTTTCCTTCAAGGGAAAGCTGCTGAATAAGTGGAAACACTTCCTCGGCGTCAACGTCCATTTCAAGGTTTCCTTCAACTTTTTGATTCTTGAAAGAAAGGGAAACGTGTCTTTCTTCAGCACATCAACATCACTATCCCTTCCAGAATACAATAATCTAGCAGATCTTTATTACATATATCTACATACAACTACGCTCAGAAAAGAACGAAACCAAAGAACAGCTCAAACTGCAGTAATTCTTCCACCGTCCATCCAGCCCCACTAAAGTAATAATATCAGAACTTTAAGATAGAAACGCGAAAACAATAAGATACTTATAAGACTCAACCAGTGAGGGGCCAGTTTTGGACATTGTCGAGAGAGAAGCTGTGTAGCCTCCGTTCAAGACGGATAGCGCCCAGTACGTGGGGCAAACTACCGAAGATGGATAACAGCTGCCGAAGCAGGGCGATCCATCCCCGCCCACGTGTGAGCCTGTGTCAAAACTGGCGGGTCAAAGAAGCATCATGCCCTAGCTCCTCCTTAGGGTGCTAGACTGACGGACAGTGTACTCAGTACGTGGAGCACCTGCCGAGAAAATAGCGCTGCCGCTCCTAAGAGCGGGGTCTATTCCCTCACCACACGCGGTCAGCTTCTTTTTCGATCGGAATTGTCAGAACTTGAAAAAGGGACGGTGGAAAAACAGCTGGAAAAACAACTCTGAAATCAAAATGTAATGAAATAAATCTATAAATGAAAAGAAGAATCTCATTGTAACTCTTGAGAACTCAAAACCATGCAAACCATCCTCTCCTCTCTTTCACTTTCTTTTTATCAGGTGGCTCAGCAGCAGCGGCTACCTGGACTGGAGCATAAACAATGTCACCCAATGGAGTTTCAGTGATTGTTTCAACAAAGGCAAACAACAATGCTTCGAAAGCCATGAGATGAACTTTTGTTCGGTTGTATGGAACGCCTTGTCAAACTTTTGAGATTCATTTAATCAACAACAATACTTACTCATAACACAAAGCATCTCTAGATATGGAGTAAACAGCTGAATCAGTTGACACATGCCTATATTATCGGAGATGTATTCCTTCGAATTTCTCATCAGACCAGCATTATGAATGCGTGTTGCGAACTTAATGTAATTTGGGAGAATATATAATTCCTCTCGAGTTCCGAATAGTGTGAGGGCCCCAGTGTGAAACAAGTCAACACATCTTGCTTCAATCCCACGTAACATATTCGTCAAAGAATAACTAGAACAGAGAACACGATTGTTCTTGCAACACAATTCCACTTCGTCAATGGTAAACTCCATCAGTAAATCAAGTGCAAGCAATACGTGCGCGGACGGCAGCACCCCTGTGTGACATACTTGCAAACCGGCTTTAGGACCAGATGGAAGCCGTTTGGCAGTCACAAGTGGAGCGTATACTGACTTCAGAGGATTTATGTTCAATTTCATCAACAGAACAAGTCTGAGGAGCTCGCGACTAGCGTCTCTTCCCGTGTTACGCAATAATTCCTGCCTCCCGTTCAAGTCCCCCATCATGTAATTGCATGAAATGACATAGTAATTGACGGCAGAAAGACCAATCAAGTCTTTGGCGCACGGATACAGATCTTTCCCTGCATGGGCAGCCAAATTACGACCCGTTGTACAATTCGTCATCACCAACTGTGTGAATGGAAACCGAATCTTTCCAGATAGCATAACAGCTTTCGCTAAATGAATCATTTCCATAGAATCGGCATTTACTTCGTTCTGATCAAGCCAGGTTTTGAATGCCGTCAAGCAACTGTCTTCAGCCACTTTCAAAGAGGTTGCTCTTTCTTTAGAATCCAACGTCTGTCGAGTTAAGAGGCAGACATTTTGTTTGAGCTCCGTATTGGAACATTCACTTGATAATCGACTGAGGCCGGAGCGAATGGAGCTACTGGAACCCATAGAAACAACGGATTGCCGTTCGTCACAAGAAATAAACAAATCTGAATTTAAGGGTTCAGGGAGGTTGTCGGTATCTTCAAGTCCCTTTGACCAATCAGCAACGGATTTATGTTTGGACTCAAGAGCAACACGAGCAAACCGCGCGAGATCTTTGTTCCCCTTTCCCACATCTGCAGCTATCTTGATAATTTTTTCACGTTGTTCCTATATATTGTGTTAGAGAAAGAAAAGAATGGTGAGTTTTCTACCCCAAGCAATGCACGACAATGATCAAAAGGCGCTTGTGCTATGAAACGTGTAAGACAGCAGGAAAATGTTTATAAATGCTTAATTATTTCCACGAAGCTTCTTTTTAAGTCTTCCAATCAGGGTTTGCAACTTCCTGCGGCGCTTGTCGCTTACTCCGAGGTCAATCTCCTGTTGACAGATACGAATTCCCTCTCTGACGATATCTTTGTAAGATTCCCAGGTTTCACCTCGAAGTGCATGCTTATGTTCGTTTGGAACTTGGACAGTCATTTTGGTCGCGAATGACATGGTGTTTGTTTGGGGAAGAAATTGTCAAACATAATTGAACGAATCAGAAGAAATAAATTTTTCTCAATCTTCCACGTAACCAACAACTTCCCCCTCCAGATTGGCAGCTATGTGAAAACATCTTTCAAGCATCTACGATTCCATCAAACCGGAAGCTTAAATCCTCTTAACCTCTCACTTCAACCTTTGACTGCATTTTCTTCCAGCGTCCTCAATCATAATACGCTTGCAAATTGGATGAAATAGGTTTAACTGCATTTGTGACCTACATCCTTCGTCTACACAGCTATTGATTCCACCAATAAGTTCCCGGGCTACGTCGGCTTTATATGCGACAAACCATCATTCCAAAACTGGAGATCGCGTTGTAACCTCTGTCCTTGTCTTGCCAAAGGCATCGATGCAATTAAATTGACGCATGGCACCAGGTTTTCAACAGTTAGATTGCTGGCAAAGGCCATATCATTTATATACTATTTTACAAAGTTCCCGCACAGCTCTTAAAGTGGCTCCCTTCTAGCTTCATCGTTCTTCGAAAGACAATACAGTCTCAGGAGATTGGTGTTCCCAATTTCACACATCCAATCGTTGTACTTGATACGTAAGTATAGAAAACCAGCATAGAATTTCCGCCGCACCATAGTTGGAATCGTCGGAATCATTTTTGCAATCTTTGGCAAGTTCCAAATTGTCGTTCTATTGCGTCTTCTGTCACATTACAGGTGATTAACAAAAGGGCATAACGGGGATTGTAGACTCAAACACAATATAAAGTACCTCAATAGTAATGATCAGAAAAGTAGGTCGTGGAATAGCGAATTCCATTATTTGATGTTTTACAAACTGTTCCAGATTCGTCGAAGCAAAAACGACAATTGTTACAATGACGAAATGACTTTCATGTGGTTTTGAAATGATGGATATGTTGACAGTGACACTCTGCTGGACACTATGGATGTTGGAATTAGGCGCCCAACAATGGGGATTGTTGGAGTAACTGGTTCAAAAAGATCGACAATGTATGCTTTTAATGATTTATGGCTGAAGGTCATCCTGTGAGAAGGAACGAGGAAGGGATTCCTCTTGTGGACTTGACGCCAGCTATCGAAAAACTATGTAGAAGAGAACTTGACTGTTCCATTGCGGGCTTTTGAACTCCAAAAACGGGAACTTGTTGCAAAGAGGTGAGAGGGAGAGCGAGGAAGATGATTCCATCATTCCCTACCACTTCATCAACGCGAGACCCTAGTCCAGAATACAAAATTTATTACATAGATCTACACACAACTACGCTCAGAAAAGAAAGAAACCAAAGAACAACTCAAACTGTAGGTAGCAATTCTTCCACCGTCCAGCCACTCCTACTGAAGTAATAATATCAGAACTTTAAGATAGAAACGCGAAAACAATAAGATACTTATAAGACTCAACCAGTGATGGGCCAGTTTTGGACATTGTCAAGAGGGAAGCTGTGTAGCCTCTGTTCAAGACGGATAGCGCCCAGTACGTGGGGCAAACTACCGAAGATGGATAACAGCTGCCGAAGCAGGGCGATCCATCCCCGCCCACGTGTGAGCCTGTGTCAAAACTGGCGGGTCAAAGAAGCATCATGCCCTAGCTCCTCCTTAGGGTGCTAGACTGACGGACAGTGTACTCAGTACGTGGAGCACCTGCCGAGAAAATAGCGCTGCCGCTCCGAGGAGCGGGGTCTATTCCCTCACCACACGCGGTCGGCTTCTTTTTCGATCGGAATTGTCAGAACTTGAAAAAGGGAGGAGGGTGGAAAAACAACTCTGAAATCAGGATGTAATGAAATAAAAATGTAATGAAATAAATCTATAAATGAAAAGAAGAATCTCATTGTAACTCTTGGGAACTCAAAACCATGCAAACCATCCTCTCCTCTCTTTCACTTTCGTTTTATCAGGTGCTCGGCAGCAGCGGCCACCTGGACTGAGCATCTGCCGAGAACAATAAGCTTGAAAAAGGGATCAACATCATAAATTTAAGACTTTCTTTATTCTATAGATATGTACTATAAACTTTTAACCTTTCACGCCAAGAAACTCAAACAATCGTTTTAGCATCATGGTTTGTTTTTCTACAGTTCCTTGTAGCTCAGCAACGTGCGTTTTCAAGCTCTCTATTTCTGTTTGTTGCTGCATGATAGTTCCCTCTAGTGCAGTGATTGCGTGCATATGATCGACACCACTGGCGCTCACGGTAGTCTCGACATTGGAAAGTTGGTCATTAAGGGCCTTACTGGACACAGGGTATGTATTAATAGCAGGTCCGGTGGGTGCATCATTCGAAAGTGGGTGTTTCTGTTTCTGTGATTGTCTGTATTCGTTTGCAATTTGGACTTCATCGCGTCCCAGGGGCTTGTGACTTGCAGTGATGAACAAGTTTTCTGTTTCAATGGAATCCAGCGATCCAGCAAACTTGACGTTTCGGTCGGCAAACACTCCTGGCGACTCGTTTCCAAGCAGTGTGGCATCAGGGAAGAATGCGGACGGGGATTCGGCAATGACGCCGTCAGGA
This sequence comes from Rhizoclosmatium globosum, assembly GCA_002104985.1. Classification (NCBI taxonomy): domain Eukaryota; kingdom Fungi; phylum Chytridiomycota; class Chytridiomycetes; order Chytridiales; family Chytriomycetaceae; genus Rhizoclosmatium; species Rhizoclosmatium globosum. The sequence goes on from MCGO01000028.1 coordinate 170,888, forward strand.
GTAATTTGGGACCAATAAAAATACGCATCGCCTTCGTTTGCAACCGGGTATTGGAGACTTGTCGATCGAGCGATATCTTGCGCGGCGTTATCGATTTCGAGGCACAGCAATTCAATCGCATCGTTCCATGAATTCGCGTCATTTAATTCCTTTTCGCGAATATGGATGGTATCTGAATTTGAAACGATATCATTGACCCAAACTGTCTCTTCAATATCATCCAAAATGACTTTGATGATACGTTTCCCAAACGCGTGCTGCGAGTGTGCAAAAACCAGTTCCTTCTTGCATCGTTGATTATCCTGTTTATCAATTCAGGTAAGTGGTGGCGGCTTTGTCGGACTCATTGAAGTACTCACCACATATCCTTTTGATATGCACGCGATAATGACCTTTGAATCTAAAACCAAATGCAAGGCCTGTTCATCTGGTTCGTCGATGTTGTTGCTGTGCTGGCCGATTTCCAGCTTGGCCACGTAGCCACGGTCGACAAGGGCCTCAAAGACGCGCATGGCTGTTGTAGCGTGATCGGTGCTGTATGAAAACATGCATTCGTACTTGACGGGGCGGCGGGGCCTCATCATCGCCAATTCGAAATTGTGGATCCAGTGCGAAGGGATGCCAACGGAGAGCTTGTCGTCGAGGGAAAGAGAGAGGGACAGCGAGTCTTGGAGGTATGCGGATACGACATCGCGGACTGAGATTGATGCTGTTTTTGTGGAGGAGTTGGTGGTGGATGTCGATGCTTTTCGAGAAGAGAGAATCGAAATGGTTTGGAGGAGGGAGAGTCGTTGCTGTGGTTGCTGCGCTGTTCTTCCTGGAGGCGGGTTTTGGAGCACGATCATTGGGTTGGGGTTGAGTGTGAGTGTGAGATCTTGAAGAGATTGTGGGGCCTGCACAAAAGATCTTTGGTTCACAAAGAGCAGAGTCCGCAATACTGTATTTATCATCATCAACACAAAAACAAGTATTCATCAAGACGTCATCACCAAAAATTATAAATTTATTAACTGTCAGCGGAAGGCGAGTGTTGATCGTAAGTCAGGACAGGGATGGAGGCTCAGACACACTTTTCCCCTTCCACCTCCTCAACAACCTCAGTCTCCTTACTCAACGTCAACAATGGACAACTAGTCCACACGTTCCACAAAATACTCTTCAAATTCAACAAATCTTCTCGTCGACGATGTGTCTTGCTTAAAGTCCTAAACTCACTCGTCAACTGCAAACACGCTGACAAGTTTTCTGGCGATACAAAGTCACAAGCCGCCTTTTTTAAATTGTTATTATAATTTCTTTACAATATAATGGGGAGGGAAAAAAAAACAAAGTCACCTTGACACAGTCCTTATAATTACAAACTTGATGACAACTCCCTGCAGGCACAAACACTGCATCCCCGGGGTTCTGGAAAATACGCCACCCAACAACACCCTTCTTCTCAAACAGTTCCTGTCGCATCGCTTCGTTCAGGTAGAAAAACTGGTCATGCACGGGATCGTCAATGACAAGTTTCGAGGATGTGGAGGAGGCGTGATATTCGCGCAAGTATTCGCGAATCTTTTCGGAATCGTTGCGTGAGTAAATGTCCCATACGGCAGCGGGGCGGTGTTCGTCTTCGGGTTTCAAGGTGGACGCGTACATCATTACGTTGACGGCGTCTGCCATGTCCAAGTGGATGGGTGTTGTGCCGTATCCATCTTCTCCTATTGTGTGATATTGGTTTGGGGATTGAGAAAATAATTTCTTGCACATCTGTAAAGAAAAACTAACCTGCATCGGATGATCCAAACGCGTTGTACATTTTGGGTCCTAGATCAGGCGGCAAAAAGTGAAATGGTAGCCGCGCTGCCAAGTTCCGAGATCCGACAAACCCAGAATACTTTTCGAATGGAACTTTGGTCTTGAAATCTTTAAAGTGGCGAGGAAACTTTTTATCAAAGTCAGTGTGATCTGGCCAATCCTGTTCACAAATGGTTCCATACGGTCAGTTCAAGAAGTCATGAACAAAACAACAGCAAACCATACCGGAAGTTTCAAAATCTGACTTCTTGTCAACGTATTATCCAGAAAATACCTGAAAAAGTTCCCCACTTGCATTCTGGTTTCGTTTTTGGTCACACAATCAACGACTCTTGCACTATCGTGTCCATGATTTTCGATAAAGCATCTAGGACTCCATACTTCTGAGATTCCTTCTACTCCACCTTGATATACCACAGCTTCCCCCCGTTTCCAACGTTCTTGGAAAAGCGCCTCTGCATCAGCCATATCCGGTAGAATCCGGAGATAGTTTTCCGAATCTTTGGAATAGTCTTGCGTTGCAGGAGGTTGTACTTGTGGGATACTCGCACCCAGCATTACATCAGGGTCGCCTGAATTGAAAGTTAATTGATTAGGGGCGATGAAATATTCACAATCAACAAAAAAAATAATAATAAAAGTCACCTGCACACATTTCCAAAACTTGAATGCTGGCCTTTTGAACAGCCTTCAATTCATCTAACGCGAGTTTTGAAATCAAGAGGAACTGAGACTGGACATGCACGTCGACCCCGTTGGCCTTCCCACACACAAACAGTGACATTTTCTTCTTTCCTCCTCCTACGGCGGCAGCCTCGCGAGAGGCAGACGGTATCGTCGGTATCGAGTTGAAGCATTGCTGGCAGAACTCCTTTGAGCAAATTCCACAGGCATAGAAAGTGTTGAAAATGGAGGTGAGGCATTCGTCACAAAGATGACGTGCAATATGGGACGTGCAATCTTCAGGTGGAGGTCTGTAAAAGGCTGGTAAAGTACTTGGACGAGTCAGGGTTGAAATTTCTGTATCAATTATTTGACGTAGAACGTTTGCAGTTGTTTTTAGAATGTATTGTTCGTCTGCTAAAGTAGTTTGGATGGAGTGACGGTGTGGGATCGTCAGAGTTGCAGGGATTGAGGGTGTATCAAAGTTGAGAATACAGTTGAAAGTGACTGAGGGAACCACAGAAGAGGGGAGGAACCTGTTCTCAAAGAAAGTTGTCAACGACAGGAGCAAGGTGAGAATGAATGACTCACCATGGTCCATACTCAAGGTCGGCTCCTTTCTTGAATATACGAATCAACTTGAATCGACACACATCTCCTTTCCCTGCCTTTGTGATACTGTTCCGAGAACAAAAAGTTAGCTGTTTTAGATCCAGCAAGCAATAGTGGAAGGATGGGATCCACGCACCAGGCTTTGCAGCGGGGAAAGCTTCTGTAGGCGCCCGAGAAGCAACATGTTAGCTGAGCATGCCACGGATCGGCCAGCGCAACAGAAAGCAGCTGTGGATGCGGAAGGACTTCTTCTTCGTCTGCAGGAGGTGGAGCATCAAATGTTGCAGTGCGTGGGTTGTAGAGGGCCTCCTCCGATTCGGTTGTTGAGCTAGTTGGCAGCGATCCACCAATCAGAGTGCGTGGCTCTCTTCGCGGTCGCCTTTGTGGTTGTTAAGTGGTAGTTGAGTTAGTTGAATTAGTTTACAGAGAAAGGAAGAGGATATAACTACTTTGGTTCTGGTGGTTGCACATCCTCTTCCAACAACATTTTTTGACCACACACCAGCATGATTGACCACCAAGAACTACTGGAAGAAACAGTAGCTTGTACGTACTCCCCTCTTTTAACCACAGACCTTCTTCTAACGACTTAGCACAGCCCTGGACAACCTCCCCGCTGAGATTAAACACATTTTCAACGAACTACGGACTCGCAGCGAAGACTACTACGGTACGATACAACCCCCCTTTCAATCCCTCAGTTACAGCTTACGTACATATCAAAATAAAAAGAAATCAGAGCAAACATTGCCCATAAGGATGTGGAACTTAAGAAGATGATCAAAGCGGGCCCTATTGAACCCCCGTCCGCCACCTCCCAATCAACCGGAAATACGAGCGGAGGAGCTGCTGGATCCGATGGAGCACCAAGTTCTGCAACTGGTCCTGGCGCATCAGACGCCCTAACAGACACAACCAACGCAACAACAACTTCTACAAACCCTTCAGCATCTGTAAAAACCGAACCTTCATCAACTTCATCAGTAAATAATACAAATAATAATACCGCCACCTCCACAGCCGCTGGATCCACATCAACAACTACATCCGCACCCTCCAATACATCCACATCGATATTAGCCCCTTCAACCGCAACAAACTCAACAGACCCTTCCTCATCCTCTTCCTCCTCAACTGCACCTACACAACCCCCTCAACCCGACACATCCTCTCAACAGCAACAGCAACAACCAAACGCAACAAGCACAACAGGCTTAGACTGGACAAAGGGGTCGGAAGCAGTCGAAGCGTTTCCGGACCAAAAAGAAGCCTTCTGGAAAATCGTGTCCATGTTTGGGGATTGTGGGCGCATTGCGGATGAGAAAATCGCGTTGGTGGAGAGAGCCAAGAATGTGGTATGTTTTTTTTTAACTGTGGAATTTTTATGTATTTATGGTTCTTGGCGTGTGTGTGTGTGGGATTGTTGGAGTGTTTTTGGTTCATGGTGAAAGTGTTACTGAAAAATCACAATTTTCTCGTAGGTGGATCGGCATTTGAAACGTATCACGGCGTCGTTGGAGGCAAATGGTGTGTTACCCCCGTCGTCGTCGGCTTCTGTGTCGGGGGTTGCGGCTGTTCCGTTGGTAGGGGCTGGGTCTGGGCTAGGTGCTGTCGGGACTCCTTCTGCAGCGTCTTTGTCGGCGACGCCGGCGTCTGTGCCGCTTGTGGCGATTCCTTTGGCGGGTGGTGCTGGAAGTGGGGCGGGTGCGGCTGTTTCGGCTGTGGGGGGTGGGACACCTGCGCCGATGCGTGGGAATAGTGTGTTGGGTGGATTTGCGACGCCGTTGAATCCTACTTTGTCAAAGTTGGGTGGGGTTGGGGGCAGTGTTGGCCGTGGTGTTGGGGCGGCGGGGAGTACTGATATTTTGGCAAAGGCGAGTGAGATGGCTGCGGCCGTGGTTGCGGAGAGTAAAGCTGCTGCGGCGGCTGCAGCGGCTGCTGGAGGGGCGGGGAATGTTGCAGGTGGTTCGTTCTTTGAAGGTGTGTGTGTTCTTCATTTTTTTCTCCTCTTTTGCTTCCCAAGCCCCAAGCCCCAAACCCTTTTTATTCAACGTAACTAAACTGAATATTGAAAAACGTTGCAGGAATGACACCGAATAAGATGAATCAACCAAGTATGTATTTTCCTCCTTTGTTCTGGATACACTCGGAACCGAGTAAATGACTAACAACAATTTCCTTAGAACGGCCGTTTCATTCAGCATTTGGACCTGGAGGTGTTCTTGTTCCTGGCGCTGTAGGTGCAACTGGAGCAGGAGTCGGATTAAATGCTGGTGGAGGAGCACTTGGGGTCGGTGCAGGTATCGTTGGAGGTGTGGGAGGTGGGGTCGGTGGTAATGTGTCCAGTATGTCGTTGGGATTATCATCAGGAGGTGTTGGAGGTTTAACGCCTGGTGGAGTAGGATACACTGGTGGAGTTGGAAGTTTCCCTCTTGGTAGTGGAGTTAACGCCACACCTGGATATGGAAGTGCGACCGGAGGAGCAGGTGCTGGTGGAGCGACGCCGGCCGGGTTCACGCCAAACAAGAAGAAGATTGAGAAAAGGAAACGTTTCGATGAAGGCGAATCTGTGGGGACCGGTTTCGGCCTTAAACAACAGCAGCAGCAACAACAACAAGGGCATGGATTTGGCGCGAGTGGAAGTCATGGTGCTGCTGTTGCGGCCGATGCAGATGAAGATGTTTACTGTATTTGTCAGACTGTTTCATATGGTGAAATGATTGGATGTGATAATCCAGTAAGTCTTTATTATTTTTTTATTATTTTAATAAGATTAACAAACCAAAAACAGAACTGTGAGAAGGAATGGTTCCACCTTGCATGTGTAGGATTAAAAGCACCGCCCGAAGGCGTATGGCTCTGTCCAGAATGTGCAGCAGCCAAGTACAATGCAAGCACGAGTGGGGCAATTGATGATGATGATTTAGATGCAGATGATAGCGTTGTCAAAAAGAGTGTGTTTGCATCGGGAGGAGGGGGAGGGACTGGGCACAAAAAGAAGCGAGTTCGTTGATTTCTTTGTTTGTGGCTGAGCAAAGAACAGAAAAAAAAACATCTGCGGACTGTCTTGCTCATTTTCGCGGAGATGAAACGGAATTCATCACCCACCCCAAAATCTGACGCCAAACGAATGCGGTTGCCAGAACTAGACAAACTAAGTGAGTTGCACTGAGTGGACAAGCATCGAGTATCCTTCTCTAGTATCTAGTGTGGTCTAGAGTGGAACCTTTTAAACTAACCGTCGAACACTCATCACTCGCCACCACAGCCCAAACACTTCCCGGGTCTGCCGCCGAAGTCGAGCAACGAACCGCCTCGCTGAGTCTGCCGCGGCGCAAGGCATTCGCAGCCCAACTCGCAGCAAAACACCGATCAAACGAAGCAACTCTCAAACTCGCACGTGAACTGCTCACGACAAGACCGCTCGAAGACGCGATTCCTGTCCTCAAAGAAAATCTGGAAATTGCGGAAGATGCTGACGATGCCGACTGGGACGTTGTTGAAAACACGACAGAGACAAAGGTTGCTTTTGCTTTTGCTTCCCTTGAAACTCAATACTAAATTATGATACTCTCTAGCTCATGGCCCCTCAGTCGGATGCTGCAAAGCGCATGCATCTGCGTCTCATTGGTATCTTCATGGCGATTGCACTCAAACACGAACAAACCCTGCGAGAGATTCTTGCTCACCCTTCCTCTGCTTTCAAGCAAAATGTAAAGAAGGCCCTCGATGCAATTGAAAAGGAGCAGCTCAGGGCGGCTCAGTCACCAAACCCTTTCGACGAATTTAATGCCTATTTCGATGCAATCCGCAACGCCCCTCTCTTTGCTCCATCGCATTCGATCAAGTCCAGGAACGAAATGTGGGCTGCTTTTGAGCCTTCCTCCAAGGTGTATCATGCTGGAATGAAGAAGGACAAAGAGATTGATCTGGAATGGGTTGAGAGACTGTGAGTGCATTTTTGATTCACCGCCACTTGATTTTTATTTTCATGGATTTAACTCCCTCTTTTTATATATAGGCCTTGGTACAGCGGAAAAGTCAAAAGTATCACCAACGATGATGCCTTGAAGGTTCATGTCACCAAACTCCTTCTCGATTGTGCTGTCTCGCATCCTCCAATCACAGCTACAGAAAAAGACGAGAACAACGTCACTGTTGTGGTTCCAGTGATCCCAAAGCTCGTCATCAAAAATTTGAAGGAGCTTTTGCAATTCGACACAGCCCGTACTGTCTCCTTGTTCACTGCTACCTTCATCCAAAAGAAATCGAAATACGAGAAATTTGATAGAGAAGACTTGACGCCTCCAGCTTTTTACTCCGGTGCGACTATTGAAGCATTGTTTGCTACTGATTTGAGGTTTTGGAATGATGTGAACACAGACTATATGTCAGCGTTGACACCTCTCTTTCATGTGCTGGAGATGTCTGCTTCAACCCCAGGATCTGCTTTCGTACAGTCTGGTTACTCATACTTGCATCATCTTTTGCAGGCAAACCTCACTTTCTCAATTCTTTCGCACCTTGTTAATGAGGCGACACGCATCATCTCAAATCGTATCGAATTTGGCTTAAAAAGGTTTCAGGAGACAAGTAGATTTCCCAGTACCTGGAAGACTGGTTTGTACTTGATTTGTGTTAAATCATGGTTCTCACCACTTCATTCACCGCAGAAATCACCAACGGACTGGCGCTCATTTCTAAAATGCTCGATATACTTATATCTCGTGTGAAGAAGGCGGCAACTCAAGAAAGCAAATTGCAATTGCAGAGAAACCTCGAAGATTACTTGACGGCTGCAATCACGAATGTGTCGAACGTCCTCACATCTCTCTTTTCCTCCGTAAACCTTCTACCCTTCGAAAATATCAAGTACATCTTCCAATCCATCAATGTCCTCAAGTCTTTCTTGATGGACATTTTCTATTTCCCACTACTCACTGCTGCCACCGACCATCAGCAACTCACGCTCCACGTGTTTACGCACGCAGTGATTCTCTTCAATGCTGCCTGTCGCGATCCAGTTGACAAATACGTCCACAAACAACTTGTTACAAGAACATTCAACTCCTTGAAATCAACTCTCCAACCCACACCCGTCTCTAAATACCCAAAATTCGAAACAGAAGCCCCATATTCTGGCCTCGTCCGTTCAGAGACCGCTGGATCCGTCGTGGTAGACTTTTTGATGCAACACAGCGACTGGAAACTTTATTTTGAAGTACAGCCTTGGATGTACACTGGAATCGAGCAACTCTTTACAAAGGAAAGCCGTGAAAAGTATTGGCCCGGAACAGATGCCTTGGAAGAATGGGTTTTGGATCGCCGTGATATCACGACTGTCATATACGCACTCAAAGTATTTTATCCTGTTGCACTCCACCCCAACAGAATTAACGCGGATGGATGTCTGGTTATTTTGGATCTTATGGAGCGGATGAAGAATATGAGTGCGGAAAAGGTTCCTGCGGTGTGGATGGACATGGCTTTGAAACAGTTGAAGCCAATGTTGGATACGAAAGTGGAAGGGGTTCGGAAGCTCTTGACGGATAATTTGAAGCAGAGTACGATTGACAAGCGGGTTGCTGCGATTGGAGCTTTGGTTGCGGCTAGTTTTGTTGGAAAGGATGTGGATGAGGTTATTGAGACTTATGGTCTTGTGTTCACACGTACCAAGTGAGGACTCTCTTTTGTTTGTAAAATCTTAAATTCTTTTGGTACTGATTGGGATTCCCAGGAACGAAATGCGCATCAACATGGATTCGATTTACGAAACGATCAATCGCGTGGATGATAACTTTTATGTTCAATCTGCTACAATTGCGCAAGCAGAAACTCTTGTTGGTCTTTTCGATGCACTTATGCAAAATGTAAGACTTTTGTTATTTTTTGTAACGAGATTTCTCAAACTTGCCCATAGAACTTTTCATCCGTTTCTGTATCTCCCAGAGTATCTCGGTTGATTGAATCGTTTGCGGATGAGTGTTTGCACCGTTACATCAATACTCCTTCTCACCCCTTCTTCCGTTTTGGAATCGAACGATACTGGAAATCCGATATTCATAACCATGGATCATCGGCTGAACTACCATTTGATATTTACTTGACAAACCCTCAGTATAACGCTGAATTGGAGCCAGAGCTCGAGAAGCTGTTGCGTAAAGCCGCCACAAGAGGATTCGAGTTGTGGAAAGCCGTAAAGCCTGAGGAAGCGAAAGACGTAGAGAAAGTCAGATCGTTTGAAACGAGTGTTCAAGATTCTGCTGAGTACTTTGGTTTGTTCTTGATCGAGGAAGGACAGGAAGAACGTGTTGTTAATGAGGTTGTGGGTATGGTGAGAGACAAGTTTGAAAGCCTTGTGAAGGAAACTGGTGAGCAGATTGAGTTTATGGATTCAATTTGTGGACACAACATACACTTGGCAATGTGTAAGGCTTTGGGTGCAAGATGGAGCAAGTCGACCTTGTTGAACAATTACTTTGACCATTGCGTGCAAGTTCTCCGCAACGCAGATAAAGTCAAAAAATGTCCTGAAGACGTTTTCGAGTGGGACTCTGAAGAATGCCAGCGCGCGGAAAGTTACTTGGAAGTGTCCTGCAAGAAAGCAACGAAAGAGTATGTTGATCGCTTCATGGACCTCAAATTGCGATCCACCTCTGCTACGTCTGAGGCTACGTCTTTGTACCAGAGTTTCAAGCGCAATGATTACAAAAACAGGGAAGCTGTTGTTGTAGATCTGATTCGTCGTTCACCATCTGGATCTGCGCTTCACATTGGCCCCGTTCTTCAGTTTATTCTGCGCCACCGTCCAGATTTGTTGACCTTGGAACATCTCAAGACCAAATCAGCACTTATTGGAGTGTTTAATCAACAGAATAAGACTGCGAAAATTGAAATTACTTTGAACCCACAGCGTAAAGTGACTCCGATTCCACTTGGAGCTCTTTTGGGCTGGCAGACTATGGCTTTGACTGAAAGATACCAAAGCGATGCTTTGGACAAGAGTCTTCCGATGAATGAAAGAGTTTTGGCAACATCTAGAATGATTAACATGTCACATGTTTCTGTGTTTGAGGTGGCTACTTTCTTATGTTCAGCTTTGTTGCCATCAAGAGTGAAGGAAGCCGTTTTGATGGTAACTTAATTCGTGACAAAATACTCGAAAATTCTAATTCTTCTTTTGATGTATAGTTCTTGCCAAAGATGGATGAGCCAGCGTCAACAATTGATTTGCTGCTATCGCCAATCTTTTTGGAGTCGAATCTTTCAAGAACTGCTATTTTCTCGTTGAAGAATACGATTCAGTTCTTGCCTGACGACAAACTCGTTAATGTCCTTACTGGACTTGTTCCACCCCCAGAAGGAAACAGACCTACGTCCAAGTTCAACACGTTTAAGGAAATTATTCGTGTGATTGCCGAATACGTTCACATCCCAAGAGTGTTTGATTTGTTGTTGGAACTGTGGGGACGTGATAATTTGCATGTGGAAGTTCGAGTTGTCTTATTGCAGCAAATTATATCGTTGTTGAGCCACGATGACGAAACAGTGAACGCGAGTGCATGGAAAATTGTGGAACGTCTTGCTACTGACAACGAGACGATCAAGACGTACTTGGAAGTGGGTGCGGTTCTTTTGTCTGTTCGAAACGACGACCAGACTAGAAGAAAGAAGCTGATTTCTTATCCTGACGTTGGAAAATATGTTTCTGGATATGCGAGAATTATTGCAACGGCGGTGAGTTTGAATAAGTCCTTCAAATTTGGTATTCAACATGACTGTGCTTATAGGAACTGCCTGACGAAATTTGTGATGATTATGCAACCAAAGTTCTTGCGCCTTCCATTGTTCTGTTGTACAACTATTTCGTGGAAAACCCAGAGGTTATCAAAAACTTGAGATCAACGCAGCCAGCGGTGGTATTAGATTTGGAGGCTAGGCTTACGGGCAGTATTGCTGCTCTAAGAGACAATGGATTCATCTCAGCAACAAATGCTCCATCAATTACGTCAACTCTTACTCCACTGTTGCTCCATTCCGCCAACGATGACCAGAAAAAGAATTCAACAGACTTCGGATGTCTGGCAACTGTAATGGCAGAATGTACTGGACAGGAATCTATTGAAGCATCTCAAGTTATCCCAACATCGTGGACTTCTCTTTCCCAAGCGATTGAGATCCTCGTTTCTAAAATGTTTGACTTGTCGCTCCTGCCTGAAACGCGCGATTTGTACAAAACCCGGTTTGAAAGCCTGAGCCTGATTGATAGCTTTAACCTCCCAGGAATGGCGCCAGGAATTCATCGAGACGCAACAATCCGAAAAATTGATGCAATGATGGTGCCCATTCTGGCGATCGAGTCAGTCTCTGAAGGCGCAAAGCTGCATTTCAGAGATTTGGTTTGGGCACGTAAAGCAAGGTTCTTGGCTTCGCATATCGAATGGATTAAGTCGATGGGCAAGACGGAGAAAACTGCTATTGAAATAGTGAAGCAGTTGGCACCAGAAATGTTGTTTGAAGCCGTTTCTGGTGGGTTCCTTGAAAAGCTCGAGTATGGGGTCTTGGAGGAAACTTATGACAGCTTGAATAAGAAGCTCGTAGACTGTGGAGTAACGGAATCTCACCTTGTTCCTGGACTCAAGGATATCTTTGTTCAGATTTTTGAAGGTGCCGAATTTGGCGCCAACATTGGCGGATTCAAGAGTTTCAGAAATGAGTTCCGTTTCGCTCTCTTGGATATCATTCCTGGGAAATACTGTGGTTTTGAGGAACTTATCGAGTTTGCCCGAGATGTTTTGGCGGATGACATGGAAAACGAACGATGCGTTGAACGTATTATGGGACGAGTTACAACCAAAATCAATTCATTGCTTGAGAATGCCAAACAAAAGGATAGCTATAAAATCTCGACTCATGAAGCTGCTCTTCTAGGAAAACTCTTGGATGACATTGGGGGTTTTTCGGAGCAAGCTGGATACGACAAGAAATCATTCTGGTATAAGAATTATGTGCGATGTTTCTCAAGTCACACACTTCTTGTTCTTGAAGTTGCTTCAAGTTCTGCTGTCAAACTGCTGACTCATGACTTGACACTGAATATGTTGAGAGTGTGGGTTGAATGTTTACAAGGTCTCTACTCGCAACGGGCCAGAGGAGAGCTTTCGAAAAATGGACTTTGGAGCGTGCAATATCTGTATAGCGGGCAATTCGGTGGACCTGCTGTGCAACCGCTTCTGCAAGCTATTTACACTGCAGCCTACAATGTTAGTTTCAAAGAAGACGAGAAAGCAACTATATCATTTTTGTCTCTGTTCCAATCTTCCCTTTCGCTCTTCCTCTATTTGGTTCCGGAATCTGTTGGTTTTATTTATGCTAATCCTGGTTGGAAGCCATTCTTTAATCATATATCAAGACACAGTGGACCTGAAATTGCGGCCATCGTATTACAGCACATTCTAAACGGGGAGATTCAACGATTGGATGTCAGTAAATTGGGGACAACAATGTTCCAGGGTTATACCGAATCAATGATGTTGTTTGGAAGAACGAAGAAGTCGGAGATTGGTTCTGATGCAAGAACGCCATTCACAACTGTATGGGAAGTTTGTGCCAAGCACACTGAAGTATGGACAAGCAAGTTGAGTCTAGAGTACAATATCTTGGCGAGTGGAAAGGCTGTTGCTGGAATTATCGATTCCAATATCCCCATATTGGCGCAAGTTCCAACCATCTGCTACATGGTTCCAATTGAAAAGATCTCATTGACTGATCCTTCATTTGATGAGGTGGAGTTTGTGGCAAGTTACATCGAGTCTGCGAGTTGTGCCGTAACAAATCCGCGACTGTATCTCACTGCGCTCGTCGCGGCAGGAAACAAGGCTACAAAAGCTGAGATTGGGCCGTTCCCAGACGATAGACGCTGTGAAAATCTTGTGACACAGTTCAAAATCAAGTTTTCGGATATTGTTGGTAAGACAAGCACAAAAGGGACAGGTGATGTCCAGTTCTGGAATGCAATCCCGGTAGCGTACTTTGTCGATATGGCCCGTGTACTAGTGGACGAAATTGCTGTTTACTTTGATGAAAAGGGTGAAGGACGTGTTGCGAATGCTGTCAAAACTATTGCTGCCAACTTGCTCGCTGACATACCACTACGGGGTGATCAAACTACCTTGCATGGACTGTTGTTGAAAGAAAATGCAGTCATGGGTTTGAATGGAGGGGGTAAAGAGGTGTTGCAAGTTGCGGGTTTGATGCCGTTGATGGAATCTTTGATGCTTGCAGGAAATCGGGCCGTATACAAAACTTCACACAGTTACCAAACTCGAGGAGGGAAAGTTGAGGTTGTGTAAGGGAAAATGATGAATAAATTAAGTGTAACTTTGGGTGAAATGAAAAGAGTCCGTGACGGTTCCAGCCCGATTTTTGCTGCGAAGCAGATTTTTGTGCGAAGCAGGCACATATTGTCTCTCATACAAAGTTGCTTGAAATATTTGCACAATGTTGATTGATTGAATCAAATTGCTTCTTTTGCCCCCTTGTGCCATTTTGGAAACAAAACAGTCAAAAAATGCAAGCGAAGTCCACCAGGCAAGCGCTATTGGCAGAAGCCGTTTCAAACCATGTTCCAACATTCGGAAGCTTCTCTCCTGCCCAGTCTCTGATTGAAACAGTATCCCAACTTGTCAAAGAAACGCTTTCAACTGCTCCCCTCTTCCCCCTCAAGCATCAGTTACGTAGAGGTTATACGCTAAAGACATTTGCGAGCGACTTAACTGGAGCTGTTACAATTGCTATGATCATGCTACCACAGTCGATTGCGTAAGTACACGTCATACCATTGACCCAAACCCACTGACAAATCGGAATCTCCAAATATAGATATGCGTCATTGGTACACATTCCCACAGTCAACTGCCTGATGAGTGCAGTTATTCCTATTCTTTTGTACTGTGTGTTTGGAGGTTCGCCTACACTCTCCATGGGTCCTGAAGCGACGATTTCAACAATCACGGGTGCTGTCGTGTCACTTCAGATGGAGGCAAATCCGTCCTTGACAGCAGTTCAAGTCGCTTCTTCGCTCTCGTTCTTGATTGGACTTATCATGATTGGATTGTCTGTATTGAAAGCTGGATTCCTCGACCACATCTTGTCCGGATATTTACAAACTGGGTTCATTGTTGGTGCGGCATGCCTTATTATTACGGAGCAACTTCCGTCTGTTCTGGGCCTGACTGTCAAAGTGAACCAAGATCTGTCAACTATCCAACAATTTATTGATGTCTGTAAGGGTCTCTACACAGCTCGATATGCAACTATTTTGTTGTCTCTGTCCAATATCCTGTTTTTGCTTTGTCTGAAACGCATCAAGAAGACCTACACTGCAAAGTTACCTTGGCTCAAGTTTTTCCCAGAATACCTCTGTCTCGCCATTATAATGATTGCCATTTCCGCCTGGGCTAATCTGGGGCAGTACAATATCACCATTCTTGGGACGTTTGACAACAATATTCCAACGCCTGCTGTTCCTGTATTGACCATTGAACTGTTTTCGAATATGTTTGAGTCGGCCATCACAGTCTTGCTCGTTGGTTACATTGAATGTATGACGGTAACCCGTAACTTTGGACAGAGAGGCGGAGGATACGTGCCAAGTGGAAACCGCGAGCTCTTTGCGATTGGATTCACAAACTTGTTTGCGTCCTTTTTCGGCTGTTACCCCGTTTTTGCATCTCTTCCACGTTCTCGAATTCTCGTAAACTGTGGCGCGAGAACCACGCTTTCGAATGCAATGGCTGGGATCTTGATTCTTGTTGCTTTTGTGAGTTTGAAGAGCGTGTTTCAGTATATCCCCAAAGCCATGCTTTCATCAATAATTATCGTGAGCGCGCTTGGACTTATTGAAACGAAACGAATTGCATTCATTTTCAAAACAAGGTAACGCATTCATTTCGTTTTATCATAAGTGATCAAAAAAACAAACTGAGTTGACATTAAAAAAACAAACACAGAGCATATCACGAGATTCTCATGTTGTTGGCAACATTCCTAATCACACTTGCTACCTCTCTCTCAACCGGAATCATTCTCTGTCTCGGTCTCTCCGCCATTCTCATCGTCCGCAAGACGACATCCTCCAACATCTCCATCATGGGCCGTCTCCCGCGATACACCAGCCCCCCAACGCCACAATTCGAACCCACGGATACAGCAACCAACCTCAAAGTCATCCCTCATGTCAGCCATAAACACCACCGCCACCATTACGTGAGCATTGCAGAGCATCCGGACGCATTGCTCCTCGACGGAGTGTTGATTCTGAGGGTTGATGTCCCACTCATGTTTTACAACTGTGCTCAAGTTCGACGGTCTTTGGAGGTTGTTATGAATGTTGAGAAGAAGCTCTTGGTTCAACGGAGGAAGGCGGCGGCGGCTGCAAGTGCAAGTGCTTTGTCTGGACGGGAAAGCTCTGCAACTGTGAATCCACCTGTGAATGGGGATATTATCGTGAACGTTGTTGATGAAGGACGGTGGTTAGTCGCGGGAACGGGTGGAGGAACCTCGTTGAGAGGGTTTGGCACTGAATCTGATGAAATCGAAGACGATAACGACGATGACGATGAAGCAGGATTCAATTCAGAAGAGGAAGAAGGAGAAAGTGTCCAACCAACACAACCAACCACCAAGAAACCATGGCTCTCGAACCTCTTTTCACGTAAACACGCTACTGAACAACAACAACAACACTCCGCACTTCCTTCCAAATCGGGATCCATTCGGAACGGAAGCACAAGCCTCGGCCGGTCCAAGTCTACACGTGGAACAGCACTCAAGAAATCCGAAACGGGAATTGGATTGTACGATGCAGTCGGTGACGTTCCAATCAACCCAAGCGTATTGCGACACTCGGGAAGTAATGTCGCGAGTCTGAAGAGGGGTCACGATTCTGACGCGTTGATTCACGAGCGCCGGGAACGTCGGAGACGGGAGGGGCGGATTCATGCAATCATTATGGATTTTAAGCATTGTTTGGAAATGGATACGGCGGCGGCTGTTGTGTTGGTTGAGATTCTGAGCACGTTTTTGTATGATGGTATTGAAGTATTGTTGAGTGGGATGCATGCAAACCAAGTTGTGTTGTTGCAGAAGGGGGATGTGCATAAGCTGATTGTAAAGTACTGTACTTTTTGTGAGGATTTGGAGGCAGCAGTTGATGAGGCGGAAAAAAGACAATAGATGAATACTATTTTTAGATGTTCCAGGAGCAGGATTGATTTGATTGGTGTCAAAAAGGAAGAAATTAATAAATGTGGTTAAGCAAGGCAACGAACTTACGACTACACGTTGTCATCGACACTCCTGCCCTTGCTGTAAACCAGATAGACGTTAATTTGGATGTGTAAGGCGGTTGTCACTGCAGCACTACAAAAGAGTGCAGCGAGGAAAATAATATCACTGGCATCCCAATCCCGACCATCTTTCTTCCGACAAAAATAGTTACTACAAGCAAACTTTCGTCTGCGATATGGTGGCGAATGACAGGAACAAGAAGAGCAGAGCACTGTGGACTGACATTCCGTCACGAAGCAGAAGAAGCCACCTCGCATTTCCTTGATCCATTTGATCTTTCCCCATAATCTACCATAAGCCAACTCTGCATACACACCAGTTGCAAAGTATTTGGGGAAAAATACCGCATCAATGCATGTGCTCAAAATCTCAAAAACTCGATGAATTACATTTGCAGCTGACTTCATCTTCTCTCGATTATTTTCCATCTCCTCCAGAAAGTCTCGCGGTACAAACTCGCCAAAGTTTTCCTTAACACCAACTCCACGTTTCACATATTCCTGATTCCGTTTCAATTCAAGCTCCTCTCTTCGAATGGTTTGGTCTTGTTTTCGAGCCGCGTTCACAGAAACACTGGCTAGAGCCCTTTCATTCAAAAGTCTCTTACTCAACAAATCAATATCGGCCTCCACATTCTTAATTTCATTCACAGTGAATGGAGGAGGGTTTGTGTTCTTCTTCCCACCGGCAACCTCCCATCTTTTCAGCTCAAAGCGTCGCCGAACAATATCTTCCTCCAACCTTTTCTTTTCCTCCATCAAATCCACTACATTTGGTGTTTGATTTATCAATGTATCCAACTCTGACTGTAATTTAGAATTTCGTTCATGAAGCAACGGGAACTCATAATTTGGCTTGGTGATAAGTCGATCTCCATTACGAATTGTTGCAGCAAGAGAAGTCCCATTTCCAATGTCGCCACCAATACTGTGCTTGGAATCTGTTTTAAACTCGACACCATCCAAGTTCCGAACTTGAAGCAGCAAGTTATTTTTCAAGAATGGTTCATGTCGCTTTAATCCTTCAGGATGTCCTGGACGCCACGAATATGGTTCAAATTTGGGAGCAGCAGGAAAGTCAGCCCCAAGGGTTTCAGTCGGAATTGGTACAAAATCTTGGTGCATGGAAGAATTCAGTAAGATTGCTTATGAATGCCAAACTTCAGTACCTTCCAATGGATTGCAACTATCCTGCATACTACTTGACGCCTCCCCCGCCTCCCTCGATTCTTGAGGAGTAGCCTCCTTTTTGGCACGTTTGGGAACTATTGAAGGTTAAAACGAGCAATAAACAACAAAGAAATTACTTCTATCCCAAGATGGTCGCACTTCACCATTCCACAGTGTTCCATCACTGTTGATTCGTTTAGAAGCAGGGAACTTTTCTTTCTTCCTTCTCATTTTCAGAGGAGTATGGAAACTGGCTTTGCCTTCAACAAACAATCCAGTAGAGACACAGAGTTCCAAATCAATCAAAGATGGTGTTGCGCACTTTGACTTATCAAGCAAAATAGAGTTGTCGTTGATAAAACAGACTGGAATGGTCTTGTCGGCTTTGAAAAATACGTCTATAGAACCAACCCCAACCTTGACACAAACATCTGTAACACTTAGTTTGGGGCGCAACTTTGAATTTTATTGGTTTTATTTGTTTTTGGTTTGTTTTGTGTGGTTTGGTTGATGAAGGAGGAGGAGAGAATGGGTAGAGGGAGGGGTGGAGTGTCACTGTGGTCCAACAACCCACAAGTTCTAGTTGTAGTTCTCGCTCTGATGCTCAGTCTATATCGCTCCATGAATCCTGTACACCAACGGGATGATGCAGTGAAGGTTTCTCTACGCTGTTCAGTTCCAACCCCTAGCGCTGCATCAGCCAATAAACTCAAGGGATCCTTCACGTATGCCAACATCCACTTGCGCAAGTCTGCCGGCGACACTGCGTATCCACGGTTTCTCTGGTCCGCCACCAGTCCAAACACCTTCACTTCCTCCTCCAGGAACATACAGCGTACCATAGAAGGGGAAGAAGAGAGTATAGAGGGGTGGCCATCAATATCTACGCTAATGCGCGAGAGAGAGGGAGGGGCTCTGTTGATGCGACTGTGTTCCTTCCTTCCACCGCCCACCATCACACTTCCCCATCCACAGTCCATATACTTCCCACCTCGCTTCACAGAATCGTCTTTGATGGTTTCAAACGATCGTACCCACTTGGACAGCATCGACCTGTTGAGGGAATGTTTAGTAGCAACGGCAGTAAGAGCACCACTGCGAATCTTCCTGTGTGGAGTAGAGGCAGCAAGCGAGGCAGAGAGTGCTCGCACTTCATCGACGATGCGCAACTTGTACGTCAGTGTGTATTGCTTTCGCATTTGGTGAGCCATCAGTGAGTTGTGGTCAAGTTTGGCAAAGAAAAAGTGAAGATGAATGTTCTTCGTCTCTGAAAATAATAGTAATCGTATTTGAATTTAATTCTCATTCCATACTGTTATAGTATTAAAACAAGACAATGATTTTGGGAACAATTCCCTTTTCCTGCAACAAAAAAAAACTAACACATACACAACCCCAGATTCAAACCCCCCTATTTAAAGGTACTTTGGCTCACATCCACGAACCTCAGCAGGGTTGTAAGAACCAGGAGCGTAAATATCCTCGTTCAAAACCTCAAGAGCAGGTTCTGGGGAAGCCTTGGACTCCTCAACAGCCTGGTCCATCTCAACTCGAGCAGCCTTGTCAAGAGCCTTCAACTCCTCCTCAGTAGCAACACCAGCCTCCAAGATTCTGTTCTTGAGACCGTTGATACAGTCACGGGTTGAACGCATGTTCTGGATCTCCTCACGGGAACGGTAGGTGGTTCCTGGGTCGGACATGGAGTGGCCTCCGTATCTGTATGTAACGAATTCCATCACGAGTGGGCCGTTGGCGATAGAGTATTCACGGGCGACGCGGCAGGCTTCCTTGACGGCGAGGACGTCCATTCCGTTGACACGGATACCTGGGATGTAGTCTCCACGGGTGAAGTACTGTTTTTTGGTTATTGTTGGATGGGTTTAGGGGGGATGGTGGTGGTGGTGGTTGGTGAATTAGTAATTGTCAGGTGTTGAGAAAAAAGTTTGGGTTGGGGAGGGCTTGGAGCATGCATGGTTGGGGGCGAAGGGAAAATTTGCCTCGGAGAAAAAAGTGAAGGATAGGAAGAATTGCTCCCGGAAAAGCCACAACCGAACAGCACAGCTCAAACTGCAGACTGATGGTATGCGGAATACGAGATGCGGAGGTAGTTGTGCGGAGGAGGAGTGTGATGAAGGGAAATGGGTATTTGACGAAGTTGTATGTGTAGAAAGACAGTTCCGTAGAGTTCATGACTTGTCGCCAACATATCGATTGAATTACTGACAGAGACATTCGAGTATTTGAATTATTTGGGCTCAGATTAAGGGCTGGTGCAGCCCTTCTATCTCATCCACTAAATCAGCTTCTATGCGATAACAGCCGATCCAACAGCTTATCCGATAAGCGTAAGGACCACATTATTTGACATGCATTTCCATAGATTTCGATACAGGCGCCTGAATCCTCGCTCCATCAATCCCGGATCGCTAATATATGTTTTTGAAGTTTCATGTAGTATTGCTCTTTTACCTTGGTAGAAGCAGCAGCACGACCAGCAGCAGTACCCATTCCGTACAAGTTGTTTTCACAACCAAAGACGACCGGCAAGTTCCAGAGCTTAGCCATGTTGTAGGCCTCAAAGACCTGGCCCTGGTTGGCAGCACCGTCACCGTAGAGAGAGAAGCACATGGCAGGGATACCTCTGTACTTGTGGGCAAGGGCAACACCGGCACCGAGAGGAACCTGGGCACCAACGATACCGTTACCACCGTAGAATTCAGGACCGAAAATGTGCATGGAACCACCCTTTCCCTTTGAGGTACCGGCAGTGCGGCCCATGAGTTCGGCAATGACACCGGTGGCCGAGGCGCCGCGTCCGAGAGCGAAACCGTGGCAACGGTAGGCGGTGATGATGGAGTCCTTCTTGGTGATTGAGGCTTCCATTCCAGCAGCAATCGCCTCCTGACCAGTAGACAAGTGACAGAAACCACGGATCAGCTTGCTCTTGTACAACTAGATGGTGGATTGAAGGAGGAAGCAAGTAAGTATCGAAGTGAAGGTGTGTGTGGGTGATAACGATAACATGGTCACCCTCCAAAAAAGGGAAGAGGGGGGTCTACGACGGCAATACAGTACCTGATCGGAGGCAGTCTCCAAACGTCTAATACGCTGCATCTGCAAGTACAGGTCGAGCAACTCGGCCTTTGTCGCCGGTGTCGAAGTGGATGGAAGCGCGTTGAAGTTGTGGGTGTCAAAGTCCTCGGGCGCAAAGGCGAACGAGTACGTCTTCTCTCCGGCGGCGTTCGTGCCGATAGCAGCCGCAGCGGGTGTCTTTGTTGACGACGAGAACGAGAACAGCGATCGGCGCGAGGAGCTGGTGGCGGCTGAGGAGACGAGGCGGTTGAAGAGCATTTTGCACAATTCTTTCTCTGCCTTTTCCTTTTCCTCTTCCGGAAAAATGACTTGCCTTGCCTTGGAAAGAGAACACACGCCTTTCTTCCTCTTTCCCATTTCATCCTTTTTATTTGGTTAAAGACGGATAATCACAATAAACTATCAATTCTCGCTGCCAAGTCAACATTGCTTGCCATCGCAACTTGCTCCAACACCTTAGGCTTCAAAGTTGTCTTTTGTCGAATTGCATCAACGACTTCAACTTCTCGAGGACGCCACTTGAATAACTTCCGAAATGGAGTATTCTTGCCTTCAACAATGTCCGCAATTACATCCCCCAATACCGGTACAAACTTGAACCCGTGTCCTGACCCTCCAGTTGCAACAAACAAGTTTTTCTTCTCAGGCACGGCATCAATGTAAAAGTTCCCGTCCCATGACTCACAATACCAACACAAACGTGTACGCGAAATATCAAGCTTGTTCAACTCAGGGAAAGCCTTTGCCAAAAATTTGCGATACATTTTGACGCTTTCCTTTGGAATCGCTGTTGGAGTTTCGATCGATCCTCTCGATTTCGAAGCTACACTTGCCGGCTTCGTGTCGTTATGAAACGAGGACACGAACCCAGGTCCGTGATTGGCGATTTTGAGTTCCCCCGCTGCAGAAACCGGAAACCCATAGAATCCAGTATTCGACACATCCGCAAACCACACTGGAAACTTGCCATGCTCAAACTTTGCTTTCAACGTATCCGGAAGTTTGAAATGAATGACTGGCTGGGCCGATACAGTGCACAGTCCTTGCAACGCCGGAAGCAACGACGACGTCCAAGCACCCGCAGCCATCAACACCATATCCCCAAAATGCTTCACCCCATCCACCGTAACAATCCCCACAACTTTACCACCCTCCTCAATCAACTCCAAAAACGCACCCTTCTCTTTCCCAACTACAAACTTCACCCCAGCCTCTCCAGCAATCTCAGCAAGATACCGCATCGTGAGCCCGGAATCCGCGAACCCCGCACTGTGGTTCACGTAGCCATAGGGAAACTCATTCGCAAACGCGGAGCCCATGGACGCGGCAATCACGTCTTTACCAACCCTCTCCACGCGCGCACGAGGGTCTTTTTGGAGGGTTTCGATGCTTTGTTGCTCGAAATCTGTCATGGTCGGGGACCGGGTTGCGAAGAGGGATCCGCATTCGGTGTACAAGGGGCTGCCGAATCGCATTTGAGCGTCGGGGTTCCATTTGGTTTTGAAGGCGTCGATTGCGTCGAGGGCGAGGGTTTGGTAGAGTGTTTGAGTGGCGTAGTCGGGCCGGATGACCTTTGAAATGTCGGTTGAAGCGGCGTCGACGGCGGGGATTGGAAGGCGGTCAAAGACGGTTGCTCTTTTGTTGTTTGTTTTTGAAGGTGGGTTGTTTGGGT
Organism: Rhizoclosmatium globosum; assembly: GCA_002104985.1. Classification (NCBI taxonomy): domain Eukaryota; kingdom Fungi; phylum Chytridiomycota; class Chytridiomycetes; order Chytridiales; family Chytriomycetaceae; genus Rhizoclosmatium; species Rhizoclosmatium globosum. Next base: position 193,250 of record MCGO01000028.1, read on the forward strand.
TTGGTTAGTGGTTGGAAGCTTGTATCACCACAAACTCCTATCACTAATAGGTTATTTAATACTCAACTGATACCCGCGCTTTTGAAGACTCAAGGCCGCAGAGAGTCCAAAGGCTCCTCCACCTACTACCTAGAGAGTGGGTTCATTCAATTCTGTGACCTGCTTCTCTCTATCCACACACAAGGACTCACCAACACTGTTTTTGGCATTCTTTTTCCTTCCCTTTTCCTCCAATATTATAATATAACCCAAAAAAACCAATGCTTTAATTATACTAGAGGAGGACTCCTTCTCTCTAGAATACTTAGAACCTTCTCCTTCAACCCCTTCTTCCCTTTTCCACGTCCATTATCAATCACAGCGTTTCGTGGTAACCGCTGAGCATCCGATCCAATCAAAGTATTGTCGTATCCACCCCATTTCGACGTGAACCTGTATTCGCAATGGTTAAAGACATACGATGAAAGATCGATTCAATGAAACTCACGTGTTGACTACATCCTGGTTCTTGCTCAAACTCATCATCTGTTGTCCACGGCGATGTCTTCCGGCAATCACGTTCTCGACATCTCGGTCCGTGGGGAGACCAGACAATGCACGGTGTGGGTATTCAAAGAATGTCAAGTTCTTGACAAAGTTGAGTTGTTGTGAGGGCAGTGAGCTGTTGATTGCATGTGGGAATTTGACGGATGGAAGGGGCGCAAAGAATCGTGATTCGATTTCGTCCGTGGTGATGGAAGAGAGTTGGGAGAGTGATGGAGACCACTTTGCTTGGCGTTTGTCAATGAGGCGGGATGTGACTCCTTCAAAGAAATCGGGGGTTTGCTAAAATGAGGTTTTGAGAAGGAGTGTTTTTGATTTTTAAGGAGGAATCTTTGAAAGTTTACCAAGAATCCTTGCACCATTCGGTATTCCATTCGGAAACATCCCATAAAATCAAGTTTTCTTCCCAGGCGTAACTGGCGTAATGTGGCCTGTAAGGAGTTTGATAAGACATTGGTCGTCAATCATAAAAACGACATACTTTTAAACTGGTGGGCGACGATGCTTCCAACTCAACTAATGTCTTTTTCGCCCATTCGGAATTCTACAAATAGAAAGTCGGTGAACAATTAGCAAAATCAGGAATGAATTATAAAAAAAGCAATTACCTCATTCTGAAGAGCTTCAATAATTTCCTCCACCGTGTCATATTTAAATGTTCGATTTATAGCGTTCGCCACTTCTCCTCCAAGAGACCAATGTCTCCATGTATCTTGCTTTAGAGGTTCAGCAAACTTTTCCAAGATGCGATTGATTTCAACGAGTTCATCCGTCTCGATTCCAGCAAGTGCTTCCAAGAGAGCTGGGATTCGTTTTGCAGGCATATAATGTGATGCAATTCCGGCTAGGCTGTTTTGATTTCTTAGTGTACTGAAGTACTCATAATGACGAGAGTGCGGCGAGAGTGGTTTCCTCCTCATATTCCCTCCCACATTCCATGCACTGAACCCTCCATCGCCCAAATATAAATGGACAAAAAAAGGAGTACGTACAAGACTTCGACGCCTTGAAGCCGATGACAAGTCAAACCAAGATACGTTCCCAATTCCCCATCTAGTCGGGGCAAAAAGAAGCTCCCACCGACATCCGGAAAGAGACCAATAGAAGCTTCGGGCATAGCAAAGAGAGTGTTTTCTGTCGCGATTCGAAAAGGAGCGTGTACTGAGATTCCGATACCGCCTCCCACTAAACAAAAATGACCATGTGTGAATAGGTGTAATCAATTAGTTTTGCATGGCATTAAATATAGCATTGAAAGTGGGGGCGGGGAATGGCGTGGTGTGTAGGTAAAAGGTGCTCACTTGCGATTCCATTCATGAGGCTGATGTAAGGAGTTGAAAGTGTTCCAATCAAGTGGTTCAAACGATATTCCGACTCAATGAATTTCATGGCGATTGCGAGGTCGGCAGGCAGCTGAGACCGTGCACGCATCATAGCTGTGTTTTTTAACAAAGAGGATGTGGAGGAGGATGAGTTTTGAGGAGGCACACGTGGTTCAGTTTAGTTTGCTGAGACACAACCTTTCACGTCGCCGCCCGCACAGAAACTGCGGCATCCTTCGACACTTGTGAGTAGAATTACTTTGGCGTGGTCAGACTCGTCCCAGGCCTTTTTAGTTAAGTGATTTGAGGGAGAGAGTGAGAGAGAGAGAGAGAAGTGGGAATCAGTTTCAACCAGCAACAAGAGAAGACAACGCACTTTAAGCTGTGGTGTCATCAAATTAACCATGTTTGTACTGAGTGCATTAAGCGCGTGTGGTCTGTTGAGCAGGAACAGACGAAGGTTCTCTTCCCTCCGCACAATCACATCCAAGTTGGTCAGGGCTTCGTCTGCGGTTCCGACTGTTCCTCCGACTGTTCCAACTGCCGCTGCTGCTGTCTTCACTGTCTGCGCCTTGATGCGGCTCACTGTCGATGGTGGCGCCGCTGTCCACAGCTTTCCAAGACTTCGAAGCAGCGCCATTCCTCTTTCAAAACAAAATAAATTAATGAGAAAAGAAGGAAGAGTACATTCACGTAGGTATCAAGTCTCCAATACTTTCTCCTGTCAGCTCACTCAGTCGCTCCAATGTTTTTGTGGATATTCGGGAGAGTCCAATGACATTCAACCACCTTTTCGCAATGAAGGCAACACAACCTTCCAGGGCCGCTCCAAACACACGATTTGAATCACTTCCCGTAAAATTTTCTGCTTGTCGTTTTGAAACATTGACAAGGATTCCTTCAATCACAACAACGTAATCAACTACATTCTCACACGTCAACGTGCCCAAATACCGTTTCAAAACGCCATCAACAATAGGTGAGAGTGATTCCACAATTTGTGCATGCTTTTTGGAGAATCCCAATAGTGGATCGCGTCCGTTCTCAACTGGAGCTTCTCGATCAACCCATGCATTCAACAAACGATCTGAATCCCAAACCGCCTTCAATAACTGCGCTGTACGACATTCGCCCACTTTTTTCTGCGCTGCCACTACTATAGCCTTCACCGGAGTTCCATTCTTTACGTGAACCTTTTTTGGAAGTGCAGCATCCAGGCCCAAGACTTTGTCTACCCGTGCCTCAATCCTATCAAGCACAGCTTGCAACTCCTCATTCGGACGATGCTTGAACCCAACCCTCGACTTCAAATCTTGAACGAAATACACTGTCTCCATGATATTCTCAACAACAACAGAATCCACCACACGTTGCGAAATCATATCCCGCAGTATACCCGAACAACTCGTAAACAGCGAATGCATAAACACCCTGTCCCACGCTTTACTCTAAACATCTAATTAACTCATCCCCTTTTTTTTCACATTTCACGATAGTAAGACTCACCAAAACAGAAACACACTGCTCAACAAAGTCATCCATCCCAAACACATCCACAGTCACATCTGCAAACTGGAAAACAACACCCGCGTTTCTTCCAACACACGTTGTACATGTGCATTTGAAGCCATGACACAATTCGGTTGCAACGCCAACCACTTCCGTTTTGAATGCTTCGAATGCCAGGAAATCACACATGGAATAAATCGTGTTCCAAAGGAGGAGGAATTCTTTCACGGCAGGTGTGGGATTTACAGGTTTTGCGACGGATGGTGGTGGTTGTGGTTGTGGTTGTGGTGTTTGGGTTTTGATCCATACTTTTCCTTGTTTCCCCAGTTCCTTTCTTGCGCCTACGATGTCTCCGTTGATTGCACGCGCGAGTATATGCGCAGCGGTTGACCAGAACGACAGTTCCGATTCGCGGGTATCGAATGAGATGAGGAGGGTTGTCCAACTGGTTTGGTTTCCTTAAGTGTCATGTCTCCATAAGTTCTTTTAATTGATTACCTTCGCACATCGATGAACTCTGTATCGAATGTTCCAGTGAATCGGTACAGTGCGTCGTAGTATGGAATCGCCAGAAGTTTCGATCGTGAAACCAGGGTGATCGAGTGGTTCACTCCATCCAGAGTGATACCGAGTTGAATGACAGGGCCCTTAGTATCTACTACAGCCACACCCGTTGATTCCCCTTCATGGCGTCGTGTCACAGCAACCTTCGAGGTGTTTCCACCCTGTTTCCTGCTTGGCACAGGAATTCGCGACAACATTTTTTTATTTTTATTTTTACTTTTCCACTATTTCTTATTATTGGTAATAACCCCTCTCGCATTCAAAAAATGCTTATACAAGTAGGTATCCCCATCCACCTTCCAGCACCACTCCTCAAACGCCATTTCGTCTTCCTCCTCGATAAACACTTCATCTCTCACGCTGCCCTCTCCAAACGCGTCTACATAGTTTCCAATCGCCTCGAAATCGATACCTGTGGTGCGGGGGTATCCAACGCGCGCGATTCCGGATCCACGGAGAGGGATGAGAGGGAGGGAATGGATTTTGGCGCGGGAGAAGGATGCGGATATGACGGATCGTGGCGTGTTTGTGCGGACTACGAGGATTAAGAGGGATATCATGGCGCGGAAGAGGGGTTTGGGGAGGGGTGTTGGGGATGTGATTTGGATTCGGAGCCATTCTAGGCCGTAGTGGATGGTTGGTTTGCTACATGAAGTAGCTGTGATGCGGTGGAATGTGGTTGGTGGTGGAGTTGTCGTCGCTGATGAAGGTGGTGGGGCGGGGATGTAGTTGTGCCAGTCGTGAGTTCCTCGATAAAGATCGAGGATCGATTTTATAGAATCCAATTGGTGTGGTGTAATACGGTAGCGTTTGAGGATTGCTCGGTCTTCTTCAGTTGTTGGAAGAAGGTGAAGCGGACCCTTAGGATGCCTGAACACTGGGGGATTCGACGAAACAGAGTTAGATGGACGAGATAAGTTAAGTTGAGGTGAGTTTGGATAACTGGGATGTTGCGGAGATTGCGCGTAGAGAGAATAAGAATGCGGTGATGGGGAATAACTGCCATTTTTAAAAGATGATTGATGCAATGAAGGAGAATACGTATTTACAAAAGATTGCTGTTGCTGTCTGGTTGGTGTAGATTTGGGTTGTGCTTGAGACGAGATTTGAATTTCATCATCGTCGTCAAGATCGGGGAAAGCTGACACAAAACTGCTACGTTTCAACGATGAAGATTGCTGATTATTTTTGGCGACAATATCAGCTTTCTGAGATGGTAAGGCTACCAATAACTGTCCAAGTTGTACAGGATCCTGTTCATCATCCACATCAGGAAACATAGAGTCCGACAAGCTACTCCGTTTTAACACTAAATTAGACTGCTGTTGACGCGGCAACGACATGGTAGATTGCTGTGTTGAAGAGCTTCCATGAACAACAGGCCCATCATCATCGTCATCATCAGGAAACACAGAGTTTGATGACTGCTTAAAAATCGGCTTTGCAACAACAAATGGTATTTTCTGAGAATGTGAAAAACTCAAATGGCTCGGATTCTCCAGAGTTCCAACCTGTATGGGACGATCATCATCCTCATCATCAGGAAACACTGAAGAAAAAGCCCCACTACTCCTCCGTGATGAGTGATGTGATTGTGCAGATGATGGACGATAAGTCAAGGAATATGGTTGAACAGTGGGAGAAACCAGAGAGACAGGTGGGGGAGGAGGTGGTTGAGTTGGAGGAGAGCCAAAGTTGTCAATATCGTCGTCATCATCAGGAAATGCGGAAAATACAGGCTTTTTTGGAGTCACACTCCCTACTGCAGATACGGAAAACTGCTGAAAGACGATTGAGGGAGTTGCAGAGTTGTTTGATGCACGAAACACCAGAGCATCAGCAGGGGCCGAGGATGAAAGCTGTTGTTGAGAAACAGGGGGAACAAGTGCAGATGATTGAATAGGTTCATGCGCCGAGAAACGTTTTGGTGAAATGGCAGTTGGTTCCAAGTGATTTGGTTTCTTTGGGGAGTTGGAATCAACACCATTTACTCCATTTGATGAAGGAGTGGTTGAAGGACCGATAGAATCACTGCTTCTGCTCATCAAATCTGAACTCCTCTTTTTCAGACCGCCAAAGAATGATTTGACATTGGTTACGAGAGATTGGTGGATTGGCATTTGTTTTTTGGCATTGGTTGTATCTCTCATTGAGGCCAAGTCGGCGATTCCACGCGTAATGAGCGATGATTGTTGTTGAGTGGGAATTTGAGAAGGAAGTAACCCTGGGCTACCAGGTAAACTGGCAACGCCACCCCCAAAGGTGTCTGAGTGAACACTGTTCCGTGACGCCCCTTTTCCATTCCCATTCCCTTTTTCATCAGCAGAAGTTTTAGACCTGACAGTGGAGGAGGAGCGTTTCGTGGAGACCATTTTAATTGGGCCAAAGGGATTTGGACTACCGACATTTGCTTCCTGCAGCAACAAATCGAGGGCATCTTGAGCTGAAGTTTCTGAGCGAAAGGGGTAACCCGTTTGTGGAGGAGGAGGAGAGAACACATAAGTCTGCGTAATTTGTGGTGGTTAATTGATCTGACGTTGTTGGTGAGTTGACAGCAAATCAACATACAGGAATGAGATACTCGTAGGTACGTGACTCGCACATTCGTCTGGCAGAAAAGGCCTTGTCAATACTGTAAACACAGGGTCAGAAATCGTGCCCTTTGGCTAGCTCGGAATTGAATCCTTAAGTAATCAAACTCACTTTGTAATGTGGAAGACACGCACGGACTGGGACAACAGAGCATTGACAGCATTTGCTGAAGGAAGCTTGGGCATGGCTGACAGAACCTCGAGTGAAAGGACTTGCTGAACAGCGAATTCACCTCGTTCAGAGCCACCAGTGCGCGAGATACCCGTCATCTGTTTTGATTGTTTTCCATGTTTAGTCCAGTAGCCTAGAGGGGTCTTCAGGGAGATGTCAAGGGGTAGCCCAGGAAGCCTGGGGAGCCTAGGGTCTAGGTAGCCAAGGGTTCCCAGTGAGTACCCACCCGCACACTCTCCGATTCATCTTCAGTCGATGAACAACATGATGCAATTGCCGTTAGCACAGCTCGCTCAGGCTCAACCGCAGAGGCACAGCTGCCAAACAGAATCGCTACTTTCATTCCCAAGCACAGAAAGGTAGAACACTCTTTTTGGAAGTTCTTTTTCTTTTCAAGGATGTTCTTTCATCCACTTCTGCTTCGTGCGGCTTACTCCACCACCAGGTAAGAAAGGTCAACATTACTGGCTGCTGTAAGATGTTGGAATACTTAGTGTAAAGCAGCACAAAGCAATGGATCCAACGACAAACTTCAGATCATTTCGTGAAACAGGCTCACCGTCAGTCGCTTCGTTCTCGTGCATCTTTTAAGCTACTTGATCTATTGAAGGTACGCAATCTTTATAACTGTTTAAAGCTGTTGGGCTCTCCCCTTCTTTGCCTCTTCCTCACACCCACCCACAAACCAAACACAAACACAAACACATCCAAACCTATCAAATCTAAAACGAACCATCTCAATCAGACACATCCAACACTCATCAAAAAGGGCCATAAAGTACTTGACCTCGGAGCTGCACCAGGTGGCTGGACTCAGGTCGCAGTGGAAGCTGTCAGCAGTCGCGGCGTTGGTCCGCTTGCTGCCGGTGCGCGCTTTGTCGGTGCTTCAATCTCCCCAAATTCTCCCGCTGTTCTGGCGGAGGGCTTGGACTCAGACACTGCTATCCCACTTCTTGTCCGCCGATCAGACAATGGTGGCCGTGTTATTGCCGTCGACTTGTTGCCTATTGATCCTATTCCTGGTGCTACAATCTTGCAGGGTGATATGACACATACGGCAACTCAACAAAAAGTGATTGAATTGTGTGGTGGAAAAGTTGATACTGTCTTGAGTGATATGGCGCATTCATTCACTGGAAGTCGGAGTGCTGATGTCGCGAGAGTCCTTGTACGTGTTTTGTAGATTGTTGTGGATTCTTCAAAGATGGATGCTGATTCAATATGTCGAAATAGGATCTGTGCGAAACAGCATTCTCAGTTGCCGAACGCGTCTTGAAACCAAACGGAAACTTTGTATGTAAATTCATTCGCGGAGAAGACGATCAAGGTGAATTCCATCAAACCGCTCTAACAAACAATCTCAACAAATCAATCCATCAACAGACCTCCAAACCCTTCTCGAATCCCGATTCACATCTGTCGTGTTTGATAAACCTCTCGGATCAAGAACAGGTTCCGCAGAAGCATACCTAATTTGCCTGGAATACATCCCTCCCATCACCGCCACAGAAACCAAACCAACCAGTTCAAACACTTCTCTCTCAACTCCTCCAACCACACCCCCTCAACATCCTCTCCACCACCCCGGCCCCAAAATAAACCAACGCAGCAGCAAACCCGTCCCCTTAACCCCCATCGACACCAAACCTAAATCAGGCCCACCCTTAATCCCCCACTGGAGCCAACTAACACCCGGCACGCACGTAAAAGTCTTGCTACTGACAGACCTGAGTGGGAAGCCTATTGGCCGCGGCGTTAGTAACGCGGGCCTCGATAAAGCTGTGGAAGGTGTTGTGGAGGTGCTGTTGTCACGCGATTATCATCGGAGCGGGTGTAAAGTGCGGCTTGTCGATGGACGTGTTGGACGTGTTTGCGAAGTTCTCGGAAAGCCATAATTTTTTTTTAAAAGTAAATAAATGTAATTCCGAATGGGTGTTGAATGTGAGGGCTTTATCGGTGATAAGGTGGTGTTTGTGGACGGATACGATTATCCAATCAATGTTGGTTCTGGTGATGGGCTGGTGATGGGGCATACTTTCGCCAAAATTTTAACTCAGTTTCCGGGCAAGGGTTAGCCAATAGCGGGGGAATTTGATAGGACAAGGCAACCAATCAACGTTAAACCTCGTGACCACCTGAATACGTGATTGCGTGACTTACATACCTTAAAACCCCAAGCAAACCGTTGGGGGAAATAAGAAAGCCCAAAATGAAGTACACTACCAGTCAACTTGCCTTTGGTGCTTTGTCTCTCTTCTTCTTCCCAGCATCCGCAGTCTTCTGCTGGTTCCTCATTGAAAACACGTCATGGTGCTTCTCCGATATGTGCATTGACGTCAATAGTCACGAAGCGGGACCGTTTCTCAAGATTTCGATTTTCTTGTATTATGGGTTCCTTGCTTCTTCTCTGGCCGTTGTTGAAATTTCACGTCGTGTTCCAAGACTTCTCGTGTCTTATCTCGAACGGTTCTCAAGTCTTCCTCTATCACTGTTGGTGAATTGGCGTTCTTTGCAATTGCTGTGATTGTTTCCTTTGCAGTTGGTATTATGGGCTTCATGACACTGTGGTGGCGTCAAGTGGGCCGAGCGAAACAAGGCAAGGTGTTGACACTCCAACGTATGATTTTTGGGTACGCTTTCAATTCTTCTGGTGATGTTTTGGCTGTTCTGATGGGGTTTGTCATGATTCCTGCGTCCAAAAACTCCTTTCTTGCAACATTCTTCAATCTCCCATACACGGCACTTGCTCGAATCCATATTTGGATTGGACGCATTATTTGGTGGATGACTGTATTTCATACTGTTGATGGATGCATTAAATATGTGATTGCTGGGAAGGATGTTCTTTCCTTATTCAGCGTTCCAGCAAAAGCAGATTGGGGCCATGAAAAGTACGCAGGACTGACTGGCATGGTTGCAACTACTGCGTTACTTATTGTGACCATCACTTCGTTGGACTATTTCCGACGTCGTTATTTCAACACTTTCTTCTACACCCACTTCCTCGTCTTGGTGTTCATTGTTTTCTCCTACCTCCATGCGTCAAATACCATCTACTATATTCTACCTGGTGAGTCCCTCATTGTCACTTACGAAGATTGCTGATATGAATATGTCCAGGTCTTTTAATGTACACTCTCGACGGATTAATTCGTTGCTACTCTCGTTTCTGCCCCAAAGACAAGGTCAAGAGTGTTGTTTTCGAGCAATGCGGCTTCATCACACTTACAATCGCTACCAAAAAAGCTCTCAATGCCAGACCAGGAGAATTCATGCGTGTTTGTTTTCCAGAAATATCCAAGATTGAATTCCATCCTTGGAGTATTGTTCGTGCCGATTCTGAGAGCGTGACGTTCTTGTTCGTGGCCGCCAAGAACAACAGCAAGGAATGGACAAATAAGGTCGAAAATTGTTTGAAGGAGCATAACGTTGTTGGTTCCATTGGTGATATCCAAGTTTGCTTGCAAGGGCCGTACGGCAGTGAAATTGAATTTTTGAGTCAATTGAATGTCGGGCAACACGACATGTTTGTATTCTACGTCGGAGGAACGGGTCTTGCTGCGTGTGTCCAAGGTATTGAAAAGGTGTTGAAGTCTAGCAACACGAAAGTGTTGCTGGTTTGGTCTGCTCGTGTTGTGGGGTTGGAACATGTGACTATTCTCAAGGAACTTGTAGCAAAAGCTAAAGAAGCCGGTAGCAACCTTATAATTGAGTTGTACGAAACTGACGGAGATGTGTCGGAAATTGATGCAGATCCAATTGTATCGAAGGGTAGTGATAGAAAAGAATATGTGGAAATTGGATTCTCTGAATATCAGGTCAATCATGGACGCCCAGACTTTCTGGCTTTGTTGCAGAAGCATACAATTTCTGAGTTGGACAATCCTAAGTTTGAGGTTGGTGTTTTTGTGTGTGGTTCCGAAGGAATGACAAAACACGCGTTGGAGAGTGTTCATCAATATCGTAAAGATAATAAGGAAGTTCAGTTGGATCTAGTGGTGGAGCCATTTGCGCTATGATATTAATAACAATAAATGAATAAGTTCCGATAAACGATGAAATGGAGCTTGAACTTGTCAAACAGAACTTTCTCCTTTCCTCAATTGGTCATATTTCCAGTGTCTCTTATTCAATCAATTTTAAAACTTCTTTTATTCACATTTCAAGAATAAATCCCAATTCATTTCATTCCAACCAACCCGCTTAACACCAACATCATTTTCTTTTCTTCGTTTACGCAGAGAAGGAGGAAGAAGCAATAATCTTGGTGAGTTGAGCAAATGCAATGTTCTCCTTAACAAGGGCCGGTTTTGGCAAGTTCTCGCTAATCAAGGGGAAGTCGACCAATGAGGCGTCGTCAGCGTTGATGGTGCATCCGGCGTCTTTGATCCATTGAGTCAAGGCAGCCTTGTCGAGGTGGACAGAGTCTTTGAATTGGGCGAGGGAGATTTGTTGGTAGGTGATGGCCAAGGTTGAGGTAATGAAGTTGCGGATTCTTGTCTGTTATAGATTGTTATTATTTTTGTTTGGATGGTTGGAGAGTAGATCAGAATGTTGGGGTGCTGAAGAGAGGGTATTTGAGTCGGTTCGAGGATTGCGCAAGTTTCCTGTATGGTTCATACTGTAGATTCTGATTTGCATAATCCAGAAGTAATTGAAGTTGGTTCTTTCCTTTTCTTTTTGTACATAGGACACAAAGGATATCATGATGTGTCCATTTTATGCCCAACTTCATCCTCAAGACATCTGCCTCCATCATTGAACAATCCTCTGAGTCACGGGAATTCATACTGTGGCCACGCAAAAGACACAGATGAATTGGAGAATACAAATCAAAACTCACATCAAACTGAGGGAAGAAGTCAAGGACCTTCTTGACGGGTCCGCCATTCTTCAAATCTTTGGCGTCGTAGGAAGGCAATTTGAAAGACTCCAACTGCGCCCAAAAGTCTTTGAATCTGCAAGTTTCGAGGAGTTGCTGGAGCTCGATAATCTGAGCGACATGTTTGTTGGCGGTGATTTCAGGGGAGAGGAGGCAGAGGCAGAGGTTGAAGTCTGGGTCGGGAAGAGCGGCAAGGGCAAGGGTGAGAATTGCGCAGATTGTGGCAATGTTTGAGAGGGAGTGGTTGAATTGGTAGAGCTTGAGGATGGCAAGGTTGGCCTGGGAGTCGATGTTGTTTGACTTCATTTGGTCAATAACGTATTGCTGCAAAACGGGAAGGTTCGCCTGGTTGTATCTGATTGGAAGAAGAAGAAAGGTAAGCTGCGGCTGCATCATGAATGTGTAAACGTGGAGTCCAATGGTTAGTTAGACCCACAGAGACTACGCACCGGTCCACGGACTCGACAATCGCATTAATCTGAGCACAACAAGGCCTTTAGCATACAGCTCCTAGCATGGATGCCTTACCTCTTCTGGACGGGTCATGGTTGTTTATGGTTGAATAGGGACAAGAGGAAAAAAGAAAACAAATCGGCTTCTCTTGAAAAACACTCCAACAAATGATACCTGGAAAGGGGAGAGGGAACAGGCCACCACCACCGCCTCCACCTGGATACTTTGGACCACCTGGTACTGGACCTGGAAGCAGCAGCTCGTATCCGGCCTTTGTTCCTGGATCATCCGCAATTGGAACTCCGCCAAACCAACGCGTAGGCTTTGGCGGTCCTCCTCCACCGCCCCCGCCGCTTCCGCATCCACTTCCACTTCCACTTCCACTTCCACCACACCAGCAGCAACAGCAGCAACCTCAGTCTCCGTTTGCCCAGTCGCATCCGCATCCTCAGTTTCGCAATCAACCGCAACACCAACATCAACATCAACTGGATCAGACACGCGCGCCCCACTTGCCGCATCAACATCAACAACATCAACAACATACCCCGCGTCTGTCCCACAATCAGCACTCGTCAAAACACTCTCACTCGGACTTAATTGTCACCCCAACCCAATCCTCTCTTCCTCCATCGGACCCGATAGACCCGGCCCTGGCCTTCAGACCCGCTGTATTTACCTCTGTCGAATCTCTCTACGATAAAACTGCGATGGTTGGCGAGGGAACCTATGGGTATGAAGCCTGTTTTGTTTTTCGCAGTTCCCTCTCTCTTGCCCTCTCTCCTCCTCCTCTCGCTTCTCCCTCGTGCGCGCACCTCCTCTCTTCCCATCTCCATCTCCTCAATTCGAGAGCGAATATTCAAATATACTCTTTGTGCTCTTGTCGAATTTGATGTTGTGTGTACTATGATGAGACCGAACCTCGAATCGAAAAAAAACCACCTCTTTCGCACCTATCCACCGTCCCAATATCGAATTGTACGGAGTTCCGATAGGACGTCCCAAACATGACCTGCTCGCCCCCATCCTGCCTCCCCCTTCACTCCCTCCGATCCTCTGCTCTTTTCTCCAACACCTTACTAAATTTTCTCTCATCTCTCCCTCTCACAACTACAGAAAAGTCTACAAGGCCGTCAACAAAAAGACAAAGGAGACTGTGGCGCTGAAACGGGTGCGCATTGAGACGGAGAAGGAAGGGGTGAGGTTTTATTGGGACAAGGAGTCTGTTTACATTAACCATGGCTACCAATTTCATAGTTTCCAATCACGGGTGTACGCGAAATCAAAATCCTTACTTCATTGCGACACGACAATGTTGTCAGGCTGTTGGAAATTATATCTGAGGAAACGGGCAATGCTTGTACGTTTTGTTGCCCTCTTCTCCTCTTCTCGGACTCCCTTTTTTTTTCTCCTCCTCCTTGTCATACTCTCTAGCTCGCTTTTTAGCACTTGAAACTATCCGTCAAAATTGTGTGGACTAAATAGTTTATGCACAGGCTTCGTTCACCTCGTTTTTGAATACATGGACCATGACCTCACCGGAATATTTAACAATGCTCAACTGCAATGGGAGCAAAAACACATCAAATGCTTAATGAAACAGCTGTTTGAAGGATTGGCGTACCTGCATGATAAAGGGATTATTCATCGAGATATGAAAGGTGGTCATCTCTTTCTTTATTTCAATCCTCCAACCCAGCTTACACACTTTTAATATCAAGGCTCGAATTTATTATTGAATAACCAAGGGATCTTGAAGCTTGCTGACTTTGGTTTGGCGCGGTATATGACTGTGCCAAAAATCGAGTACACCAACCGTGTGATTACCCTTTGGTATCGGCCGCCTGAATTGTTACTAGGCTCTACATCATATACCACTGAAATCGATTTATGGAGCTCAGGGTAAGAGTGTATCCCTTCCTCTAAAATTGTATTGAGTTATAACCTTGCCCCAAATTAGATGCATTATGGCGGAAATGTACATTCGAAGACCGTTGTTTCCGGGTAACGATGAAATCTCACAACTGGATCATATTTGGAAGACGTGTGGTGTTCCCACTGAAGAGAGTTGGCCGAAAGTCTCTGAAATGCCTTGGTGGAACTTTATGCGTCCGTCGAAGCAATACCCAAGAGTTCTTGGAGACAATATGCAAAGGTGCGAAGGGTCTTTTGGTGGTTGCTTTTTTTAATTATCTTTTCAATGGCATCTTAGACATATGATTGGGGAAGCTTTAACATTATTGGAAAGTCTTCTCCAATTGGATCCGATACTACGACCCTCTGCGCGCGAAGTTTTGCAGCATTTGTATTTTTATGAAGAACCTCTACCTTGTATGCCATATGAGTATGTTGCCCCCCCCCCCCCCCCCCCCCCCCCCCCCCTTGAAAATGCTCATGAGTTGATTTCTTTCTTTCTATAGGTTGCCTAAAGTCGAAGGAGACTGGCACGAGTACGAAAGTAAATTAAGGAAAAAGGGAAAACATCCGGAACAAGTCCAAGATGGACATCCTGGAAGTGCTGAATCAATATCTAGCGTACCCGTTGATATCCCTCCACCGGTCGGATTGGATTCAGTTGCGGATGTAGTTCCTCCTCCAACTACTCTTGCTGCACTCGAGGATAGGGAGTATTCAAGCTCGTATGCGGATTTAACTGTCTTGGACTCCTTGTCTTCGCTCAATGAAACTCCTCCGACGAAGCCTGCAACTGCAGCTGCGCCATCGCTTAGGAAAATTGCTATTGAGAACAGTATCGCTGGACCAAATCCAGTGGCGTCATCTTTACCACCGCCTCCGCCTCCACCTCCACCATTTCTTGAGGTTCCCAAGCAAAAACTGCCCCCTCCACCCCTTCCATCATCTACGACACCCTTCAATCGGTCTGCAAGTTATCCCAATCCACCTCCATCTACTACAAGGCTTTCGGTCGAGCCTCGTATCGCTTCTACGTCGATTGTTGGCCGCTCGGAAGACTCTCAACGAACTACATCTATTGTAGGACGGGCTGATGAGCTTAGAGGTCGTGGGGAATACTCTTCGCGTGAGCCACAACGAAGGACGTCAGTTTCTCGATCTCCGCCTCCATTTGGATCCAAACGCATATTTGGAGCTGCTGCTGAACAAGATCGCGAATCTCGTCGTCGAAGTATATCCCCTTTGCCTTCTCGACGTGACGTGGACTCGCAAGGACCCTACAAATCTTCTTCAAAAGCCCCTCCACCTCCCCCACCTCCTATATCGCTATCTCGTGGCGGCGCATCTTCACTCCCACCGCCCCCTGGCGCACCTGCGCATAAAAAACGTAGTCGAAGTGCAAGTAGTGCCAGTTCAAGGTCTTCTATTGCATCGAGCAGTGGAACGGGATCGAGTCGTAGCAGCTCTAGCTCCCGGTCTCGTTCACGTGAACGAGCTCCTCCACGCGAAGGTGGTGGCGGCAGAAGGACACGGAATCGGAGCAGTACAAGTCGATCGCGAAGTCGCAGCCGACGACGAAAATCGTTATCCCCTCCTCCGCCTGTTCGCCCACGGAAGAGCTCTCCACCACCCGCGGTTGGTGCTTCGGGTCCTGGAGGGAGACGGGGAAGTCTGTCTCATAGGGATTGGAGTCCACCGCCTGTACAACGACAGAATGAACGGGCACAGCATAATCAGCAGCAGTATTATTCTCAGCAACAACAAAACCGGGGTGCGTATCGATATCAATCACAGCAACAGCAGCAACAACGGGATCGAAGCCCGAATCGGGTTGGCGGTGGTGGTGGGAGTGGGTATAACAACACTACTTCTCAACATTACAACCGGGATCGGAGTCGAAGCCCTCCTCCTACGAATCGCCAGAATAATGATTATCGGGGTGGAGATCGTCGGAGTCATCAATCTGTTGACAATCGAGGTGGCGGCAGGGAGTATACCCGTGGTAACATTTCGCCTCCTCCGATGCCTCCTTCTCGACGGCGTGATCTCAGCCCCCCTCCGCGTATTCCTCGTGATGAACTGCAGTCGCAACAGCAGCAGTATGGAGGCGGTCGACGGGGTAGTCTAGGAGGATACAACCAGCCTTTCCACTCCAACTCACACAAGAGAGATCGAAGCCCTCAAGGAGGATACTCTCGTGGAAGCAATGGGCCTAATAATTATAACCGAGGATACAGCCCAAAGCGTGGAAATGACTGGGAACAGAAGTCTGTTAGTCCACGAGGAGGAGGTGGTGGTGGGAGACCAGATCGAAGGAATTATAGTCCTGACCTGGATCGTGAGCGTAATCGTGTTGCGGATGGGCCACCTCCTCCACCTCCTTTGCTCCGTGATATTGAATCTGGGCGCCGTAGTGCAAGGCGGTCTGTGAGTCCTGCTCGATCTGTGTCGATGGATATTGACGATGCGGGTGATGTCGGCAATCCCGTTGTTGATGCACGGAGAGTTGATCCTATGGTTGAGGATGATGTTGAAGAAGAAGTTGAGTGTGGTGACGTTCCGTATGAGCCAGCTTCGTCCTCTGAAGAGCCTGTCGTTGAAGGGAGAGTTGCTCAGAAGTCGAAGCGGCGTGGAGGCAAAAAGTTTGAATGTGAGTAACTCTTATACAACCATTGGGAAGCATACTGATTGTTTGGTTCTGATTAGCTACTGAAGAAGTTTATAAATCTCTTGTCAATGATGGCTATGTAAGGCGTTCAAATCGCCATTCTACTGCTGGGAATGAGACTGGAGTCGTCAGGTTGAAGCGAAATAACTCGGATGCAACGATAGGAAGGTTGGATGATTGATAGTGTGCTTTGGGGACAACAAAAAACAAACAAATAAAGTATTTACGGAAATGAGGTTCACTTCAAGTTAAAAGGAAAAAGAGCTTCATAAAGGTTTCCGAGGATACCGCGATCATAAATATTGCGAACTTGTTTCAAGCTCGTGAAGGGAATGACGTCCGAAACTTGTTCTTCTTTTCCTTCCTTTCTCCATCTTTTGTCTTTTTTCGGCGTCTGACGTTTTCATTGGCAGTTGATTCATCGTTCCGAGTCGAATCTCCGTCGTTCTGTTTCTTGGAACTGGATTTACCATAATTTTGGTTGTATTCAAGAACTTCTTTGCTGATCTCGGTCACAACGCCATGTTTCAAGTCATACGCGAGATCTTCCCATTTAAAAGATTCGTTGGCTAATGGAAAATTAGTGAATGTGGAAAGGTGAGAAATGGCGTACCTGTTCTGCCACTTGCAACCAGATACAGCTGATAAAACATGAATCCCAACACCACGAGACCAGCAAGGAATGCAAACGCACCAAGTGCTGTTAATACAGCCTGAGATTGTGCCATGAACTAATTGATAAAGTCAAAATGTAAGCAAAAATCAATCAGATAAATTCCCCAGACGTATTACCAAATAAACTTCCGTTTGAGTAATTTGGCGTCGCTGATTTGTTTTTGGGTCAATTACAAGATAACGAGCAACGTTGTGGATTTTGATCTCGTTGAGAAGGACGCAAGACACAATATATGTCATATAGAAGCAGAGAATCCAAGTTCCGACCAAAAAGAGAAGAAAATAGCGGTAGTTGTTGTGTCCCACGCAGTTATTGACTGTGATGAAGAAGACGTAAGGAAATGGATACAAGACGGTTTTCCTAAAACACCCACTCCAAGCACAATGATGATCCGCTTTAGCAACGCACACTTTGCAAAGAGAGCAATGCTTTGATCGCGCTGGTCTGGGAATATTGTACCAAATCAGTTTAGGTCTTTACGGATCCGTGCCTTACTTATCAATCAAACATGTTGAGCACATCTTTGGGGAGAAAATCAGATAATCATGATCAAAGAGCTTATTGACTTTCTCCGCATTCGTAATATTCACAATTCCCGGATTCGAGTAACATGCATTGAAGAACGCAAAGTATGCGAACGCACAGACAAACACAAACACGTATTGATCAGTGACAGATACATATGCGTTGGGTGTCTTTGGCCAGCCAAAGATCATGAATGTTATGATGGATCCAGTCACGAGGAATAGGTAGAAGATCTTTGTTTTTTATATGGTTGAGTGATTGTGTTGTGGTGTCAGTTGAAGTTGGGTTTGATGTGGAGTGTCCTATCACCTGCATCAAAGGATGTTTCTGATAGAACAGAGCGTCAGACCAGGTATCGACTCGTCGCATGCATTGGACGCCGACAATGAATTCGATTGCATAACTAATAGTTCGACATCAATATGATACCATGAAAGCGACATGCCAGGCTACGTAACTAGATCTTTCGTGGCAGTGCTTCGGTAAGTAGAGTATGTGCTGCATGGATAGGTGTTCCGCGGAATACGTTGCTCTGGATAGGAGTACATCGTCAGTACACCAAAAGCTCTCCACACACCGCTCCAGTCAGTTACCTCCCCAAAGATGAATAGAAAGACAAGTATCGCAAAGACAGCAGCGACTATTAGGACTGCTGACATAATGGTACTATTTTTAGATGTTCCAGGAGCAGAATTAATTTTGGTTGTAAAAAGGAAGAAATTAATAAATGTGGTTAAGCAAGGCAACGAACTTACGACTACACGTTGTCATCGACACTCCTGCCCTTGCTGTAAACCAGATAGACGTTAATTTGGATGTGTAAGGCGGTTGTCACTGCAGCACTACAAAAGAGTGCAGCGAGGAAAATAATATCACTGGCATCCCAATCCCGACCATCTTTCTTCCGACAAAAATAGTTACTACAAGCAAACTTTCGTCTGCGATATGGTGGCGAATGACAGGAACAAGAAGAGCAGAGCACTGTGGACTGACACTCCGTCACAAAGCAGAAGAAGCCACCTCGCATTTCCTTGATCCATTTGATCTTTCCCCATAATCTACCATAAGCCAACTCTGCATACACACCAGTTGCAAAGTATTTGGGGAAAAATACCGCATCAATGCATGTGCTCAAAATCTCAAAAACTCGATGAATTACATTTGCAGCTGACTTCATCTTCTCTCGATTATTTTCCATCTCCTCCAGAAAGTCTCGCGGTACAAACTCGCCAAAGTTTTCCTTAACACCAACTCCACGTTTCACATATTCCTGATTCCGTTTCAATTCAAGCTCCTCTCTTCGAATGGTTTGGTCTTGTTTTCGAGCCGCGTTCACAGAAACACTGGCTAGAGCCCTTTCATTCAAAAGTCTCTTACTCAACAAATCAATATCGGCCTCCACATTCTTAATTTCATTCACAGTGAATGGAGGAGGGTTTGTGTTCTTCTTCCCACCACCAACCTCCCATCTTTTCAGCTCAAAGCGTCGCCGAACAATATCTTCCTCCAACCTTTTCTTTTCCTCCATCAAATCCACTACATTTGGTGTTTGATTTATCAATGTATCCAACTCTGACTGTAATTTAGAATTTCGTTCATGAAGCAACGGGAACTCATAATTTGGCTTGGTGATAAGACGATCTCCATTACGAATTGTTGCAGCAAGAGAAGTCCCATTTCCAATGTCGCCACCAATACTGTGCTTGGAATCTGTTTTAAACTCGACACCATCCAAGTTCCGAACTTGAAGCAGCAAGTTATTTTTCAAGAATGGTTCATGTCGCTTTAATCCTTCAGGATGTCCTGGACGCCACGAATATGGTTCAAATTTGGGAGCAGCAGGAAAGTCAGCCCCAAGGGTTTCAGTCGGAATTGGTACAAAATCTTGGTGCATGGAAGAATTCAGTAAGATTGCTTATGAATGCCAAACTTCAGTACCTTCCAATGGATTGCAACTATCCTGCATACTACTTGACGCCTCCCCCGCCTCCCTCGATTCTTGAGGAGTAGCCTCCTTTTTGGCACGTTTGGGAACTATTGAAGGTTAAAACGAGCAATAAAGACAACAAAGGAATTACTTCTATCCCAAGATGGTCGCACTTCACCATTCCACAGTGTTCCATCACTGTTGATTCGTTTAGGAGCAGGGAACTTTTCTTTCTTCCTTCTCATTTTCAGAGGAGTATGGAAACTGGCTTTGCCCTCAACAAACAATCCAGCAGAGACACAAAGTTCCAAATCAATCAAAGATGGTGTTGCGCACTTTGACTTATCAAGCAAAATAGAGTAGTCGTTGATAAAACAGACTGGAATGGTCTTGTCGGCTTTGAAAAATACGTCTATAGAACCAACCCCAACCTTGACACAAACATCTGTAACACTTAGTTTGGGGCGCAACTTTGAATCGTCTGCATACTGATGCGCTCGACCAGACGTTGCACTAGCTTGGAAAAAACGAACTCCGTTCGCAATGAATGCAGGGGATTGGTTTTGGTGGAGACTGTCCCCACGGAATGCATAAAATAGTTTGTTGGCTGGAAAGCTGATTGGTTGCGGTTCCCTGTCATAGTTAACAACACCTTTGTTCATATGACTCCTGTTGTAAGACTGAAGATACTTTTGAATGCTCTTGGGTCCTATTAATTATTGTTAGCAGTTTGGTTGAAAAGTTGGCGCCGCTTACGTTTCTTCCACATTGAAGTAATTGAACTCTTGACTTCAGAGTAAATGTCTTTTGAAGCATTCTGAAATATCTGGCTATTACCTGCAGAAGTTGGACACAAAACCTCCAATAAACCATTTTGCTTGGTAAACAGATTATCCTGAGCATAAGCAAATCCCCTAAAATCCTGAATAGCCTGAAGCTCTGACTTACTGTAGCCATCAACGTAATACTCTCTTTTTGCCTTCTTTTCCATATGTTCTGGATCAGCCCCTCGATTTTCCATCTTTTTGAAAGTAAACGTGTTTTGAAGCGTGCACACTGAGCTATAGAGTGAAAGAAGTGACGTTTCATTCTTTTCTGAACGATTTGTTGCTGATATTGCACCCGAGTCAGATACGCCATGATTTTTGCAGAAAGACGCAAGTTGTGCTGGTATATCCCACACTAGCAGATTCTGTTGTTGCATAAGTTCAATATTCAGTGTTGATTGCAGATAAAGTTGACTGAAATCTGAGGTTTGTTCAAATACTGGGTGTTTTCCTTTGTCAATGAATCGAGTCACTGGGCGAGTGAGAATACATGACAATGTTATAGACTGGGCATAGGTCAAGAAATCCAGGGAGTGTTCTATTGCATCAAACCTAGAATCTGTAGCAGCAACAATAATCAATCCAAGACTATGATTTTTTGCATCGGTATTTAAATCTGAATTGCTTCGCATCAAATTTGCAAAGTCGTGAGCCTTTCTATTCCCGAGTGCGTCCAATTCTTTCTTTAGTGCCTTAATACGATTTACAATCTCTTTTGCTTCAACAGTGTCATTGTATGGTTGTGAAAGCTTGGCATTTGCTAGAGACATCAGATTCCAAGATTCTTTCAAATAAATATGCAAAGTTGTTGAAGCTGATGGGGTCTATAGAGGAGAGTTAAATAAGCTTCTGAAATAATCTCAGACAACTCACTTGGTCAGTTTCCGTGCGTACCTTGTATTCCAGCAGTTTGTCTGCATATTCTCCCAAACCAGCTCCTGGTACATAGAACAATTTTTTAATGGACTTTTGAAGATCCAAGATATCTGAGCGCCTTTGATTGGAGAGTTTAGGGATGTGATTGCCTGATTCAGAATTGAGTGGTTCAGGAAAAGCAGTATCAAAAACTTTGCTGAGTATAACTTTAGAAATTGTTGATAGCTCGGAATCTGTCGCAGAGCTGTTCCAATAAAACGGGAGTGTCCAAAACTCAAGATTTCCCTTTCCCTCTTTTAATACAAGCATATGCGGGACACCCTTTCGAATTAACTTCATAACTTTTGATTTACAATCTCCATCTGCACTGATAGGAACACGTTTAACCAGGTTCATTGAATTGGTTCCGTCGAGAGCAACAGCCAGAAACAATATCTTTCTTAGTCTCTCATTTGTATCTGTCATTTCCAAATCTTTCAGTGCGTGGGCAATATGAACCAATGACCCAAGTTTGTTGGCAGAAATACCAGTTTGAACAAGCTCCCGAAACAAGGAAATCTCATCACATCGCCATGACATTTTTGACAACTCTTGTAAAGATAATACATCCGAGGTGGCTAGCTCTTTGAATTGAAATCGTGATTTAAACAGCTCACCGACTTGTAAAATCTGTCTGTCAATCAACTGATTCCCAAAAGATAATTCTTGATCCAAGCAGAAGCCATATAACTGCCTTTCCAATAAAGACCGTACATCACATTTTGTGGCAAGCATTACACGCGCACTTGCCTTTTGTAGAGTTACATCCTTGTTCAGCTCCTCAACAATAGCAAAGTTTCCTGACATACATTTGGCTAATGCAACAGTCAACCAGTGAAACTTAAAACTTAAAAACAAACCAGAAGGAGTCTCAAGTCCATTAATGACGTCTCCCGCTTTCAACTTCTTTTCGCCCACATCAGCAGCACTGGAAGCATTCTTGATGGCTTCGTCATATACATCAACAAACCCATCCTCCAACTTTTTTCCCCTATCTGACTGACTCCCAACACTTTCATCAGAGCATGAATGCTCATCACAGTCTGTATCCATGTGAGAGCAACTGGAATGATCACTTTCACCACAAGCATCAAACAATGGAGCAAACATATTTGAATTAGAAGAGGCAGAAGAACGTACAGACTTTGGTTGTGGCGGTGGGGGAATATAAGTCAAAATTGGAGCAACTCGGTTTTGTTTGGGAATGGGATTGTTAATATTTTGGGATGGAAGATTATAGCGTCGAGCCGGATGAATATCAAAAGAGGTGGCTTGATCTTTGCTGACACGAACTTCAAACGTACGGACACTTGACTGACCCACTGAAGTTACAAGAAAATGTGCTATTGTGTCCTCATCCACTTTAACTTTCAGTTTCAATTCGGTGCCAACAACATCCACCACAACAAACTCAGTGTCTATTTTCTTTGAATCCAGCAAAACACAGTTAATTTGCATCATTAATTCTTTGTCGGGCTTATAGCCAGGTGGATTTGTTGGAAGAAACTTAGAAAATCGTGAAGGTGCAAAATTCACCAAGTCGTGAATAATTTTGAGCTTTGCTGTGTGATTAGCCTTGTTAGATGGCTTTTTCCCATCCAATTCTTTGTTTCTGCAACCGTACACAACCTCTGCCGAGTTTAGAGCCAGTTGAAGAATATCAGGCACAGTTTCATAAGCTGCCAAAACACCAGACCTCAGAATATCACCAACAACCACCTGATTTTTGAAGAACGTACTGTAAATTGAAGTGTTTGACGAAAGAAGCACACCGATTGGAACTGAATAGTTTTCAACAGCTGCGAAAGGAACATCCATTTTGGCCTTCTCAATATTCACCAAATGGTCCTTCATACAACCCATTTTATCTTGTTGGTATTTTTTAGCTGTTGAACGCAACTGTTGCATCACTTCAGATCCAGGGTCTATTAAGTCAAACCGGAAACGCTTTTCCTTTGTTTGATCAAAGTAAAAAACACCGCACGCATTCATACCATCACTTCCAAGAATATGCTGCAACGCAAGACCTCGTCCAACTCCATCTTCTGTGTTTTGAATAGTGAAACATGAATCATGATTCATTCGTGGAGCCACAAGATCCAGTTCAACCAACTTGGGGTTACCATTGTTACTATCAATGAGACCAACAGCTTCGAATTCAATAATATTGCGAATATAAAATGGCGACTGCGTTGTCACATTTTCTCGCAAGTAGTTACCGCAATCCTGAAGTGGTTTCTTTCCCTCCTCACAGCTTTGGAATAGAATGCTAATAAAGTTAGTATCCACATCAGAGTCAAAAAGATTAGAAACATCTTCTCCATGCACATAACGTCGTGCAATTTCTGTTGCCTTGAGTATCTCCATTGCATCTCCAGCCCTATTCTTTTTCATATTCGAAACTCCTCGAGTGATTAACGTTTCAACAGCACTTGAAAAGTATTGACCATTACTGCCAAGACAAAGACGGTGTTGAACAGAAAGCTCAAATTCAGAATGTGATAGTGGTTGATTATGTTTACCCAAGATCACACCTGAATAATCTATTCGTGTTCCTTTTGACGACTTGATTGATGAGGGAATTAGATGAGAATAGAGACACAATTGATTTGAACTAACCGGTGGAGGCAAGAAAGTGTCACCAATGATAAACTGACGAAAATACTGGTATCCATCCCCAAGAATTGTCTCTTGAACCTTTTCACGTTGAACAAACGTTGGATTTAACAATGGCTTCCCAAAAGAATCCCCAAAAAACATTGAAGCAGCTTGAGATCCAGTGTACAAATTTTGGGGATCAGAAACAAAGCTCCAAGGCTTTCCATCAGACCAAAAAGAGTAGCAACTGTTGCTAACAAGCCTTGAAAAGTTTTCATACGCAGCAGTGAGGACTATTGCTTCAAGCTCCGATTCTAATTTCAGAGAAGCAACAAACCCACTCTTGAAGTGCGATACAACAAACAAATCCAAATACTTTCGAACAGAAGGAGCTGAAGGGTTCTCCCGAATTTGTTTCATAAAGTTTTCTTTGTAGCACATGGCCGCGGTGTGATCAAATCCAGTGACAGAGTTTATAGAAAAAGGTATGGTAGACTGTTTTGCTGACTTGGTAGTAGGCTTGGTTGGTGAGGCCTTGTAAAAAGTCTTGACTGGAATACCACGGGAAAGGTAATAGTCTTTCTGGTCCTTTCCAATTGCAACCACTTCCACTATATTCCATCCAGCTGCAGCATACAACATATAATTTATATCCATGTGCTTGTGAAGCACTTGAATATCAATTGAACCTTCAACACGCCGCCTTCCCTTCTCATTGGGTTTTCCTGCATTACAAACACCTTCAACAATGTCAGACAATAATAACGTGGATTTACAAGGAGCAGTTGCCAAATTTGGATTACAAGGTGCATTTGTAGCAATGGAAGCTGGATTACAAGGTACATTTGTAGAAGTGGACGAAGAGGGAGCAGAGCAGGGAGCAACTACAGGATCACTATTAATGGCAGTAACTTGAACAGCGTCATAGCCAGAACACCATGGCTTATGCTCAGTGAACAAAATAGATCGGTGGGGCAGATTGGCTCCATCACCAATATTATCACGCATCAAATACACTTTCAGAGCATCTGGAGTAAGATCCATATCTGAGGCAACCATATTCAAATCTTTCAATGCTTCAAGCGTCGCCTCAATCATGGTATGATGAAAGAAGCTTGTGTGACCTGTTCAAAAATAAGTAAAGAATACAGAAGGAAGCAGAAACTCCACCATTTTCTCCGTCGCAGCCACAAACAAATAGCTTTGGACATTCAAAGTGATATAGAACAGTATCTTCATGGAAACCACTCTTGATGAATTTGGAGTGTTGTGCAACCATGAAAGCAGCCTGGAAGTGACCGTGCTTGAATACTGCCTTGTACTCGTTGAGGGCACCAACTAAATCCGTTGAATCTTTATCAAGAAGCCTTGACAGTCTTTCCTCAAGTTCGAGCAAATCCTTCAACGCTGTTGGTGAACGCAACATTGCAAGACCGTCACGAGCTATTGCACCATATCCTTCACGAGAAGAACCTTGCAACGTGAAATCGGTGTGGGCGTAGAGAGCGTTTGTGAAATGGAACTTGGCCTGTAAACAGTAGTTATTACTGGCGCATCATTGG
This sequence comes from Rhizoclosmatium globosum, assembly GCA_002104985.1. NCBI lineage: Eukaryota > Fungi > Chytridiomycota > Chytridiomycetes > Chytridiales > Chytriomycetaceae > Rhizoclosmatium > Rhizoclosmatium globosum. The sequence continues at coordinate 218,898 of MCGO01000028.1, forward strand.
CAATAAACTCACGTATTGGGAAGCAACAGTGTTATTTCGGGGGGGCTTGGACGGCAACGGAAGATTCAGTGAATCCAATTTGGCTTGGGTGGCGAACGACGTTGACGACGATCCAATCGACGCAGGATTTGCATTCGTTGTCAACATCTCTGTTGAATGGGATGATGAGGCAGTATGTGACGACTATTGATTGATCAGTCACTCGAGCGCGGGGCAAAGAAACAAAGTACTTACCATGTAACGTTCGTAATCCATTTCGGCCGTCCATGCAATGGTGGCTGCAGCACGATCCGCTTCCTGCTCAAGGGTATAAGCACTATACAATTTAACAGAGACACTCACATGACTTCGCAAATGGCGCTGATAGAGAAAGGGATTGCCGGTAAAGTCCTTACCACAGCTACAAAGAATGGTTTGATGCGAACGTTTCGAAGGCGGAGACTCATTGGTGGGGGCCTTGCGCTTGCGTTCCATTTGTTGGATCGTTTCTTGATGCAAAGTGCAAGTTTTTTTGTTTTGTGCCGGATGAATTGGGCCGGGGTTGATAACAATCAAAGATTGATTAGTAAATCTGGCTTGGCTTGTGTAATCCGCTAAATTACAAGTGAGTGTATCCCGTACTTTATAGGAATGAATATCAACGTTCACTGAACTTAATAACCGTAAAAATGATAACCCTACACCCAAACCTAACCCTAACCCTAGTCCTAAATCCAGTCCTAAACCTAGTCCTAAAACATAACCCTACGTCCACACAATCAACATTTAATCATCACCCGTCGCTTCAACAATGAACAGGACGATGGCCAAGAGATTACCTCTAATGCCAACCACAAGAGAAGACGATGGCCAAGAGATTACCTCTAATGCCAACCAAAAGAGAAGACGATGGCCAAGAGATTACCTCTAATGAAAGAGAAGATGATGGCCAAGAGATTACCTCTAATGCCAACTAAAACCAATGAATGTTTATTTCCAAGTTCCCGTCATAAAACGCAAAGCACATTCAACGCAATTTGAATCATTGCAGCATTGAACTCTGCATTCGTCAGTAGAATGAAATGGAGCTGAACAGTGATGGCAAGTTCTTGGCTTCAATTTCCGAGTCCCACGTTCCTGACACTGCATATACTGACAATTCTGAAACTTGCATAGCTTCTCCCAACCCAGCTTGGTGTGCCGACGACCACTGAATGCATTGTTTCCACAATGGCCACACCAAATCGCTCGGTTCGACTTTCTCCAAGCATTGACACGCGTTACATACAAGTCCCAGTTAATAACGTCGTCAACGTCTAGATCTCCATCATTGTTTGCGATATTTTGTCGACTTTCAGCATACTTGATCCGTAACATCAAATTTGAAATATAAGTTGAAGAGTCTATTGGTGATAGATGTCAATCTTGGCAAGGTTACTTTCAAAGCTTACCATTATCAGTTTGATTGCCCAATTCCAGATCCGCGTCTTACCACAATGCGTAGAGTTGTTGTCCACCGTTTGTGGCTGTTTGTGCATGTTTGACAGCTTCTACTCGCTCGTGGCACTCCAGTTCGTCTTCAGCAATATCAGAGGACTGATTTGCATCGTCATTGTTGTTATCCTGTCAAGTACTGATTGATGAGTCCACAAAGCAAACAAATAAACTAGACTCACCTCATCTGATTCTGACGAGCTACTAGAATCACCCTCGCTACAAACAGAGACACAATCAGCTGTGTAGTGTGTTGAAGGGTCCTCTTCAAGTCGTGCAATAATGGATGCCAGCGAGAAGAGGAACGAGTTTGACATCTGATTGATTTACGTCGAAAATGCTTGGCAGACGCACAAACTCAAACAACACAACCAACCTACGAAGTCGCAACTTGGTGCGGGTTCATCGCACTTTGTCGAAATCATTTGGAGTGGACCGCTGCAATGTTAGGCCAAAAGTGCCCCGAGCCGCCTCCCTATCTGCAAAAGCGCGAATGGAGAATCAAGACTGGCAAGAAGCTCCTTCTCCGCAAAAAGAGAGACGCCGTCTTCCGCCTGGTGTTGCCGCACTGCTTGAAATTAAAAAATACCAAAGTCGCTTCAAACTAATGATTCCGACTGCCCGTATGAAACGCCTGGTGAGCAACTACCTTCCTGTCACACTCGTCTCATAAGTAACTCAAAACAGATCTTTCAAATTCTCCGCGAAGAATATCGCAGTCGCAGGCCTAACGAACGTATTCCGGTTGTCTTTGAATCTAATCAAAATTCAGAACCAAATGCGAACCATCGATACTTGCTTCAAAAGAACGCCCTTGTTGCCATTCATGAAGCGGCTGAAGCTTATCTTGTGTCTTTCTTTGAAGATGTTAATCTTGCAACAATTCATCGCAAGCGTGCAACCATTGACAAGGACGATATAAACTTTATCAAAACATTACGCTCTAGAGCTGGTTTACTTTAAATAAAATATCATTCATGTGAAGGAGAGACGGGGAGTACGAAAAAGATTTATGCAACCTTTCCTTTGGAACCCCAAACCAAAGAACTCTTGCAATAACAGAGTCTTATCTTTGTTCTCCTTAGCTCTTTATTGTTTACTTATTTCTTCCCCACAACCCTTTCCTAAAAGCAGATCCAAAAACATTGTTGTCAATATCATTCCATGCATTACTAATCCAATCACAGATCACAGCGTAACTAGGGCGCTTACGTCTTCCGTCTGCATTCAACTCGCTCGCATCTGTCATGGAACTCCGCATCCAAACTGTCCACCTTCGCCGAATTCCATCTTTGAAAGGTTTGATGATTCCAATATCTAGTGGCTGAAGTTTTGACGTGTATCCACCCGGAATCACAGCGGGAATTATTCCAGTATCCTTAAATGCACTCTTTACTGGGTGAGTCAAGTGAGCTTTGTAACTGTCCAACAACATCATCAGTTTTCTTCCAGAAGATTCGGATTTAAATTGAGGAATGCACTCGTTGAGAATCAAGTCACTATCGAACCAGGCATTTTGTTGAAATGTAACTTGAACACTGACTCCAAGAGCACTGACTTGAGCAGGCACCGTTTTGGCCAGTCGACCAGTTCTTGCACCCTTAAAGACAACTAATGGAGGAAGTCGATGTCCATCCCCGCGACATGTCAATCCAACCGAGAATCCAGTCGACTCGTTTCCAGTATTCTTGATGATTACATTTGTCGATCCTTTCCAATGCACTGTATTCTTGAGCGACATATCAAAGTAGAGTCTAGTTTGATCAAAGTTGTAAATATCTTTGACAGTGAGACCATTCGTTTGTTGTCTGTAAATGAAATCATCAAAAAGAGCGATCTTTGGATCAGTACCAGCCACGAAAGACGAAACAGGAGTAAAGAAAATGTTTTTGTTTGTTTTATTGGTTTTATTTGTTTTTGGTTTGTTTTGTGTGGTTTGGTTGATGAAGGAGGAGGAGAGAATGGGTAGAGGGAGGGGTGGAGTGTCACTGTGGTCCAACAACCCACAAGTTCTAGTTGTAGTTCTCGCTCTGATGCTCAGTCTATATCGCTCCATGAATCCTGTACACCAACGGGATGATGCAGTGAAGGTTTCTCTACGCTGTTCAGTTCCAACCCCTAGCGCTGCATCAGCCAATAAACTCAAGGGATCCTTCACGTATGCCAACATCCACTCGCGCAAGTCTGCCGGCGACACTGCGTATCCACGGTTTCTCTGGTCCGCCACCAGTCCAAACACCTTCACTTCCTCCTCCAGGAACATACAGCGCACCATAGAGGGAGATGGAGAGAGTATAGAGGGGTTGCAACCCCATCAAAATCTACGCTAATGCGCGAGAGAGAGGGAGGGGCTCTGTCGATGCGACTGTGTTCCTTCCTTCCACCGCCCACCATCACACTTCCCCATCCACAGTGCAGAGACTTCCCACCTCGCTTCACAGATTCGTCTTTGATGGTTTCAAACGATCGTACCCACTTGGACAGCATCGACCTGTTGAGGGAATGTTTAGTAGCAACGGCAGTAAGAGAACCACTGCGAATCTTCCTGTGTGGAGCAGAGGCAGCAAGCGAGGCAGAGAGTGCTCGCACTTCATCGACGATGCGCAACTTGTACGTCAGGGTGTATTGCTTTCGCATTGGGTGAGCCATCAGTGAGTTGTGGTCAAGTTTGGCAAAGAAAAAGTGAAGATATATGTTCTTCATCTCTGAAAATAATGGTAATTGATGTTTTTCACAATAACTTTCTTTTCCCTCCCATTTCTTTTATTTCTCGTAAAAGAAAGGAAATCTATTTCAGAAGTTGTTGATAGATATTGTTATCAGTTTCCTCGACGTATGGGTACTTGAGCTTATCCATGAACTCATCAAACACTTTGGTAGCAGTTGGAGGAACTTGAATACCAACAAATACTTTTCCCATATCACCACCATAGTTTCGGTAATGGAACAAAGAACAGCTGAGTTGCTGGCTCTCAGTGGTACCGTTCAGGGAAGTGAGGAAGTGATGTAAAGCTCCAGGTCTCTCTGGGAAAGTGAAACGGAACACACGCTCGTGTGGAACCTATATATGAAGAGGATCAGTCTAAACGGTCTCACATTAAGAGACATAAACGAGACATACCGCGCTTCTACCACCGACCAAGTAACGACCGTGGGCTTTTCCCATTTCGTTGTTGGAAGCGTCAAGACCATGCATTCCTTGGGATTCAAGAGTTTTGAAGATATCAGCCAACTCCTTTTCTCTGTCTTCAACTCTGAGCGACAAGATAACTGTCGCCTTTTCTGAGTTTCCATAACGGTAAGAAAACTCGGTAACGTTTCTTGGGTGAATGGCACGGTAGAGAGACATGAAGCTGGAAGAAGAGTCAGCAACAATATGATAATCAGCAGTAGTAGCACACACCTTCCAGGCTTCTCAGGAATAGTGACAGAAATCAAAGCTTCCTTCTGTTCACCAAAGTCAGCACGGTCAGCGACAAAGCGGAGACGGTCAAAGTTCATATTGGCTCCAGAGCAAATGGCAATAAAAGTCTTTCCCTCGAGTTTGTTCTCGGCAATATATCTTTTCATACCGGCCATTCCGAGGGCTCCAGCTGGTTCGACAATGGAACGAGTGTCTTCGAAAATGTCCTTGATGGCAGCTGTTGAAAGGAATCAGAATCTAGTTTCACAGGATATTGTGTTGGATGCTTACCACAGATTTCGTCGGTAGTCACCAACACCATCTCATCAACCAAATCCTTACAGATTCTAAAAGTCTCTTCACCCACTAAACGAACGGCAGCACCATCCGCAAACAGACCAACTTCATCCAGCAATACCCTCTTTCCAGCCTTGATAGACTTTGTCATTGCATCAGAATCGTAAGTCTCAACACCAATAATCTGAGAAAACACTTAATTATTATTCAACAAATTGTGATGTTGCGTACCTTGATGTGTGGAGCAACACGCTTCACATAGGAAGCAATACCTGCTGCCAAACCACCACCACCGCAACAAACAAAGATGGCATCGACATCCTGATGTTTAGGAACCTGACGCAATAACTCAACACCAATAGTTCCTAATTTGATTCAGAACGAAATCAGCTTTCCCACATCATTTCAAAATACTGATGTAATTTGTTTTACCTTGTCCAGCAATAACATACGGATCATCGTAAGGAGGAATATTGGTCAACTTGTGCAACGCAGAAAGCCTAGTACACTCTCCCTTCGCCTCATCAAAATCGTTTCCAAACAACACAACCTGAGCTCCAAGGCGCTTCACGTTCCGGACCTTGATGGGGGGTGTAGCAAGAGGCATGACAATCGTTGCCTTGATACCCATCTTTTGGGCAGCAAGAGCCACACCTGGGAATATCAAAAGTTGGTTTTTTGGGGGGTTTTGGATGTTATCTCACACACAGTGATAAGAAAAAAATTTGGGGAGGGAGGGAGTGTGTGTAAAGTACCTTGAGCATGGTTTCCAGCGGAACAGGCAATGACTCCGGCTTCCTTCTCATCGTCTGAAAGCTGCTGCATGCGGTTGTAGGCGCCACGCAGCTTGAAGGAGAAGACTGGTTGGAGGTCCTCGCGCTTCATGAGTACTGTGTTCTTGGTTTTGTTTGAGAGATTGTTTGCGTGCTGGAGAGGTGTTTCGTGGGCGACATCTGATTTGGCAGGGAAGGGTAAGGTTAGGGGGAAAGGGTGACAGGTTGAAGGGGGAGGGAGGGATCAAGGCTCACCATACACATTGGCAGTCAGGATGAGCTTGAGATAATCTGGGCCTTCCTCAACTTGGGGAGCGATGCCATTCCCAGTTTGCTTTTTCCAGGGATTTGCTACGATTGCGTGTGTGCTCGGGCCCTCTGTAGCTGTCTTCTGGCGCTTCTCCCTTTGTGTCATTCTTTTTTCGCTCCAATCTGTTCCCATCTCCCACCATTTTGAATGATTCACATGAAGCGAAAGAAGATGTATTTATAGCTGGTTTTTTTAATTCCCCTGAATATCTAAATTGGAAAGTTTCGTCGTAACAATTCGTACGTCATAAAAATAACTCCACTAGTTGGCGCAGATCTGGCCACAGTAATCCCACACCCTCGGTAAAACCCTTTGATTCCTTGAGTTGCGTAAATCTCTCGTGCAATCTCTGAAAACCCTTTTTTGGTCGTTGATCCCACTTCCATTGTCTGTTGCCGTGACTTGATCACGTCTGCTGGGAAGAATGAGAAATTGAACATCTAGGAATTGATGATATTAGTTTCATTGGAGAGTGGAAAGGAGACAAGTGGGTGACCATATGTCAGGAGAAAGAGATTGGACTCCAAACCAAAAACAAATCCAATCAAAGAAGCCACTTTCAATAAAATAAAACGGATGTAAAACTTACCATTCCAGCAAGAGCACCCGCCCCCATCAACTGCCAAGGCGACAAATCATCCTTCGTCTTCACCCCTTTCGCCTTATTCCTCTCAATCAACAACATACAAACATACTCATACGTCCCAAACCACGCAGCCCCACCTCCACTCTCCCTCAAAAACGTCCCCAAATGCCCACGATAAAACCCACGCACACCCTCTGCACGCAACGTCTCACGCACGATGTGAAACGGCCCATTGTACGTCGGTCGAATCGAGGCTGACGCAGTGTGCTTGTTGAGGCCTTGCACTTGGAGTTTGCATTTGATGAGTTCGATGGGCGTGAGGACCATTGAGACGATTGCGCCTGAGAAGAAGCCGCATGTGGAGAGTTGGGTGAGGGAGAGAGGGGTTTCGGGTGGGGAGGAGGAGAGGGTTCGGACGAGGGTTTGGATTTGGTTGTAGCAGAGGAATAGGCCTGAGTTTTCAATCATGGCACCGACTAGTGGAGCGGAGATTCCCTGGTTGTTATTATTATTTTTAATGGAAAGAGGATGTTAGATTGTGTTGGGTGGGAAGGTGAGGTATGGAGTGTTTGACTAATGGCTTGAGATAAAGAGGTGATAAGGAGGGAACTGAGGGAAAGACTTTGGAGCAGATGGGAGTATGGGAAGAAAGAGACAGAGTTCATCCAAATGATATGACAAAGGGTGTGGATAGTAGCGATAATGAGAGAGCCAAAAGCCTTTAAACTGACAGGGTTTGTATCTCCATCATCCGTGTCGCAATAACATAATTGCTTGTCTTGTAGTGGATAAAGACTATTGGTATATGCCAAGAATTGAACATCTTGGGCGTTTTGATTGATAGAGGAAGCTTGGATCAGAGCTTGGAGGTTGTTGGGAAATCTGTGTTCGTTCCTGAAGCAGCCCAAGCCCATTTTAAGATAACTATGCGATACTGTACAGCGTTCCAACCAATTGTTTCCTTTTCAGTCCTTGGCTGTGCATTGTCACGGGCCGATCCTCGCTCACACGAAATCTAGCTTCACAACTCATGTGAACCCAACTCACCTTGTAGAGACCCAGGAAGCCCTCCGCGCGAAGGGTACGTACAAAGACATCGAGGGGACCTTTGAAGGTAGGGGCAGAATGGTCGAGGACAAGGGGCTGGGTCTGCAGCCGAACTTTGATAGTGTCAAAGGGGTATTCGACAAACTTGCCAACGACACCGGCAATCTGTATAGATTACAAGAGATTGAGGGAAAGGGTTGAGGGATAAGCAGGCAAGGCAGTGAATGCAAGGACAGGGAGTGAAACGCACGGATCCATAGACTAGGTCTCCAATGGCAGAGTTTGCATCCTGTGATGTCATTGTGGGAAGGAAGAAAAAAGATTGGGAATCACAGACCAATCACCATCAAACAAACAAGAACCAACTCCAACACCAACCAACCAACCAACTAATGTTTGGAGCAGGCCCAAAGAAGGTGTCAGTCGCCGAAGAAGCCCGAAGACAGCGAGAGGAACGCGAGCGAATGCGGGTTGAAAAGGAGGCTGTTGAACGAACAACGAAGGCTGGTCGGGTTCTAGTTCGTCAATGGGAAAAGAGAATCCAACGGAGAAAGGCGTTTGAAGAAAGCAGGAAAGAGTTTGTTGAATTGGTTGAAAGTGGAGCAAGTGGAGCAACTGGAGCAAGTGGTAGTGATGGCAACTTGTTTATTGCGTTGTTGGTATTCAGAGCCCTCCAGGTTGAAGTTGATCCAGGAAACCACTTCGAAGCACTTGCTCGGCGAATCGCGAATCCCGGATCGCTTGCCCAACTACACACACGCGCCACTTCGCATCCACTGCTCTTCCAACGCGCAATCGAAACCATCGTCAAAGTGGCGGTGCTCAGAGCCGCCGCCTCGCCCACGTCAACGCCGGAACTGCGGCTGCTCGTTGCAATTGCCACGTGCTCGTCTGCCGCGATCCACGAGGCTGCCACGTCCGTCTGGTCGCTGAAAGAGTGGTCTGCCGTTGCTAGTGCCCTGTCCGCAAATGTCGCAATCGCTGTTTCTGCAAGACGCAGACTCGATGCGAATGCAGAGAAACCTGCTCTGCTTGGAATCAACGCGTGGTTGCTCGTGACCATGTCGCTGTTTGCCCAGAAGGGTTCAACGGAGAACCACTGGCCTCACATTACCGCCTATGTTCTCTCCACTCCACTGCTTCTCTCTGTCATTGACGAAAGTGGAAAGAATCTGCTCAAAAAACACAATGCCCTCAAATCCACTCTTGCTCTGTTATCAACAACTCCTGATTCCTCACCTTCACTCGCGCGTATTCATGGAGAACTATCCCTTTACCTTCTGGCTAATTTGCTCGAACTTGTGAAACTGGATCCTTCAATCTCTTTTGCTTCTGACTCCCGCCCGTCAACAACTTCATCACAGACTCAATCCCCTTTGATGCCCTTTGTTGGCGTTGCTACGAATCTTCTCCTTCTGTGCGCTCAATACGTTAAATCAAAAGCTACAAACAAATCACGCTTTCATCCTGTCCTCCAGTGGTATTCTGGTCCCGTGCTGGATATTCCTACCGAATTTCACACCCGTCTTGCTGACACCTTGTCGTTTCTATGGTCCCGTCCTTTCCTAAATACCCTTTTTGCTGACCTGCTTTCCTTTGGATTTCCTCCACCACAATCATCCTCGGCACTCAAAAAGACTCAGTTTTTTAACAAACTTGGATTCAGAGATGATGGCATTTCCACCGTAGATGCAACGACAATCTCTGTTTCAACTCTTGAAAAATGCCAATTGTATCACCAGCTGACTCGTGTGTTGAAAAACTCAGCTACACATATATTGACTGCGTTGAGTTGGACTCCCGGATTGATTCCTAGGCTATGGCGTTTGATTGGGATTGTTGGGCCTCCACATTCTTTGGGAACTCAACTGTTTTTGAAAGCTGCAACGAATCCAGCCAAAGAACCGCTTATTCCCATCTTCCATCTCTTCTGCGAATGCTGCTGCATTCTATTTTTGACTCTTGACGACGATGACCTCTACACAAACCAATTTCCCTTTCTGTTGGACGAATTAGCTGCACTCTCTGCCTTCCTGAATGCATTCTGTTTCACAGCAATATGGACTTCTCCCACGCTAACCTCACCAACCTCACCCTCCACATTAACTCTTGAAGACGGCCTAACAACATCACTCCACGAAGCCACGCACCGTCTCCTCAGCATTCTTTACGACCAAAGCACCCGCCGCCCCTTCACCGATACTCAAGACCCATGGACCCGCAAAGAAGTCTCCCGCGCCTCTATTGTCGACGACATCAAACGCAACGACCCCCGTGCCCTCCAAATCCTCACCTCAATGCCCCAAACAATCCCCTTCCCCCACCGCGTCGACATTTTCCGCCACCTCGTCCGCGCCGACAAGGCCACAATCGGCGAAACCCCACTCGTCATCACCGTCCGCCGCACAACCCTCCTCGAAGACGGGTTCCGCCAACTCTCCAAAATCACCCCCGCCCAACTCAAACAAACCGTCAAAGTCCGCTTCGTCAGCGCGCTCGGCGTCCCCGAGGCCGGCATCGATCAACACGGCCTGTTTAAAGAGTTCCTCGAAGACATTTCGAAGCGCGCGTTCGCGAGTGACTTTGGACTGTTTCGAACGACGGACGATGGGAATGTTGTGCCGTCTGTTGGATCTGGGGTGCATGAAAACCATTTGGAGTTGTTGGAGTTTGTGGGCCGGATGTTTTCCAAGGCGTTGTATGAAGGCATTGTGATTGATGTGCCGTTTGCGCCGTTTGTGTATGCGAAAATGGTTGGGAGGATCAACTATTTGGAGGATCTGCCGAGTCTTGATGCACAGTTGTACAAAAATTTATGCTTTTTGAAGCATTACGAAGGGGATGTAGAGGATCTTGGGTTGAGTTTTACGATTGATGAGGATTTGTTTGGGCATGTCAGGACAAAGGAAATTAAACCGGGAGGTGCTGCTATAGTTGAGTTGTGATTGTTTACTTTAGATTTGTAACTAAATAGGAATAGGCTGTGACGAATGAAAACAAATACGAGTATATCCATATCATGTCGGATTACAGGCTGAATCAGGAATGTAAAGCACAATTTAAGGCTCTGGTTGGAGGGTTCCGAGCCATCATGCCTGAAAAGTTTATCCGGTTCTTTGCACCCCGTGAATTGCAGGTCCTGATGAGTGGTGAAAATGTAGATTTCGATATCAGTGATTTGAGGAGACACACAAAGTATGAAGGCGGATATTTTGATGGCCATAACACCATTCGAAGTTTCTGGCAAGTTGTCGAGGAAATGGCACCAAAAGAAAAGGTGATTGCTTGTGTTCATTTGTTTCTCTGACTAAATTTTTTTTCACAGAGTATGTTCCTAAAGTTTTGTACTTCTTGCTCAAATCCTCCTGTTGGCGGATTCCGGCATTTAGAACCACCATTTACGATACGATTTGTGGCTGCTATCTCTAGCGATGATGTTGAACTCAGTCCAGCTGGGAAATTTGGGAAAGCGCTTGGATCGTTCTTCGGAGTTGGAAAAGATGCTACCCGATTACCCACAGCAAGCACGTGTTTCAATGTGCTGAAGTTACCAGCTTATCAAAAAAAGAGCTCGCTGAAGCAAAAGTTGATGTATGCTGTCAACTCGGGAGCTGGATTTGAGTTGAGTTGAAATTAATAAATCCAACAAAGTATTCAATAAAGTACACATTCATTCATCCAAATGCTGCATAATAATCATAATTGTTGGCAATTCTTGTTCATCTTACTGCTTTCCGGAATCCTCCTTCAAACCCACTGTTCTGTTGAATACATACTTTTCTTTGGCGACTTCAGAGTCTTTGTCAACACAGTAGTAACCCAATCTCTGGAACTGGAACTTGTCCTCAACCTTGGCAGTTCTGACACCAACTTCGGCCATGGCATTGACGACAATCAATGAGTTGGGGTTGATATCCGACAACCAACCACCTGGAACAACCTTCTTGTCCAATGGGTTAGGGTGCAAGAACAAGTTGGAGTAGTTTCTGATCTCGACTGGAACCGGAGACTTGTCCTTCTTGGACTCAGCAACCCATTGAATGTATGCCTTTGGCTTCTTGGTAGAGTCCTCAATAACAGCCTTAATCTCAATAACCTTGCCAGTAGCGTCCTTGACAACCTCCTTGGCAGTGATTTGACGAGGGACGTTCTGCAAACCAACACTCTTGCCCAAAATCAAACGGAAAAAGTCTGGGTCGTCTTCCTCCTTGAAATCACTGGCGTCAATGTAAATGGTTCTCGTGAACGGAATCGCGTGAGTTCCCATGGCGGTGTCCTTTGGATGGTTGGCAACATTGATGTACTCGTGGTGGTCTTCAGGCAAATTGGTGATAGTAACCTTGATAGGTTCCATCACAACCATCAAACGAGGGGCAACCTCGTTCAAATGGTCACGCACAAAGTTTTCAAGACGTTCAGCTGGGATGACTGAGTTTGCGTTGGTGACTCCCAATTCACGGACAAAGGCGTTGATGGCTTCTGGAGTGAATCCACGACGACGGACTCCGACCATGGTGTACAAACGTGGGTCGTCCCATCCAATAACGTACTTCTCGTTCACGAGCTGGAGGAGCTTACGCTTGGACATGATGGCGTATGTGAGGGCGAGACGGCCATATTCCCATTGGACTGGCTTGTAGAGCTCGAGGGCATCAACAAGCCAGTAGTATGACTCACGGGAGAGGGTAAATTCAGTAGTACACAAGGAATGAGTAATGTCTTCGAAAGAGTCAACCAGACAGTGAGTGTAATCATATCTGTTGGAGTGATGAGAAAAGTTTGAATAAAATAAGAAACTCACGTTGGGTAAATACACCAGGCGTCTCCGGTACGGTAGTGGTGAGAGTAGAGCACACGGTATGCGACCAAGTCCCAGAATTGTGGGTTGGGGTTGAACATATCCATCTTCATTCTCAAAATAGCCTCTCCCTCAGCGTACTCTCCGTTCTTCATTCTTTCAAACTCCAAGAGAGATTCAGAGATGGGTCTGTTTCTGTGAGAACACTCAGAACGTGGACCCATACTGTCTCCTCCTCTGTGGTGGTGAATTTCCTCTCCAGTACAGTGGCAGATGTACGCCTTATCTTTCTGAATCAACTCGACAGCCAGATCGTACAATCTTTGGAAGTGGTCGGAGGAGTAGGTGATTTCAGTTGGCTCAAATCCAAGCCATCTGATAGTGTCCAAAATCGAAGTGAAATATTTCTCCTCTTCCGCCTCAGGGTTTGTGTCGTCGTAACGCAAGTTGGTGATACCGCCGTGAGCTTGGGCGAAACCAAAGTTGACGTTGATGGCTTTGGCGTGACCAATGTGAAGGAATCCGTTTGGTTCAGGTGGGAAACGCGTGACAACTCGGCCTCCAGTTCTCTTCAAGTGCTCCGTCATGAGTTCTGGCTTAATTTGTGGGTTACCTCCTGGCTTATGCAGCTGAGAAAGCTGGCCTTCGTGGACAAACTTGTGCGTCTTCGCCATTTCCGCAATTGTTGGCTTCGCCTGAGGAGCGACAGCAGGCTTTTTGGCAGTAGCATCGGCAGCTGGGGCGGCCTTCTTGACCGGCTATAAAACTTCATAAGTTCACTGTTTGAGCATTTATAGATGGACTTACAGCCCCCTTTGGACCCAAGACCTCCACTAACTTTTTCTCAACCTCTTCTTTGACAGTAGCAGCATTCGCCCATCTCAATTCACGCTTCATTTCAGCAATCAAGACTCCCAAGGCAGAGTGACCCTTCTTTTCAATTTCGTCCTTCTTTGCGACCATGATCTTGTTGATTGCTGCGATAATTTCCTTCAAGGTAACTTCGACACCTAAAGTAGAAGCGTTAAGTAAAGATGGCCAAGGGTTGTGGCAGAGATCCATCGATATCCCCAGCATCGGCCGAATGTTCCCCCCCTAAACAACGTTCGATTGCTGAATACATCCATAAAATGTCCAGATCGATATTCATCAGTTCAGGTTGAGCGACGTGAGTATAACTCAAAAAACGAAAAGACTCATACCAACACCACAAGCTTCATCGAAAGCTTTTGAATCGATAGGGCCTTCTTTGATGGCTTCAGTGAACTTGATTGCAGCTGGAAACAAATGTTAGAAAGCCTCAGTGAGCATGCGAGAACAAACCTGCGATTTGGTCAGTGGTTTTGAGCTTCTCCTCCACAATTGCCTTTCCGAGGTAGATAAGGTGTGTGCTTCCGGCAATGGCAGTGGCAGTTGAGGCAAGCGTGTACAATGCGGCAATGAACTTATCATCCTTGGAAACCTGTGATTGTGTTCGCCACATGGCTACTGCTTCAGCATCACCTCGCATATCATCAACTCTCTTACTCACCTCAGAAAGCAATGTTTCAAATCGACCACAGATCTTTTTGTTTCCGGCTGTTTCTTTAGCTTTCTGGTCGCTGAAACCCAGCGACTTGAACAGGGCAATCGATGCTTCGCTCATTCTTTTTTTGATGAATCACCTTCAGAGATAGGAAGAAAGGCAAGAGAAGAAAGAAGACAGAATAATGAATCATCTTTTTCTTACTTTAAGGTGAAGAAGCTGATCCACTGCACTATGTTTTTAACAATGTTCGTGTTGTTGATAGGGCTTTTTCAAAAACTCCGCCAACTATTGCAATCCAAATCCAAGTCCGCTCCCCGTTTGAGTTGAAGTTCATTTTAATATTTTTGGCCCATTTCTCAGCCAACCCTTGTTGAAGGGGTCATTTGGAAAAGCGTACGGGACAAAGGGTGCAAACCAAGTTGCACCCCAAACCCCATTTTGGTTACCTCACCCAACGCCCACTGACTGTGTATTGGCGATACAGCCTCTAGAACTTGATAAAGATATGGTATAAGGTGCTAATTGCTATCTGTGGCAGTCCGGTGTAATCTGGGGTGCGGCGGACTTTGTTTCTAAAAGGCCAATTTCATATTCTGCCAAGCGGATAAGAGCCAAAAAGACATCCCAAAGAACTCCGACTGGAGCCTGTCCCCACTTGCTCCCAGTCGACTTCATCCCCTAACCACCAGCAATGCTCACACCACATATCCGCACACGCAGCTGCGAGAACTGTCGCACATTACGCAAACAATGTGACAAGGGACTGCCATCATGTACACGCTGCCAACAACGCGGCATTCTATGTCGCTATGCGGTGGCAGTGGCGGGAGGGAATCTTACGCAAGATATGCAGCCCTTCAATGGTCTGGAGCTACAGGAACAGTTGGCTCTTGTCCAGCGGGGAAAGAGACCTACACCATGTCTGGAATGCAAGTCCCTTCGAAAGCGTTGTGATACGGCTCGTCCATCTTGTGAACGATGTCTAGGCAGGAACGTGATCTGTGAATATCCAACTCGACGATTTCTGTCCGCTCCGCCGCCAGCAGTTGAACCGCCTCCGCTCCTTCAACACTCGGCCCGTATACCTCGTCAATATTCATATGATATGTCTATTTCGTTGATTGACGATCCTCACGAATTCGTTCGGAGTCAATCCATGGAACCTGAATTTCCTTGGATGCGATCGCTCCCAACTTCAATGTCAGTTATGGAACAAATATTGTCACACTTTAGATTTAATGCATATGATCAACTGCCTCCCTCCTTGGCATCTCCTTTAAGTCCTGTTGATTCAAATGAGGAGTTTACAATTGTTGCGGACTATCTGAAGAGGTCCCTCTCCCACTCAAGGTCTTCTTTCACTATCATTTTTCCGTTGACAGCACTTGCTTCATTTTTTGCAGATCCACCAGCCATCAGGTGACATTGTTGCTTTCTTATTCTATTTGACACGTGACAATCTAATCTCCATTATTACACTATCAGATTAACGCTTTGTACAATAGCCGCTTATTTTACGCCTACTCTTCCTCCTGGAATTATATCTATCTATTATGACAATGCAAAGATTCTGCTTAGTCAAACTGACGTGCCGTCGCACAAAGATACCCAAGCCTGTTCTCTTCTCGGATTATATTCTCTTTGGAATGGAGAACTACCTTCCGCATCAACATTATTCAACAAATCGGATCTCATGATACGAACGTTGAGGTTGGACGTTGATCCGAATGAGGCTATATGGCTTCCTGAAAACTTGTCAGAAGCCGAAAAGGAAGAATATCGTCGCACTTTTTGGGTATCTAGTGTATATTGTAAGATTCACAAGCTGTCCAACGGACTCCTGGATTCTGATTTAACGCACCCGACAACGCCAAACTCCATCATGTACCAAATTGAGGAATCAACTCAAACCGCCCCTATTGTTTATCTATACCATCTTCTCGACGTGACGGCTGACGTGTTACGATATGTGACGCGAACGTCTTCATCAAATGTTCTTGACAATACCCCGTTTACACCGCTCCAAAAACGTCTAGATTCCTGGCACGCAACCGTGCCGCCCATATTACATCTCGAATTCTCTGACCCAAATCTTCCTGCAAAGCTTACTGGCGTTGAAACCTCATGTCGAACACTTCTCAACCTCTTTTATCATTCCACTGTATGTCAACTACACCGATTACGGCTGTATCTCTCAAAGTCCTGTACTGTATCAAGTACACCGCAACTGACAATATCACTTGTCTCTGTATTCCAAAGTGCCCACCATATATCCAATATTGCAAGAATTCTGCTTCCACTCATTGCAAGTGATCCAGAGCTCTATTTTTACAGTTATATACCTTTTTTTGAAGCTGCTGTATCGCTGTGGTTCCTCGCATGCCGTTCTCGTGGGGACTGGATTGATGAAGTGTTGTTGGCAACGGGAGGGGTTGGTCTTGATGCTGAAGAGACAGAAAGTGATTCTGAGGTTAAGCAGGAGGCGTTTAGTAGAGGTACTGATAGCAGGAGGACGTATGCTACACCTGAAGTTGGCGGTGGGTTAGAAAAGTTTTATAGAGAGTTGAAATATGCCGTTCAGAATGTGTTGGACGCTTTGCGTGTGTTTCAGGAGAAGATGGAGCGAAATGTTGTCGCGAGTAAGGCGGACTTGAATTTCATGGCTTCTTTGACGGACGAAGTCGTGGATCATAGTTTAAACTTGACGAGTCGTGTCAACTTCTTTACACCTCTTGTACACATTGTACAAGTTATGGTTGCTGAAATTGAGACAGTGTGCGTCGGCTTTGAAGTGAAAGTTCAACCGGGTATGGAAGCCAAGGTATTTGATATTCCCAAACCTTTAGTGTTTCTTTCTCTGATGTTTGGTGAATAAAAAACATAAAACCAAGATTTATTCCAATATGCGAAAAACAAAACAAAAACAAAATCTATCAAAGCTACAGCTGGCCAAACCCGGCATTCAGAAACTCAAGAATCAGATTCTTGCCATCGTGTTTCAGGCCATGTACCGTGTTCTTGACCTTGTTCACTACTCCATCATTCCACCCCAGCAATTTATCCAGCAAAGCTCCCAGTTCCTCTTCCGGAACCATAACCCATATTAACAACAGCATCATAATCAGGGTGAATAGAGGTAACCAGAAGATCCACAGTGCGCGCTGTTTCCTTCTCTGCTTCCTCTCAGCACGTCTCAACTTCTTTGCTTGTTTGCACGCGTATTGATGTGTTCCCAACCCGTTGTTCCAGGACTCACAACACATATCTTCATCCACGAAACCAGAGAACGGCACTACAGACACGGTTCGATCCAGCTGCTGTTGAAGTTTCTTTCCATTCACTTTTCGCACTTTATCTCCGTGCAGGCCTTGCAGTTCGGCGCTCGTGAAGAGGTTGGAGTAGTTGACATCAACGCGATTCACAATCAGAGGTGTTGCCATGGTATGTACAAGTGGGCCGAGGAAGGAAAACATCTTGAACCCGTCCATAATGTTTTTCAGTTCTTCTTCAGGGTTTGTCCAGCGCTGGTTTGTGATTTCGTTCAGCTTGGATGACCCTTTTGGAATTGCGCCGAGACTGGCTTTGGATCCTTTGCGCAGAGAAAGAGTTGATGGAAGTGGGGCTGCACATAACTCCGCAACCAGTTTGTCGATTGGAAGGGCTGATGCGGCAGTAGGTTTTGAGGCTACAAACTCTGGAACGGCTGGTACAGAGAACACACCGCCTGTACTGTTCATACGCGTGACACTCTTCCTTTCGACTTCAGGAACTGGCACAGGGACTTCTTCAGCCTCAACTTCCTCCTCCTCTTCATCCTCCTCCTCATCAGCAGTGTTTTCGCTGAAGATGCCCTCCTTCACAGCCCCTTCAAGAACTTTGACAAAGGCTTCAACTCCACCAGTTCTTCTCTTGGCCAATGCAAAGCAAGAAACACCGTTCTTGCTAGTTAACAGAGTAGATGCTCCCGCCTTGACGAGAATTCCAACTGTTGGCCACTGTCCAGCCTGAACTGCAAACATGAGCGGAGTGAAACCATTGCGGTCTCGGGGGTCAACATCACAGTCAAGAGAAATCAAGTACTTGACGAGGGTTGTCATTCCCGCGAGAGAAGCAAGATGCAACATGTTGAGACCATTGCTTCCATGGAATGTCATGTCCAACAACGATGTGAGAACAACCTGTGGCTGGGACTCTTGCTGCACAGAATGTTCTTCAAGACTGAATAGGGAATTCAGGATAGCAGTTTCGAGCTGGTTTCGAGCAAGTTCCGTGAATGTAAGGGACGAATCGTGGATGGTTTCTTGAGCTGTTTCATTGACAATTCGCATGGCAATCTATAGGTATAGAGAGTCAACACTTGAATTACGAGAAACTCAAGATTTTAACTCACGTTTCTGGCACTATCCAGTGATCCAGTCATTCTCAACCCAACCACTTGTAGAGCCAACTCCATCAAAGACCTATCCAAATCATCCTTGTACATGAATGTAACCGGAATATCAGGAACTCCAGTATTAGCGGGGAATCCAGCAAGTGCTTTCAATGTGACAGGAACAGGACCAGGCGTTGAAGAGGGCGGTAGAATGCAAATCATGGTTGAAGTTCCCCAGACTTGTGTTGTGATGGCTTCAAGATCTCCAAACACAGCAATCAAACCATTATGAATATTTTCACCCAAAATTGTAATTTCAACACCACCTTGAATTGGACCTGATTGAAGAAATTTCAAAGTTGAGTTTCAAGAAATAATCATCGCCACAAGCCTCTACAAACCTTCTCCCGGAATAATTCGGTTGATGATAGCAGTTGGAACTGTAGGAACAGTGGGAGCGAAAGAAGCTTGAGGAGGTGGAGATTGGAATTGTTTTTTCGTCCTTCGGAAATCCGAGTCCCCTTCTGAATTTGATCGAATCCCAAAGTTTTCGAATAGAGGTGCATTTGATTCTGAAGCTAGTAAAGCCGGAATGAATTGAGCAATAATATCATCTTGCATGTTGTTGTTTTGACGAACGACAGTGTTTGGTGGAGATGTAGGGTTGTTCAACATGGATAGTTCGGGGATCATGTCTGCGAGGAATTCATCTGTACGAGAACGCTTTTGGCCAGCTGTTGTTGTTGCGGGGATTGCTGCTGCTGTTTTCGATTTTGTTCCTTTGTGGTCATCGGTGATGAGGATTGGGGGAGAAATTCCCGTTGCAATTACGTTTGAATTGTGGTCGCGAGCAATGAAATATACACTGATTGATGTGGAAGATTGACCCAAAAGTTGGGGAATGAAGTGGTTAGTAAAATTTTGTGAGGCCCTTTCCCCCCCCCCAAAAGCTGTGATGCCACCACACAATCAACATACCAAAAGCCAGTTTTTTCGTTGTGGTGTCTGCAATAACATGTGATTCGAGTTGGTAGAATAGTATCACCGCTGCTGAAGTCGACATAAGAGCCGCAATTGAATAGTACAATCTTTCCAGCATCATTATCAGCTGCAGCCGCAGATGTATTCCCATTGAGATCCAGGTTCAATGATCCCACATCTTCCATTTTGACGTCCGCATTTGGTGACGTTACAGAGGCAGCCGGTTCTGACTTTTTCTTGCTCCGTTTCAACTAGGTCCAACAGCGTTAGAGAGTGGTTGGAGTAAGATGGATTCGCTTACTTCACGTTGTTGACAGCCTGAACAAATCTGCACGTCTTTCTTTGGGTCTGAGGCACAGATGATGACGGCTTGGAGGTCCAGGACTTTGTTGAGTGGAATGAGGGAATAGTCAACCACATTCTGCGATTTGCGCAGCTTCTCCTTCGTGACGAGCTGTTCAGGCAGACGCAAGTGCGACCAGGCGGATGTTTTGTTTCCCTGAAGGAGGAAAGAGGGGTGTGTGAGTTTTGAGTGATGAAGCAGGAATGGGAACACACCAGCACATCAACCATCTGCAAACACAGCTTCGTCTGCGTTTCGACTCTGCTTCTGGCGTTCTGCAGCGGCACGCCGAGCACCTTGATCGCAAAGCCACCGGAGAAGGCAAAGGCGGCATCCATCTGGGCCTTGAGGCTGTCGAGTGAGGCATCGCCAGTTGAGTTCAGGGCTGCCTGTTTCGGTGCTGAAGCCACTGTTGCTCCTGCTGCTGCAGCTGATGATACCGAGAACACTGAAGTAGTTCCAGCGTTGTTTGAAGAGGTTGAGCCCAGGGCTCCAACGGGTCCGAGTCGTGGCTGCCACTGCGGTGACCGCGCTCCCTCACTCTCCCCGGCTGAGTACATTGATGCGTATGCTGAGTCGTCTCCGTCTGAGTTGGCTGGGGACTGAAACCGCTCCTTCGAAAACATGTCACTGGCGGTCCGTCGAGAAAGAATGGCGTGTGTTGGAGACGCTGGTGGTGGTTGGCAAAAAATTTCGTTGATTCCGTCTCCCTCCCCAAAAACTGGAATACATCAAGTGAAAGAAATGAATCAGCCAGTTATCACTGTAGAACATAAAAGAAGAATGAATCATGTATGAAGGCCTTACTCACAGTCTTTTCCTTCCCTACTACGAGCAAGTTTTGCCAACATGGACATCAGAATAAAACACATTACAACTGGTTATTATGACACAAATTCGGGTGAAAAATGAAAGCTTTGGAACAAAAGAGTGGGAAACGAGGGCAAAAGTTCAAAACGTTCTACAAAAGTTCTCACCAAAAAAACTCTCCACCAAAGAAAAATGGATAACAACCGAGGTGGACGCGGCGGCGGAAGAGGAGGAGGAAACGCACGTGGAGGAGGAGGCGGTGGCCGAGGTGGTGGACGCGGTGGATATTCGGCGCCAGGATCGGCTGGTGGTGGACAGCGTCAGGGACCACCAGGATTCCAGCAGCAGCCACAGCAACCAAGATCGGGACCAGTCCAGGCCTGGGGAGGTGCAACTAGTGGTGGTAGTGGTGGTGGTGGTGGTGGTGGTGGTGTTCCCAGAGGAGGCGGAAGTGTTGGTGCTGGGCAGGTGCAACAGAGACCATCGCCACCAGCTTCGGCTTCGGTCTCGGTCCAGCAACAGCCACAACAGCAACAGCAACAGCGCCTCAGTCAACCACCACGCGCCTTTGTCCCGCAGCCACAGATGCCGCCCTTTGAACTTGATGCTGAGATTGTCGCTTTGGAGCGTGTTCGTCCAACCCGCCCAAATCCAGGTGTCAAAGGAAAACGCATCCGTCTCTTTGCCAACTCGTTTCCAATGTCCATTCCGGACTCTGATTGCTTTCACTACGGTGCGTTTTCCCTTTTTTATTGCCTCCCCTTACATTGTTTCACGCCTCCTTCCCCTTCACCTTCACTTTTCACTTTACTTACAAAGAATCTCATTGTTTTTTCTTTCAGACGTCGAGATTAAACCCGACACGGTCCCTGCCGTAAACCGCCGCATCTTTGAACAATGGAAGAAGGTGGTTGCTGCCAAGGAGGCCAAAGACGCTGTCTATGACGGCCGCAAGAATCTCTATACCCCAAAAAAGATGCCCATTCCTGAAGAAGGAAACGAAATGACTGTCGTCATCTCGGGTGAAGACAAAAAGTATGTTGTTTGTCGTAATTGGTTGTTGTCACGTGCTAATTAACTCTCCATTCTCCTTCCCTCCACCTGCCTCCCTTACGCTTCACAGAGAACAAAAGTTCAACTTCCGTGTCCGCCTGGTCGCTGTTATCAACATGGAACGTCTTCACCGCTTCATTCAGAATAAGGGTGACAATGAAATTCCCCGCGAAGCCATGACCGTGTTGGATCTCATTCTGGCTTCTCGACCAAACGCTCTGTTTACGGCCATCAACAAGAAAACTGGTTCCTCGTTCTACAAGGCCTACAACCCACAATTCAACATTTCTGGTGGACTCAACTTGCACCAAGGTTGGAAGCAAAGTGTGAAAATTACCTACAAAGAAGTCCTTCTTAACTTGGATGTTGCTTGTACTGCCTTTTACCGTCCAGGTACTTTATTTTAGCTTGTCCAATTCTTTACATCATATTAATGTGAACAACAGGACCACTTCTTGACGTTGTTGCCGGATTCTTTAACAGAGGGCGTATCCAGGATATCAACCCAAGACAACTTGCTCCCGGTACTGTCGAGTTCCAACGTCTGTCCAAGTTCCTCTCGAACGTGAATGTTGAAATCACGTACCGTGACTCTGGTCGCCGCAAGTACAAGATCCGCGCACTCTCTAAACAGACACCAGACAAGGCCATGATTGTCATCACTGATACCAAAACCAAAATGACTGTCGCTGACTACTTTTTGAAGGAGTTCAAGATCCGTATCCAATACCCCTTCCTTCCACTTGTCATGTGTGGAAACGACGGGCAGATTTTGTTGCCTATGGAGTTGTTGATTGTCAAGGAGGGACAGCGTCATTTGGGCAAGTTGTCTGATGTCCAGACTGCTGATGTGATCAAGATTGCGGCTGTTGCGCCACCTGAGAGACAAGGACGTATTATGGAAGGTAGAAAGTCTTTGCATGATGCACCTGGTGGAGATTCGTTGATGAAGGCGTGGGGTGTCAATCTACAGCCACAGATGAAGCAAATTGAAGGGCGTATTTTGCCACAGCCTGTTGTGACTGGATCTGCTGAAGTGAGACCTCAAAATGGTGCCTATGATTTGTCCAAGGTTTGTTTTTGCTGTTCTCTCCTCGTTATTTTGCTAACTCCGAAACAATTCTGTAGGTTGGTAATGTCAAGTTCTTCCGTCCTGCCAAGCTCGAGTTTTGGTCTGTTGCTGTGTTTGGTGACACCCGTAACATGCAGTTTGACGCTGTTGCTGAATTCCTGGGCCGCCTCTTCACTGAATGTATGAACCGTGGAATGTACGTCTCCAAGCGTGATTTCAAGGATGTCATTGTTGCCCAGCAGCGCAGAGGTGTTGAGGAGACTCTCTTGGAAGCCAACAGAAAGGCAATTGAAGCCTCCCAGAAAGTTCTCCCACCTGGAAGCAAGATGCCTGCCTGTGCGCAAATGATCTTCTGTATTTTCGACAAGGGCGGCGTGACTTACGACGAGATCAAGCTCTTCTCTGAGACGAAGCACAACCTTATGACTCAATGTTTCCTCTCGAAGCACTTGCCACCAAAAGGACCAAAGCCAGGAGTTACCACCAACCTTGCTTTGAAGGTTAACGCCAAGCTTGGAGGAGTTAATATGGTTGTCGACCCAGCTACTCAGCTCAACGTTCTTGGTGCCCCTGTTCCAACTATGGTGATGGGAGCTGATGTTACTCACCCTCCCGCTGGAGCTAACGGTGGTGTTTCCATTGCTTCTTTGGTCGCTTCCATGGACGCCAAGTTTGCTGAATACCGTGCGGCCATCCGTGTCCAAGGCCCTCGTATTGAAATCATCCAGGACTTGAAGAGTATGGCTGCCGAGCATTTGAACCAGTTCCAACTCCGTGCGCGTGGTCGTTACCCTGACCGTCTCATTTTCTTCCGTGATGGTGTCTCGGAAGGCCAGTTTGGAGAGGTTGCGTTGCAGGAAGTTCAGAACTTGAAGATTGCGCTCCGTGAAGTTGGTGCTGGGCACTGTAAGTTGACGTTCTTGGTTGTCAACAAGAGACACGCGCATCGCTTTTTCGTTGCGGATCAGAAGGATGGTGATCGTAAGGGGAACTTGATGGCAGGAACTGTGATTGACACTGGTATGTTTTTTTATTCTAAGCGTTTTGTGTTTTCTTGGTTTTAACATGTTTTTGTCTTGTAGGAATCACTCATCCCTTTGAGTTTGACTTCTTCCTCAACTCCCACCAAGGTTTGCAAGGAACTTCTCGTGCCGCGCACTACCATGTCTTGTACGATGAAAACAAGTTTTCCTCAGACGACTTGCAGGAAATCACGTACCGTATGTGTTACCTGTTTGCGCGTGCCTCTCGTTCTGTTGGAATCGTGCCCGCTGTTTACTATGCCCACTTGGTTGCTTACCGTGCCAGATGTTACCGTCCTGGAGGTGTTGGTGGGTCTTCGGAGATGGGTGGAAGTAGTACCGGAGGAATCGATAGTGCCGCTATTGATGAGTTTGAGAAGGTTACGGATGAGATGTTGAAGACGATGTTTTTTACTTGAGAGGGAGTCTGATTGTGTGTTGAAGTTAACCCTATATCCTTTTTTTTACTTTCTCTTTCCCCACTTCCCCCCACTATTCTTATCAATCTCTACCCTTGCTGGTCTTTCATAATACATTATTGTTTTCAATACTTTGTTGTACCTGGAGTCTCCACCAGTTTCCCACATCAAAACGGTTTTCCATGGTACTTCAATGACAACGAAACTTTATTCAGAAAGGGAAGAAAAGGAGGGAATCCAATCTATTCCGTCAAGTTGGACAATGATTCCGATACTACTGAATATTAACAAACTTTCAATGCAATAAAAACCTTACCTGGAGTGCATGAAGTCATATACGAAATGTCCAAAAAGGTTTCAATAGAATCATATGCCAAATCTGAGTACAAGAGTGAATCAACACCCAGTCTTGACACAAAAATAACTTACCATGATTCTGCACACTATTATGATGCGCATGCACCAATTCAACCAACATAATCTTTGACGGCCCTGCAAAAGTCCCTTCACCCCCCTTAACGCCACTCCCTCTCACACTAACCCAACGCTTCCCCTCCACCTCAAACCCAGTTCCAAACTCCTCCTTGTCCGCCACAAACTCCCTGTACACCTGAACTCCAACCTTCCCAACTTCCGGCGCACTCTTTGCCATCGCCTTGTGACTCGCGACTCCAATTGCAAACAGCTGCTGCGAGTTCTTGATGGGGATTTCGCGGTCGCATTGGCCGTGAATGATGAGAACGGGGATGTTGAGGTGTGGGATATGGTCGCGGGACCGGAAACGGTCGTGAAGCGTTGACTTCATGTATTCTAAACAAGGGGAACGCCAAAAAGAATTAGAGGTCAGTCCGTTCCAAGGCTTAAAAACCAAGGTTGGTTTTTTACCTTCGAGTTGTGGGAAGAGAGTGACGGGGTACAAGAGGGGGAGGACTTGGAATGCGTTGTATTCGAGAGCGGCGTCTGGGATGGACATGTAGGCGGCTTGGAGGACGAGTCCTCGAGGGTAGATTTTGTCCTTTCCAAGGTCGCGAGCGAGACGGGTGGCGATTCCGGAGCCGAGGGAGTGGCCGAGGAGGATGATTTGGTCGTGTGCAACTTGTTTTTTGGTTGATTTTAGTTTGTGAATATAGGGAAGGGGGGGTGCCAGTTCATTACCTCCTTGACTCACAATCCAGTCATACACTGTACGAGCGTCAATAGCAATCTCTTCTTCGCTAGGACTTCCTTCCGAGTCACCAAAACCTCTGTTACATAATCGTTGTTAAATTCCACACACACACACTCTCTCTCTCAAAGTCACAAACCTGTAATCAAACGCAATAACATTCGCATTCAACCGTTCCGCCAAGTTGCGATACTGTGCAATACGCACATTTCCCGCACGATGGGAAGCGTTTCCATGAAAGTACAAAAACACAGGCCGTTCAAGCAACGCGCGGCGTTGGACCCCTTCAGTAACAAGCGAGCCGTGTGGGACTTTTCCTGATTTCTCCTGGTGGGCTGTGACTTGACGGTAAAAGAGGGAGGGGAGGATGTGCCAGCATCCGAGTTTGACGTCATCGGGGGTTGTGAGGTAAAAGTTTCTGCATCTGTGAGCTGTATTGTTTTTCGATTGGAGAGTGAGTTTAAGGAGCGATCCAAGGATGGATGGATAGGGGATAGGGCCCCATGTGTGGGGAATGGGTTTGTTGATGCAGGGGAGGTACTTGAAGTAATGGATAAAGAGAACGTACGAGAGAATCCAAATGACTCTGGTTTGTTGAAGTTTGCACCAAAGGGCTGTTGATTGCATTGGAATTGATGATGATTGGTGAGTAATGACAACAGACACATTGGATGGGATGAGAGCGCTTACGAAATTGACATGGTTAAGAAAGAGGAAGGCACGTTGTGGACCCTTGACGGTAAGAAGCGCAATAATGATCTGGGAAAGAAAGGGCAGTTAGCCTTGACGTGAATGCATCTTTGACTATGGCAGGGCAATCGACAGCTTACCGGGTACAGAAAGACAAGAGGCCAAACAAACACTGTCATAATAAGAGCGACAACGCTCGAAATGTAGTACAGGATGAACCGAAGTACAATATTCATCTTTTGGTTCACTTTCTTTCCAGAAGAATCAATTGATCAAAAGAAAAAACATCGATTAGCATTTTAAACCTTACATTACGTTTACGTTTACGTTTATGCAGATCGAAAGCATATCCAGAGAGCAATACATATTGCTTGGCGTACTGCCCGCGCGTACACCAAAGAAAAAGTTACTCTGAAAACACCAACGCACCATGTACATCATGCAACAAGTGGCCGTTCTTTTCCTCTTGACGCTAGTTAAAGGGGATACCCAAAGGGAGCTCATTCAATGTGATGACACCATCGAGGGGAAATCGTGCAATTGGTGTTGCAGGTGCAATCCAATCACTAATAGGCTCCACTGTGTGACTCCTTGTATTGGTTACGACAATAGACCTCTTAATTGCACCGGCTTAGATGTATGCAAGTGTACTACATTCCTCTTCCAAGATTAGCCTATGAGATACCCCAGTTACTTCCAAAATAAATCCACATAATTATCCACTATCAAAAAAAATGAATAAATAATGCTTTCTAAACAAAAAAAGTCTAATAATCCTTTATGGAAATATAAATGAAATAAAACACAATACAATTTTAAAAAATGGTGGTCTGGTCTCAATAAGAGAAAAGAGAGGAAGCACGCTTCTTTTGCGCAGCGTACTGGTCCCACTTGTTGTTGTTGACCTTCGCCTTCTGCATCACACGCTCACGACCCGCTTGAGCATTGATTTCCAAACAACCGACAGGAACCATACCGACATCTCCACGCTTCGTGATACCACGGAGACCACTCATGACCACACGGACCTGCGCCCAACCGTCATCGAAAGCCTCAATAATTTCAACAACGTCGCCCTTCAAGACTTGCAATTCGTCGTCTTGGTCAGGAGTGTGGGGGTAGCGCAATCGGAGGCGAGAGCCGGGAGCTGTTGGATCGGCGGGTTCAGCCTTGTATTCGTATTCCTCTTCAACAACAACTTTTGAGGGAGCGGCAACAGATCTGATTGGCTGGGCACTTGGAACAGGGGCGGTAATAGCACCGGCAGAGGCTCTGTTTGGCAATGGGCGTCCGAGGGAATTGTTGTTTGTGTTTTGTTGTTGTGGTTGGCGACCAAGGGAATTGTTCTTGTCTGGGGATTGTTGACGGGCCCCTCTTCCAAGTGAATCTGTTTGAGGAGTTGCAGCGCCGAGACGGGGCACTTGGCGGCGAGCAGTTCCAACTGAGGCAGCTGATTGTGGCATACCGACGTCAGCGACCGTTGAACCTGCATCGTCTTTGATGTCGTATCGTTGGAGAGTGTTGTTGTTGTTGTTGTTTGCAGTGCGTTGAAGGGTGTTTCCACGGGGGAGGGTGTTGTTTCCACCACGCGATCTCGGGCGAGGGAGCGAGTTGCTCGCCTGGTCAACATCGAACTTCATTGTCGCCGGCTTCTCCCGCTTTGCCGCCGCCGCCACCGCCGCGGCTTTGTTGCGCTTGGACCACCAGAGAAAGCCGCCAACAGCAAGCCCAATTGCGAGAAGCGCCCCGACGACTCCGCCTGCGATGGCGCCGGCGTTCGAGGACTGGCCCGCACTCAGATCAGATGTGATTGCCCAAGTGCCGTTCGAGGCTGTTGATTTGTACGAGGAAACAAGGTGACCGTACTGTCCGTTGTTCAGGGCTTCAAGTGCAATGACAACCTGGTTTGGTTGTTGGTTGTTGGTTGTTGGTTGTTTGGGAAGGGAGACACCATTTAGAAAGACACTACCACATTATCAACAAACAAGGCTGCTCACCGATCCACTGGACATCAGAAGTGTCTGGCTAGCTCCTGGTGGAATCACCTGCGACGCATTCGCATCGTCAGGAGAACTGATCAAGTGGTCTGTGCAGTCGGGGTACACAAAGGCAAACACGAGTGGGATCTGGACCTTGTTCTGAATCACATTGGGGAACTTGTCTGATGGGACCGTTGGGTCAACGGGGGGATCACTGCATCCGAGCGGGTGTGCTGCTGTAACTCCAAGGGCAGGCGCCATGATGATGTTCGAATCGAAAAATTCAATTACGGTATTGGGAGATGGAAACTTGTGCAGACACCTGATACTGTATTCTTTCTTTTTCTTCATGGTTACATCTTCTTTTTTCTACTCTTCTTCTGACGTGTCCCGTCTGACAATTCCAAACAAACAACCCCTCAAATGCGGCCGACTCTGGCTGCGCTATTCTCTGTTCTCGCTTGCAAAGTACTGTCCCAAAATACGACATCTCAATCAACAGCAACTTCTGATGGGGGCGTCATCGTAAATGCTGGAACAAATCCTCTCACAATCACTGCGTGTGGACCTGCCTCTGTTGGTAAGTTCCAGCACGGTATCTAAAATATTATCAATAAATACGTCGCGTTAATGAAACAGATGACTACGGTGTCCTTCTAATAACTTCGACTCTCCTCAACACAAAGTCAACAAACACAGCCACCAACGCGTCGACTTTAGTCTACACAATTCTAGATTCTGGATCATTAATCGTGACGCCTGCTCAGTTCACCCAGGCCACTATAAATACTCCTCCAGCTGTAAATCCCGTTCAAGTTGCCCCTCAGGCCCTACTCATAAAACAAATCAACGGAAATCTACAAGTCAATATTTCTTTATCAGTGAAAGATCAGTTTCAGAATTCTGCAACTTGTAGTTTCACCGTAACTGTGAATTACAATTTTGCTCCTTACCTCGCTATATCGTCGCCAACCATAACTACAGTTCCCAATCAACCTGTGGTTATTACGAGCAGCATTTTCAAACTGATGGAGAAACATGGACTGAGTGCATGGAATCTTAATTTGACATATTCGTGGCAAGGGTTTTCAACACAAAACTATGGATACTTGGAAGTGTACAAACAAGATGCAAAGTCATGGATTTTGCTCCCACTCACGCAAGTTATTCCTTATGTAAGTAAGCTTTTATCTCCTCTTTTTCTTTGGTGTTGTTTTCTAACCAGAGTCATTACTGACAGCAATGGATCGATCAAGGTGCATTGCGATATAATCCAGGAGCAACATTTATTGGAGCCGGGCAGCTGATTTTTCAGGTTATAAACTCGAGAGGCTTTAAAATGACACCCTGGGTGACGGGAGGTGCAGCTGCAACATTGTCTGCAACAATCCAAATCACCTGTAACGCCGCTACGAATACAACGAAAATTGTACCAGTACCGGCACCATCTCAAGCTGGAACTTATTGTTTCACGAAATATCCTTCAACGTTCCAAACAACGAGCCAGTCGCCATTGGGGCCATATTGTTCCAACTTTACTACAACAGCAGGAGTATCCACAGCTCAAGTACTCGACCAAACTCTCCTCCCATCTCTTACATTAAGTACAAGCGTAAATGCAGCTGTCTTTTGGGGAGCCTCCGTCGCCCCAACCCTAGATTACATCCCCACTGGATACACACCTATCCGTTTTGCAGGGTACCTAGACTCTGGCGCGTGGTTCATAGCCTTCACCCCAACAACGGCCTCCATAACCTCAGGAACCCCACCCGCCATCACCTTCACCACCCCCGAAATGGCCTTTGACCAAGTCCCCGGCGGCGTCAACGGCGTCCCCTTAAACCAAATCACGGGCATAGCCTTCGACCCCGTCTCCAAAACCTCATCCCAATTCTTCCCGTCCTCCCTCAACACGAACCCAGGCCCCCACAAATCACAATGGCGCTCTCCATGGCGCTCTCGAACCCGGCCTTCTTCATGCTCCTCCAGGCGAACGTGAATCAGGGGATCGGAGTGAGTGTGAATGTGCAGTGGGGTCAGGTTCAGTATCTTGGGTCGTGGCAGTCGCGGACGTTTAATTATCCGTATGCAAAGTATGGGACAATGTCAATGACGGTTACGTCGGCGGTTGATTTGCAGATTGTGGTGTTGAATACGTGTGCGACGACGTGGGTTCCTGGTGGGGCTGCCAAGTTTGATTGTTTTACAATTTCGGCGACAACGTCGAGCGCGGCGACGGTGTCGGTGTCGGTTTCGTTGGGGTATGTGTGGAATTCGAATTTGAATGCGGATTATAATTATGTGACGCCGACGCAGATTGCGTGGTGGTAAGTCCCCGTTTTTAGTATTGTTAAAAGGTTGACCTGACGGTTTCTTTCTGTGGATTTAAAGCCGCTTTATTTCGGCTCTAGATGGTGGCTCATGGGATTCGACCTTATCGGGGAAACCTAATGTTGCTGGAGGGTTTGTGAACGTCACGGCTACTGGAACGCAGCTTGGACAATGGGCTGTATTTAGTTTGGCCAGTGCTTCAGAACGGATTTCACCATCATTATCACTACTTCTTCTTGCGGTCCTACTGACGACTGTGTTTTAATTACAGAATTATGAAGAAATAAGTTTGCATTAGAAGAACTTCTTTTTGGTTGGTTTTCTTTTTGTTTTTTCAGCAACCACCAAACTTTCCACCAACACAAACAGCAAAGATGGCTATGGTAGAACCCACAGAAGGCGTCGGTGTCCCACACACCGAGGGCCCAAAGTCGAGATTGTTAGTACAGCCATAATGCCCGTATCCAATCTAACCCGATCTTGCTTGCCTCCCTAGCTTAAAGGAGACTACGAAGATCCCACCTCAGTCACATTTGTCCTCAAGGACGAAGACCACACCCTCGGAAACTCACTTCGGTACCTCCTGATGAAGAAGTAAATGGCGGAAAGACTTTGCGAATATCAACTGACCAAAACTCTCTCTTTCGTCAACAGCCCTTCAGTCTCTTTCTGTGGATACTCTCTGCCTCACCCTTCAGAATACAAAGTCAACTTGCGAATTCAAACTGATGGTAATTGTCTACTGAAAGAGCGAGGACGGAATGTTGTGGCGGGGAAGCAAGAGACTGTTGTATTTCAAACATGGCTGTTGTGTCTTACATCATACTCTGTCACAATCAAATGAGGTCTCTATTTATGAATGGTGGATGTTTGGCAAAAGGAGAATGTGGACGTAACTCCTACATCTGTTTTGCTTTCCGGATTCGCAGTTTCTGACGATTCCTGAACTTGAACAGGTTCCATTACTGCCGTACAAGCACTGCATAAAGCATTGGACGACTTGACACAGTTGTGTGAGCATGTTCAGTCTTCATTTGTTGAGAAGGTGAGAAATTCAGTTGCTAGTTCCTGAAAACGATTCTTTTTTGCTAATTCCTTCCGCTTTTAGTTCGATGAAGGCAACTTTGCGATTGAGGAAGGAGCTGACCAATAATAATATTTGAATAAAGGTCAAAAACTCATCAAAAATCTGTTTAATGTTCCGTTGGTTGATTTACGCTGTCTACAAGCTCAAATAGAAAGTTGAGAGCATGGGAAAGGGTTAAGGAGGGTTTAGAATCTCGTTACTGTATTTAACATTTTAGAAGAACATTAAAAAAAACAAAAGGTAAAAGAAAAAAACATACCTGTAAAAAATAATTAGAATTATGCCATAAGGAAAGCAAGGCCATACCAAATTTCTTTGTATTGTTAATCAGGAATGTATCCAGGGCTGTTAAATGAAAGCTGCAGGTCGACCACCAGTATGATTGTAATGAAACAGCAAGTGGCGAATGTTGCATGCAGCTTGAATATCTTTGTCCACAATCTTAGCAACAAATGTTAGTGCTGGTACCAGTCACAAGCATACATACAGTAGGGGGTCCTGGAATGAGTGGGCACTCAACAAGACCATAAACTGAACTCTGGATGTTAGTAAGATCAGGGCATTGAACAAAGGGATGCATTGGTTGTTTGTCATCATCAATGCAGTATTTTCTCCAGTGAAGATCCTGAAACTTGCGTTTCTTGTGGGGGCATCTAAGAATAGGACGTCGAACCTAGTCCAACATTAATGTAAGACTTACTTTGTTGATTACTTACTGTCACAACTGGTGGATATTGGAACACACCTCCTGCCTCATAGCCAGCACTGAGACGATGGGACCGCTGTGAAGTCAAATGCTCATCAATAACAAACACAAAGTGCTCATGAGCAGCCTTTTCTCTGATTCTCTGTGTGAAAAACACATATTTAGTATTGCCAACCATTGCGTTAAACTGACATTGTTGGGAACAGGTGCCCATGGTCTCTGGTGATTCCAAGATCCATCGCCATAAGCAAAATAGACTGGTGCAACAGGAAAAGCTGGAATATTATTCAAGCGGCGTGTTCGACGGCGGAGTTTTCTTGCTCCAGGAACAATCCTGCCTTGCATACTGTTCCAATCAGTGTCTGTCATGCGCCCAGCCATACGATTGATGAGAGCTTGTTCAGCCCGCTGGTGTTTCATACGACTGCTCTGCTTCCACTTTAGATGCTGGGGACGAGAATACTCTTGCAACAAGAATTCTGACTGGAAATGCTTGACCATCCAGGTCCATTGACACCAATGACCCAGTGTACGTTGACCAATAACACGTGGAGAATTTTGAGCAAGGACATCATATGCAAAGTTGATGCGGTGATCATTGTCTCGGAACACCTCTTCCCTCTTTTCAGAGAGCTTAGAACCATTGATTTGACGCATATGACCATGGGAAACCTGAACAACGTGGTCATGAATAATCTGTCGTGATGGAGGATGTGCAGGCGGAGGTACTGGAACTGGAGCAACAGCAGCATTGTTGATTTGGAGCTGGATATCACTATTGACACAAGTTACAACATTCCTGATACCTAAATAGGTAAAATAAATATTAGAAGCTGATTTAGTAAGCCAAACACAGAAATCAAACCTGGGTCAACACTAATAACATTGTGAGGATCCAAGATTCCAGCTTGAATTTGATTCACAATTCCCATATTGTTTATGTGATGATCCACACGCACCATTCCACGACCATTTATCATGAATTGGTTATAGTTATAATTTTGTGGGAGTGAATTTGCATCATCAGTCCAACTTTTGTGAGGAACTCTGTTGGCATTTGCTGCAAGATTGTTCTGAACAAAGGCTTGTCTGGTATTCAGAGTCCATGAAAAGCTTCTGCCATCAGTTTGAAGATAATATGAAGCTAGGGCCCTTTAGAATTATTCAATGCAATAAAGTTTTACATACAATCAACATCATTCCTCAAGTGGCGACTCCAGCGAACAGATTCAACTCGAAAAAACAGTCCAATTATGCCACGATGTTCAGCTCGAGTCCCTCCATGACCATTGTATCTTCCAACCCCATTTGGTGGACTAATTATTCCCAATGCAGGTACAATGATGTGCTGGAAATGTGCAGCAGCAGCTACAAGTGAAGGTGGAAAGTTAACTCCACCTGGTGGTTGAGGAAGTGGAACAGCAAGAGGCCCCAAAAGGTCCCTCAGTCGTGGCATAAAATATTGACATAGAACACGATAGTCTATCCCACAAAAGACTGCTTGAGCCGTGGTAGCATTGGTTGGAAGTGGTGCAAGAGGAAAATAAGCTTCACTTCCAAGGAGTGCCATATCTGGGCGAATAAAACTGTTTCAATGGTAGTATGTTTGAAATTAGCAAATGAAGGCTTGACAGATAAAAACTTACTCTCTGGTATAAGCCAAAATATTATTGCCCATTCTTGACATTGCCCTAATAAGATTCATTTCAAAGTGTGGGCCACGCTGAATGTTATTGAAGGGCATGGCAACAAGAAACTGTCTGTGATGGAGAAGAAATGCAACAATATTGTTGGTCACTGCCTGTGGAACTGCTACAGGAAGTGCAAGTGGGGCACCAAATGGTGGGGTCAGGTAATTGTATATTGCTGTCTTTGCAGTTGCCTTGATAACAGCGGTAGGTTGGTATCCATGCAGGAAGCAATGAAAGTTGAAAACCTGAATTATGTTGTAAGATTTAAAGTAAATTTCAGACAAGATCAACAAACCTCCTCAGCCAGCTTGCCTAAATTGGCAATGAATCTGCGAGCAAGTGC
The DNA here is from genome assembly GCA_002104985.1 of Rhizoclosmatium globosum. NCBI lineage: Eukaryota > Fungi > Chytridiomycota > Chytridiomycetes > Chytridiales > Chytriomycetaceae > Rhizoclosmatium > Rhizoclosmatium globosum. The sequence goes on from MCGO01000028.1 coordinate 253,177, forward strand.
ATTTTCAAAGTCTGTACGCAATCGTTTGGCTTCAATGGCAATAACTTGCTCCCATTCATAGCCGGGACAGTTAAAGAGGGGAACCATTCGAAGACCAGGTTGGATGGGTTGTCCATTCTGAAAACCATTGTTGTCACAACTAAATGGATGATGAAAGTTTTGGAAAGTTTCCAACAAGTAATGTCTTGTGACAGAACGGCGGGTGTTTTGGTGTGCCTGAAGGGCTGCACCAACTGGAAGGATGTAGGGTGTGCCAACAGGATTGCCAGGAAGTACAAAACCAATTGGAAGTGGGGCATGATAATTATTGGCGAGCAGATTTCCAGAAGCATACTTGAGTGCAAATTGGAAGAAGGATTCTGAAAACTCAATGTCAAGATGATCGTGACCTAATTTTAAGTCCCAATGAATTTAAACGATATTAATTTGAGCTGTTAAATACCAGTTGGGTTGCGCTCTAGGTGAAGGTTGATTGCAAGCATGGCATCGGAGCGTAGGAGGGACACATTTCTTGCAAACTCTTGTAAGAGTGGCCCCATTACACAACGTAGTTCTGGTCGAGTAGCTTGTCTTGCTCCAACATGGCGAGTGCGATGGAAGTTGTTTTGAGCCATATGAATGACAGAAGTGGCGACCAAAAGAATGAGAAGAATAGATAGGAGGCAAGGCCTCATCAGTTGGCTCGTGTTTTTTTCTCGAATGCAATTTTCACACTGTTATCTTTTTTATCCGGGCTAATTTTCCGTTGGGGTTTACCCGGAGTTTTTCCGGCTTTCTTCCTCTCAGCAACAGGATCTGTACCAGGGGTCGAACCTAGAACCTCTTGATTCATAGTCGAGCGCGGTAACCATTTGGCCATTCGCCCATGACATGTGGTCAAGATCGGCAAAGAAAAAATGAAGATGAATGTTCTTCGTCTCTGAAAATAATAGTAGGCACTCCAAGGACATCATGTTTAACTTCATCCGAATACGCAACGATTCCACCTCTAAACAACGAGTTAATTGCTTACTGAACAGTTAAGATTGATTGATTACTTGAATATCTTTGAAGCCCCAGCAATGTCAGTCAACGCAGCCGAAATCAAGCCAGCCGTGATTGACTCAGCCGTGGCAAGAGTTTGATCTCGTTTTGAGAGAAGGAGAAGAAGGCGCGGAATTGAGGGAGTTGTTGCCATTTGTTGATTTGTTTTTTCACCCAAAACCCACAAGCTGTCATGTCCTTCCTGCAAGGTGCGTATCCCCCCTTCATTGATCCATCAGTACCAAGTCCCTCTCTAATAATTCAACACACAATCAGCTGGAAACGCAAACACGAGCGGCATCAGCAGCAGCTCAGACACGCCAAACATGAGCCTCGATTCGATTCAAAGCCCCGCAAACACGTCTGGTGAACGACTCATGTTTGGCAACGAGAAGAAGCCCGCCGCTGCTGATCCGGCAAAGCGCAAACGTTACATTATCATTGCCGCAATTGTCGTGGTTATCGTGGCTATTGCTGCTGGACTTGGCGGCTACTTTGGCTCAAAGAAGAGCTCAAATTCGTCCTCAAACAACTCGCAGTCATCGTCAAATGATCCCTCGGCAGTTGCGAAGCCTACACTCAAGAATGCGTTGATTGGGTACTTTGGTCAGAATGCTGTTGGTAAGTTCAGTTTACATGCTTTTCAAGCCTTTATTGTCTCAGCCCCAGCTTGGATGTTTTCGCGATTATAAACATCCTCATGGAGCAAAGTATGGCGTATGAAGGATGCTGATAAGGATGCGCGAAAGGGTGCCGAAGCTGATGGAAAGGGTGCAAACTTGGGGGTTCAAAAATATCATCCAGTTGATCCCTTCACCAAAAAAAAATCCATTTGAAAGACTAACATAAGGGGCTTACAGCAAACGGTATTGGCATCGTAACCGGCTTGAATGGAAGAAACACGTCTGTCGATAATTATCAAAGGACCCTCGCGTATTACTGCAGCACTGGCTACTACAACACAATCAACATTGCCTTTCTGAACCTCTTTGGTGGAGGCGACAACCACTTTACTATTACGCTCAGCAGTTTCAGTGCACCTCATTACGGTGGAAATTATATTTACAAAGGTTTCGGCGGGGAAACGAATCAACCCTGGATCGTGAATCAGTATATTCAAATGGGTCAGGATATTTTGGCGTGTCAAAAGGCTGGTGTTAAGGTCGTTCTCTCTTTGGGTGGTGACAAGGTTTCGGCGTATCAGTTCGCCTCTGGAGACGGTGTTGCTTACGCGAATCTTTTCTACAACGTCTTTTTGGAGGGTACTGCTGGTCCTGTGCGTCCATTTGGAACTGGTGTTATTTTGGATGGTATCGAGTTGGACATTGAAAAGAACGACAACAGCGTTGTTGGTACTCCAGAAATGGTTAATTTCATTACTACTTTGCGAAAGCTGAGTCCCAAGACTATTATTGCTGTTGTCCCTCAATGTTACCTTGGACTCATTGGAAAGGATGAGAATGTTGGAACCGTGATTGAAAAGACTTCTGGTTTGATCAGTTACTTGATTGTCCAGGTTTGTCTACATCAGTTTCAGTTGCTGGTTGACACAGTTGCTAATGTTACATAAATAGTACTACAACAACCCGCAATGCTCGTACCCCTTCGGATTCAACTTTGACAAGTGGAAGTCTCTTTACTCTGGCTCGATTGTCGTTGGACTTGCTGGAGACTGGACCTCTGCGATTTCTGGCGGATTCCTCGAAGCCGGTCCTCTTCAAGCCGTGTACGATATGATAAGCTCGGATCCTCAATTCGGTGGATTTTCAGTTTACGACGTTTCCTCCTCTAACCCTCCAGCTCTTGCGTATACTGCAACCAATTATGTATCTCCACCACAGTCTGCATATTCCAAGACTTTGAGAACGGTTTTGGATGGCAGTCGTGTTGGTAGCGGATTCCCTCCTCAAGGTCCTCAGCAGAGTAACATTAACTTGGCTAACCGTTGTGGTGGTACATGGGTGTATGCCAATTCTATTTGTTCATTGCGTACTTGTGATCCAGCTCTTACGGTTACTGGATGTGCACCAAACGAGCAATGCTTCAGTTTCTTGAGCAAGACGTGTGTGTGATTTGAGAGTGACCAAAGACCCTTCTTTGCTTCCAATTTTTGCTCATTGATTCAGTATTGAAAGAATAAAGTTTAATTTTTATTGATTTAAGTTATCCCAATGCTTTTGTCCAATCAAACTTATCAAACGCCTTCCGAAATACAGTTTGTCGTTGAGCCGACTCTTCGTAACTGGCCCTTTTTGGTCGTCTCCACTTATCAGGAGACAGTTCCATCATGCTTGCCAATACTTCCTTTAGTGACGAATTAATATCAATCCAGTCAGACCAATAATCATGAAAGAACTCACCCGTCCAAACCACTCAGGCCATTCTTGGCTATCTTCAATGACATGCCCATACCCCTTATTTGGTTCAAACCAAACATGAAAGTACGGCAAGTTTTTAACCATACTTCGTCGAAACCCATGTTTAGTTGTATCAATCAACTTCTTGTGCTGCGACCATTCCTCTTCAGACGCTTCAATTGCTTCCTACAAAGTTAAAAAGTTAAGACTTGCAAATTAGAATCAGAATTTCAACAAAAAAAAACAACCCAGGCGTGATTACCTTGAAATAAGCGGGAGCATCCTCAAACGTCCCCAAAGGCACAGGAACACAGTCAATCACAGTATGTCGATGCCACCCAAAATTCACAACTTGTTCCATGAATATACACCCATGACCACGTTCCCAGTTCATTTGAATCAGGCACTTCATAAAGTTACGGATTTCTGTCCAATCGTCATCGTCGAGCTCGAGGGTTGTCAGTGTATGCGAGATGGGAACAATCTGGCAATGGTATGGAACTAAATCAATGGAGTTTGGAATGGCGAGGTAAACGCGCGTGGCGCTGGCGATCACAGTGCATTTCGGAATCCCAGTAGCTTCTTGGAAACAATGTTGACACTTTTCAAGTGCTGAATTCGCTTTCTTGAAGTCTTATTGAAAAAAAGATTAGGGATTTTTAAAACTGTTAGGGATTCAACAGTGCAAATACATACCACTAATGGCGTGTTGTCTCTTGGCATAATCCGAAACTTGCTTCTTTTTCGCCAAATCATCAGCTTTTTCGTCCATATAATCCAAGTCTTCACGGTACTTGACATCCTTTGCAATACGGTTCGCCATCTCCTCATCATAGTTCCCGGAGGTCCCCATTTTCTCTTGGAGAAGTAAATCTGTGATGGATGCAGATGACTCTGTATCTCCCGCGTAGTTAATTCGTTCGCCTTTTTCATCGTGAGTTGCCTGTTGGAAGGGGTGTCAAAGAGATGGACGAAAAAAAAATTCGACAGGCAAGTAGTGAAACTAACCTTTAAGTCCTCTCGCTTTCGCTTTGTGTTTCCGGGTGGTAACCTGGAGGCAGGTGTATCCGAACCAATGTCTTGGAGTCGACCACGACTATCAATGGTAGGAACTATAACGGTAGCATCCTGCGAAGAGCCTGGCGTTGCACCTGATGCTGATGCTTGCTCAAAGCGCAGTTTCTCTCGATTGTATTTTGCAATGAGATCCGGGTCATCATTTCCCATCATACTGTTTCTCAGAATTTTGGCATTCATTTTGTTGAGCTGATCCATGGTAAGAATTGGTCCATCAGAGAGATCAAGGTTTGATGAAGAGCCAACGATTCCACCTGTTGCGGCGGTGGGAATGAACCGAGATGAAGATGAAGACTGCTTTTCGGAACCAGTATTCCGCACGTCCCGTCCAAATTGATCGACACCCTCATCAGAAAGACGCGGCCGTTTGAATTCCGTGCTTGATTTGTATTTCTCGGTCGTACGTTCTTTGGAGTCCTTTGTTGCAACAGATTTTTGCGGCAGCTTTCCATCGCGTCGATCAAGCCATTCTCGTTCCTCCAAGAGAACATTGAGTTCATCCAACGAGCCCCATCGTTCAAGGGCAAGGTCGTTGATGTCACGTTTATCCTCCTCAGCAGCTTCTTGCAGTCGCTTCAAACGCATCATCCGCCACGCCGATTTCGAGTCACCAAACGAGACGCGGGGCTTCTCTGCGGGCGGAGGCGGTTGCTGCATCCGCGAAGGCTGTGCGGCGCCAAAGTCCTCGTTGAAGAAGTCCTTGTTGAGTTCGCGTTCTTTGCGAATTGCCTGGGACACGTAATTGTTAACTATTAGTCAGAGGGAACACAATTTCAAGCCAAGTTAATTGGTGGTTACTTCTTTGCGGTCGCGTTCGTCGTCGGCGGCAGTTCGCTTCTTCTCGGCTTCGTCGCGGGAGGATGCGCGCAGTCCGAACATGGAAAGTGGATCCTCCTTCGAGGCAGACGTGGACGACAGTGGTTCAGATACCATCCAAGAACTGCGAGTGGGTGCGGATGTAGTAGTGGTAGTGGTAGTGGTGGTTGTGGGTACTGGAGCTACACTAGTAACTGGTGCTTCAATCCAGGCATCTTCTCCTTCACTTTCACTGCTACTTGACTCGTGTTTGCTCCGTTTCTCTTTCTTGTGCTTCTTCTCCTTCTTCTCCTTCTTGTCCTTCTTGTCCTTCTTGCTCTTCTTGTCTTTCTTGTGTTCAGAACCCATTTGAGAAAGAGAAATGATATGAAATGAAAAGACAATAATATGCTTTAATGTTTACTTGTCTTAAGCCATCAAAAGCTTGGTGTTGGCAATCAATGCCTGGATTTCCTCATCCTTTGCTGGTCCATGAGCTGTCCATCTCACTCTTCCTTCACGATCAACCAAATGTACCCATCCAAGCAACCTATTGTCCATCTTAATCTTGGTTCTCTCCTTCAAAACACTTCCTCGCTTAATTAAATATTGTGCCCTCTGCTTCTCGGGAACCTTGAACCGAATAAATGGTTCAAACAAAGCCAATGCCCACGACTTTGTCCATTCCTCCTCAATATTCATCTGAATGACGTTGCCTTCTGGGAACGCCTCCAAGAACGGCGTCATGTACGACTTAACATGTGGCTCCCCCAAGGCTGTAAACACAAAGGTGACTAATGAAACGTCTTTATGCTTGATGAGTGTATGAATGTCGGTTTTCACTCCCAGTAAGCTCTTTCCCTCAATGTTCACCATCAGGGGAGATGACTAGCAACACAGCCTCGTAAGCTGAAACAGCAAAACACACAGAGAGAACGTACCGATGGAGCAGTCAATTTCATGGGCGCAGTCCATAGCTTGAGTCCCTTCTTGGAAAGCTCTTTGATGTCATCAAAGTTTCCTTTTTTGAACCCCTCCATCAACTCAAGTCTTTCCTCCTCGTTCTTGTCAGAGTCCAATACTGATGACAATACTCCTGATCGGAACTTTTGAGCGACGGGGCCCATCTTTGTACTGAGGCCTTCTTCCTTTCTGTTTTGATGTGGGTTGTCAGATCCTGTAACCAGTATCGTAATGCATTCCAAAACAGCGGGCTGCTCACCTCTTCAATTGAGCAGCTTCCATTTCTTTAATACGGGCATCGAGCTTGGCATCGTAGCGGTAAATAAAGTTTGACCTTTTACACCAAATGTGTCAGCCTTCCACGTCAGGGTCATAATGGACAGATTATCCAAACTCACTTGGGCTCTTCAGGGTTCTTGCGCATATGTTCAATGTTTTCGGCATCTCGCATAAGTTTCTGTTGGAATCGGGCGAGGAGGTTCAGGTTTCTTGACTCTGGAGCAGGGGCAACGGGGGGCACAAACTCCTTTGGTTGTTCAGGAGTTTTGCCATTTGACGCTGAGGACGATGGAGGCGGAGGCGGAATGCCAGTTGTGTATCGGCGTGCTGTTTGCAATGCTCGTTTTCCAAGTATCGTGGCCATTTTTTGATGGATTCTCAAACAAAGAAATGACAAGCATTCGATTTATTGAAATATTTATCATTATTCAGGAACTATTTATGCCTTTGGTGCATCCTCAAGCTCTGGCAAGTCATCGTCAGAATCAGCCTCGTCATCAGCACCAGCACCAGCGGCACCAGCAAACTTGCTGAAGTCCATACCACCCATACCTCCCATGCCTCCCATACCTCCCATACCAGCCATCATCTGCTCAAGACCTCCCATACCGCCCATACCGCCCATGCCTCCCATTCCTCCCATACCTCCCATACCTTGGAACTGAGACATGTCCATACCGGCACCAGCATCAGCCTCAACCTCATCCTCCTCATCTTCATCCTTCCACTTGCTGAAGTCAGTCTTGAGGAAGTGTGGCTTTCCAGCGGAAGCCTTCAAGAGACGTGGCCAGTATCCTTCACCCTTCTTCTCCTTGACAATGACAAACACGAGGGCACGGGCGTTGATGTTCTGGCGAGAAGCCTATAGACAGAGACAGTTAGAGTTGCGTGAAGGGTAAAGAGAGCGGATCGTAGTGTATGTTTTTTTAGGTTTTTGGCTTAGCACCTCAAGTTGCACAGCGACCAAGCTCCCCCAAAGAGTTCCCTTGTATCCCAATGAACAATATACCGCATTCGATTCAATTGTGTTTCCAAAGTAGCATGGGCTTGGTTAAGAACCCAAAAAGAGCAAATTCGAGTTTCAACAAAGCTGCGCATCATCAACCCCTCTTTTGTCTCCCACAGACCCAACCACAGCATCCGTAAACCCCGCGATTCCAGATCCAATAAAAACAGTTGAGAGACTCACCTCAGGGTCAACGTCACCGTGGAAGTCCAAAGTAACAGCGTACTTCTTTCCGGATGTGTTGGTTCCCTCAAACTTGAGCTGCTGCTTGGTCAAGGTGATCTGTGGCTCGACAATGTCGGCAACGTTGATGGTAACGTAGAGCTCGTCGGTACGTTGGGCCCAGAGGACTTCAGGGGCGATGGTTGGAACAGTGCTAAGCAAACAAAAGGTTAGAAAACGATACCAGAGATCAGCGTTTTAGAGGGAGAGAGGATAGGATCGGTAGGTGTGTACGAATGTTCTTGGAAGTTACTCTCAGTGAAAGGGCGGCAAGGTTTACCTTGACATCATCTGGATTTTGAACGAAGTTTGTTGAAAGGTTGCGGGTTCCACAATGTTCTGTTTCGTGCCAAGCACACCAACGAAAATGAACGATTCCTTGTTTCTTTATGCATACATGTGAAAAGAAAGAAATTATTTAAAAGCAACATTGAAATCCACACCCTCCAAGTGAGTGTTTGTAATCTTCGCTTTCCTTCCACGAGCCTTCTTTTGTACTTTTCCTTTCTGTGCAAGATCAACAATCAGAATCCACGTTAAAGAAATCCAAAAAAGATACGTACCGATACGACCGACTTGGCAGAACTCATGTCGGTAACCGCCAATCCAGCTGTTGCGCAAAGAATTTAGATACAGCTATTCAAATCCCAAAGAATATCACCTTTCGCCAACTCTTTCGTGATTTCTTCGTCATCTGGAACAGTCACATTCGTCCAGTACGGTCCAAACTCTTTTGACGATGGGTATTTTGTTGGAACCTCTAAAACAGCGAATATTCATTAAGATACACAAATTAAGATACGCAAGAGTAATATTGCAAACTAACCAGATTGAAAGTTATTGTAATACAGAACTTTCGGGCTTCCATCTTTGCTGCGAATCACGAGAATCTGACCAGCTTCCTCCAGTTCCTTGATGGTGAATGAGGGTTAGAATAAACAACTCAATCAAGAATTCGCAAACTTGCTTTGATTGCATCTCCGATAGCAGAGTAGCCTTCTTTCAACACTTTTACGTCTAATCCACCAATCAGGTAGTTTGCTTTGAGGAGTTCAAGGAGATCCACTTTGGAACGGATAGAGAATTGGCGCTATTAAACCATTTTCAGTATTCGATTCGATTCGAAGCAGGATGCGAGGAAGGCATTGTGTTCTGCGTGGTTGAGTTGTGGATCTTCCAACTACTCCATTTCCTTTCCGCTGCAGAGAGCACAGAGCATTCGACTATAGAATTCAAGGGTCTGTAATCGTTGGATATCCCGTTCTTTCTGTCTTTAGTCGCCTTTTGATGAGCCTATATCCTGAATGCTTCCTCCCTTGCCTTCCAGCACCCAATGTAACCATCTCTCTGCGACATGCGACACTCTCACACACCTTGTACCAAATCTCTTGCTTCTTATCGTCATATTCAATCTTGTCGCATGTTTTCCAGAGTTGGATTAGGTCGTCAGAGGATGTAACGTCAGTGCCGACTTTCTGGGACAGCTCCTTGTACGAGATTGGCAATTCCAGCTTCTTGAGTTCTGAAATGATGCTGATGAGCTTTGTCTGGAGTGCTATTTTGCGGGCAGCGCGTTCGTCCATTTCGATTGTTTGTTTGAGAGTTTTCTCGAGAGTTTCGAAAGGCAGGATAATAAAGAAAAGAAGGAGGAGCAATAAACCAAGTATTATTGATGGCTGAGGCCTGAGCTGCGGAGAGTAAAATGGGGATACAGTAAAATGGAGAAGAAAGATATGAACAATTAAATAATTCTCTCATTGCATGATGTAAGTATCTACATTTCCTTTGTTCTCCTGCTCGTAACTCATTCTGTATCTTATTTCTTCTGTTTTCTTTGGTCATCGCGTCAAAAAACTTCCAACAAAACAGATGGATGATAACGAAGTGCTGAATGCGGAGGCAGCCGTGCTGGAAGACGGCGAGGAAGAGTACGAAGAGGACAGCGATGAGGTAAGCACCTTGAGTTACTGAGGATGGGGTTGCTTAACGTCCAAACGCACTTTCAGGACATTGAGATTGTAATGGACACAGCACAGGCAAAGTAAGCACAAATACACTTGACCCGTACATAACACAAGGCTAATCATGCATCGCAAACAGACCCGCAGCTGCTCCAATCAACATCAAAACAACATCAACCGCAGCTGCAGCCGGTAAGAACAACGCGCTCCCTCGCAACGCAACAACGCAACAACGCAACAACTCCAGTACTAACTCAAGCCCAACCAGATCCCGCAGCAGCCGCAGCAGCCTCCGCCGCCGCCGCCGCCCTCGCTGGTACCGCAAAAAGCAACGCGCTCGACATCAACGCCGTCGGCCAAGTCGACGGAAAAGATCTCTTCGACCTCGACGTGGACTCAATCGAAGACAAACCATGGCGAAAACCCGGTGCCGACATCACCGACTACTTCAACTTCGGCTTCAACGAAACAACCTGGCGCGCCTACTGCACAAAGCAAAAAGCACTGAGAGAAGAGGCGCTCATGCAGAAACGTATCCATGTCTTTGAACACAATGACCAGGGCTTCGGAAACAATACTGACTTTTTTGGGGGGATGATGGGCATGCAGCAGCCAAAGTTCCAGCGTATGCAGCAGCAGCAGCAGCCGCAGTTTAATCCTATGATGCAAATGCAGATGCAGCAAATGATGCAACAGCAGCGTGGTATGATGGCGCCTGGAATGGGTCCTCCTGGTATGGGTCCACCAGGGATGGGTCCTCCAGGAATGGGACCACCTCCGGGAATGATGGGAATGAACCAAGGCCCTGAACTGAATCAATTTGGTATGTTGTGATTCCTTTGGGCATGACTGTGATTTTATTGTTTGACTGTGAGCTAACGACAAACAATAACCAGGAAAGAGACCACGAGACCAAGATGATTCTGGATCAGCAATCAAAGTCATTGCCGGTGGCGATGCAAGCGACGATAAACCCCCTGGAACTGACAAGTAAGTCATTTTTAAAATACAAAACAAAGGATTCCAACAGAGGTTAACAACCAACCACCGTCAAATCAATCAGTCGATCTGACGCACCTGGACAAAACAGAGGTGACAACCGATTCCCACCTGGCGGCAACAATGACTTTGGTCCACCTGGTGGCGGAAACTATCCCAACCAAGGAGGCTTCAATAACAACCAAAATCAGCAACAATTCAGACAAGGAGGTCCACCTCCACGCGGAATGCCACCACCCATGCGTGGAGGCCGACCTATGCCGCCACCACCTGGTCCATGGAACCAAGGAGGCGGTGGTGGTGGCGGAGGAGGAGACCGGGGAGGGTATTATAATCAAGGTGGAAACGATCACACGGACGCGATTCCACTTGGAGGCGGAGGTGCTGGTGCTGGTGGTGTGGGTGCAGGAGGTGGAAGAGGAGGGGATCCTCGGTCACCAATGCAAGGACAAGGTGGACAGGATGGGTACCGGGGTGGACCACCCCCACCTGGAGGAGGAGACCGTGGGTATTATGGAGGACGTGGTGGTGGTGGTGGTGGTGGTGGTGGTGGTGGTGGTGATGATCGTGGAGGATATCAAGATTGGGATGAACGTGGGGATCCAAGATGGCAGCAAGGTGGGGGAGGAGCAGGTGGTGGTGGTGGTGGGGGAGGAGCAAGAGGTGGACGGAGAGATGGAGGAGACCGCCGCTAAATAAAGTTATAATATTATTGGATTGAATTTATTTCTTGGGGGAGTGCCAAGCATCCATCACAACAACAAAAAACACCACCCACAACAAAAGTCCAAAAGCAAGAAAGATCGATGGAAATTGATTCTGTCGGAGCTGTGTCTTCGCAACCAATGCCGGCGCATTTGAGCAATCCAGTCCTTGAAACAACAACACAATCTGATCCTCCTCCGCACATTCACAACAACAAACTCCGCATGAAAACCAAGGCAACTCCTGAAGAACTCCTTCTAAAACTGTGTTCATCTGGGTCGTCTGGGTCGTCTGAAGGTGCGGATTCTGGATCCTTCGCATCGTTTGACGTTGTGAGGACTTCTGTTCTGCGCATTATCGCTGAGCCCAGGCGCTTTCGGGTGCTCGAATCCGATTGGCCGCAGCTGCTTGAAGCTTTGGAAGCCCGCTTTGCTGATGCCGCTGCGGCTTTGGAATCGTGCCTTATCGAGGTTGACCAGAAAGTTGTCTTGTTATTGCCCATCACTTCACGCGCATCTACATCCATCCCATGTCTCCTTCATACTTTGCGCTCTCAATGTAATGTCGTATCGTGTGTGGAAGGATTTAGGGCGGGGAACACAGCACTACTTCCTACTCTACGCGATTTACTTTGCAGTCCGTTGACGGCTGAATTGGCGACTGTCTATATCGCTGAAATGGGATATACCAATACACTAATTCCTATTCTGGATGTAAACACCGTGGATTGTATTCTTTCGCACTCACCAACTTTGTTTGCCATCCTATCCCACCCACCAACAGTCACAACATTAACATCAAAGCCCAACCTCTCACCCTCCCTCAGCGTGCTCAAAAACCTCACGAGTACAGGAATTACGGGTATTCTCAAATCTGTCATTCATCCATCAACGCTTTCCCCCACTCACCTCAACTCAACCCGTGCAAAAACACTTTCCCTACAATTATCTATCCTTTTATACCACTCCACTACTCCACAAGGCATGTCTACACTCCTAGCATACACAGACCCACACTCCTTCGTCCCTACAAACGGAACTCTCTCATCAACAACCCTCTTCACCCACCTAACATCCCTCCTCCGCGTCTGCGTCTCTCTCCTCGACTCCAAAACAACACACAATACGTCTCCCTCCAATCTAAAGCCTATTTCAGATCTAGTCGCGCTTGCAACAGGCGCCGTGAAGCTTTTGGATAAAATCAAGAACGCAGTGTATGACTTGAACCTGTTGGGCGTCGTGATGGCTTCCGCGGCGTATAGACCGATTTGTCAGGTGACGAAATTGGGGCCGTTGCATTGTGTTGCTGAGGCTTGTGTTGGTGTTTTGATGATATCGCGGCGATTCCGTCGTTTATGCGATTGTTGCAGCAGTGGTGGTGATAGTAGTGGTAGTAGCAGTGGCAGTAGAGGTGACTGTACGTGTAGCTCATGGATGGTGCTTGAATCTGAGGCACTACGGGTTGTGACGGATTTATGTGGTGTAGTTGTCTTTGAACCGGCCGTCTTTCCAGGGCTTTTGCCGTACCTCGGTCATGCGCAACGCATGTGTAGCAGCAGAAGCGGTGAAGAGGTTTTGGTGCTACCACGTTTCTTTGAACGTGTCTCAGGGGTGTTGAAACATATATTCGCGTGGTTGGAGAGACATCCTTTGGATGCTGATGTTTGTTTTGGGGTGTTGAAGGAGGTTTTACCTAGAGGTGAAGATGTTGCGTGGGTTTTGAAGACTGTTTGGACGCAGGAGTTGCAGATTGTGAAGGTGGCTTTGGTGCGCGCTGTAACAATGTTTATAAGCTCGTCGGATAAAAAAGTTGCGTTGGGGGTGGCGGAGTTGGTGGAAGGGGTTTCGCGGCTCTCAAGTGGGTTTGAGTTTTGTGGAGAGTTTTTGGCGGATATTGTCGCGTATGCTGTGGAAGTCTTGGCGAAAGAGGAAGGTATACAGTTGGATGAAGCTGTGGAGTTGGAAAGGGATCCAAGAGCTTGTGCTCGCGTACTGATTATTTTGCAACGAATGTTGGGTAATCCTGAGGGAGTCGAAGCAGCGGCAATAGTTGTTGCAGCTCTAGTCAAGACTCAGTTTCAATCAGTGTCAGATATGACGGGATTTGGGCTCGATTTTGTTGTTGCCGTGGCAAGGTATGTTTATCCTGTTTTCAGTTGAGGTTGTTGATGCTGGTTATCATCATAGATGCAGTATTCGCTTCAACAAAAGCCTGACTGAGAGTTTGCAAGCATCTTTCGTTTGTATTGGTCGCTTTTTATTGACAAAACGTGAAAGCGCTGCATCAAAGGCCTCCTTCAATCAACAACTTGCCATTATCTTGAATTCGCTTCCATTGGATTCTATTTCTTTCGTTGAAATCCAAGATTGGGCAAAGGAGGTCGTTTCGGATGAACTTTGCTCGATGGCCAAGGCCACAGACTCTTTTGACCTGGATTTTAAAATGCTTATGACACTGTTACTTCTAAGAGCGAATAGCGGCGAACAATGGGTTTCAGAGTATCGGAATCGAGTTTGCATGACGTTTCAGGACGCTGGAGCTTATGCTTCTGGGCACGCGGATATTTTGCGGAAAGCTGTGTTGGCGAAAAGTACGGATATTTGGGCAGAACTTTGTGTGGAAGGTATGTAACCTCTTGAATAAGGTCTTACAATCGGTTTTAATTCCTCTATTCAAGCATTTTCGATTCTTCAATCTGTGTCGACCTCCGATTGTATGTTGTATACTCCTATCAAAGTACCTCGGCGGCTCATTTCCTCTATTGCGTCCTCTGTTGTAAGCTCATCTGCTTGTGGTTCCTCCGTTGGAATCGAATCCTCGCCTGCAACGAAATCATTCCACCGCGTTCCCGATGGTATTTTGATGCCTACCACTCCCCAACCAGTCGTTGTATTCAAGCAATATACGCAAAACCAATTTCGTACGAATCCGTCCGCATCTCGAGCTGTTGCGAACGTTGGTGGGATGAATGGTGGAGGCGGTGTTGGAATGGGGAGAACCATATCCAACAGCTCTCGAGCTCCAAGCATTCATGTCGATACTTATACCCACAAGGATGCAGCTAGCTATCAGCAGTTGCAGGTTGCCGCGAGTTCGTCCGTGGGAAATACCAGTACTCAACTACCGCAAGTACAACAGCATCAAATGAAGCAACAGCAACATGCGCTATCGTATCAAAGACAGCAGCAGTATCACGCGCAGCAACAGAGTCATCAACAGCAACAGTATCAACAACATCAGTTTCTGAAGCAACAACAACAGCAACTCTTGATGCAACAAGTTCCCGTATTCCATTCTCCTCAGGGAGTTCGACCATGGAATAATCAGCCAATGATACCACAACAGCATATGCGATACCCACCTCAAAATGCAGCTTCGCATTATCAAAATGGGATGCAACAATCTTCTCAGTGGCGCCCTCTTCCAAATCCCTCCAATTCTTATTATTGACGAGTCTATCTTTTTTTTTTTTGGCTGTATATTTGTTTTTTAGCTGCTGCTGCATACGAAAGAGTATTATATATGAAATTTGATTTATCAATCTTTATTTTCATATCAACATATTAATCAACGGTATCCATCGGTCCAAAACGTTTCTCGTACACCTTGACCAACTGCTGCCTAGTCTCCATATTTCCCTCACTCCCAGCTTTTCCAATCAACCAAGCCAAGAAATCCTCCGAAACAAGGTACCCATTCCCACCACGACAAATCTTGAGCACAGTTGCGAATCGTTTAATAGAGACAAGCCCCCGCAACACGCCTTCAATAACAGCCTTTTGAGCTTGAGCCCTTGTTTCCGCGTCATCCAAATTCGTGGAACAAACTTGATTGATTGCCGATTCGAGAAACAGCTGTGCTTGTTTTGGTGAACTCTCTGTTTTCGGCATTGCACTGAAGAGACGGGTTTTGTATGCGACGACTGCGGCGAGTGAGGTTGCGTTCGGGTTCATGTTGTGGCGCGTCATTTGAGCGAGGATTGTGTCGAGCGTTTCGGCGTGGTTGTGTTTTGTGGCGAGGATGATCATTGTGTTGAAGATTCGGTTCCAGGTTGAGTGGGTTTCTGGGGTGATGGGGTGGGCTTCTGTGCATTCTTTGTAGATGGGGATAGCGATGCATAGGGTTTCTAGTTCTGTTTGGTATGACTTTTGTAGCGGGGAAGTTGGTGAGTTTTTCGTTACTACTACGGTTGATGATATGTTTGTTGAAAGTGGTGTTGAGCTAGCTAAAGAGGGGCTGAGAGTGAGTGATGGAAGGTCTTCATAGTCTTCATCTGACGTGCTATTTGTGAATGTGGGGGTAAGAAATGGGTTCACGATGGTATGGTCCAGGAAAAGTTTTTTCGAGATGGTTGCACTGGGATGAATTGTTCGATAATTATCAACTGAGACTGTTGCCAATTTGGCGGATGCAAGATTAAATAAGACATTCTTGTACATATGTAGGGGTAAGTGCGAATATGAATGAAGCGTTGTTGCCGCAAAGGTAGATTGGGTATATCGAACTTGTTCGTGTTTGCGGAGGGCATCTAATTCTGAAGGATGGAAGCGAGCAGCGTATTTCAGGGCGCGTTTTTGGGCATCATAGAGTGCTAGGCACAGTTGCAGTGATTTAACTTCCGCAAGAGCGTCACAAAACTTATCGAGTAAATCATGAGGAACCACTTTCATGGGGAATTGAGAATCACGTCGAACAGCATGAATTTTGCACCATCGCCAGATCAGACGTTCAATCGCTGGTGCGTTCCTGGTATACCGCAGTCGAACCAACAGCTTTTCGAACACGAGCTGCATATCCCGGCGATTCATGATTCGTTCCACTAGTGTATGATTTCGATACAGCCGCTCCGCTTTTTCACAAATGCGGGCCAAATAAGTGGCTTCAATAGAATTTGGAGTGACATTCGCTCGATCGAATTCATTCAAGATAGTGACCGCACGATCAGCAGACAGAAGTGATGAATCAGTGGTATGCCCAAGCACACGCAGCAAAACAGCGATCCCAGCCCGTGAGCGAGCATCAGTAAACAGAGTATAAGTTCTTTTTGAGGTTTCCTCCGAGTCGTTCAGAGACCAGTTCGCAGCCAAATGGGAAGCAACTCGAAACTCATGCCAGAGCAAAGTGATGCTCTCCTGAGGAACTTTATCGAGGGCAGGTATCGCCTCTGCGGCTTCAACGAATGCGGCGTTTGGAATCAGATTTGATTTGGCCGAGTTGAGTGTTTTGTGAGAGTTGAAGAGACCGAGGAAGAGCCGTGCCTTTACGTTTGTGTTTTAGTGAACAAGAGAGTGAATGCGGTGACTGACCCAGTCGCAGTTTGATATTCGGTCGAGATCTGCTTGAGCTTGAGGTGGAGGTGGAGCAGCGAGTGGTTGTGGTTGTTGTGGTTGTGGTTGTGATACAGATTGGTGGTGTCGTCCCAGGTTGGCTGCTGTCTTAGTGGGTGCTGTCCATGCTGCTGCTGCTGATGATCCAGTTGTCTTTGATGCCGAGGAAGGTCGTATTCGGGTCAGTGTGGCCGGCAGCGATGCAGCCACAACGGTGATGTTTGGTCGAGCCATCTTCGGATTGACTTGACTGACTTCCAAAAAGAAAGAAGGTCAGAAAACATACCAACATAAAATGGAACGATACAGAGTTATATACAAGATTGGCGAAGGTGCACACGGCGTGGTTCTACGGTATGCATGACAGAAGGAGCAAGTAGATCAGTGGGCAAGCTGTCTCGTTTCGTGACACTCTTGGCTGGATCAAATTGATCATATCATGGAGAATACGTACTTAAAAGTTGTTTGCGGAATCGCAATTATAAAGGAGGAATCTGGAGGAAGTGGTACAGTGCCACATTCAGCTTCAGCCTTGTCAATCGGACGCACACAACTTGCTCACTCAACATCTAGAGCCAAATGCATCGAAACCGGTACAACTGTAGCCCTTAAAAAAGTACCTCTGCGGCGTATCGAGGACGGGATTCCAACCACAATCGTGCGTGAAATCAAGGCCCTCCAAAGCATCGTCCATCAGAATGTATGCTTTCAGTCCTTTCAATCCATGCGACAAATACATTTATTACTCTTTGTCATGCAAGGTTGTCAAACTGCGCGAATTCTTTCCCTCTGGTGCTGGCTTTGTTCTCGTTTTCGAATTCATGTTGAGTGACTTGGCTGAGGTATTTGGCATTCTCTCAACCTGACTTTGAAATCTAAACATGTAACTGCTAGGTTCTACGAAACGCATCACATCCTCTGACAGAAGCTCAAGTCAAAGCGTACATGGTCATGCTTCTCCAAGGCGTCTCCTACTGTCACGAACTCAATATTATGTATGTGCTTAACTTATCTGTGAAATATCCTTGAAAAGTAAGCTCAACATATGAGAAAATAGGCACCGAGACTTGAAACCAGCCAACCTTCTAATATCCCCAACGGGTGTCCTGAAACTAGCCGACTTTGGTCTCGCTCGTGTCCACGCGAACGAAGGAGGACGACCGTATTCTCACCAAGTTGCTACACGGTGGTATCGATCTCCTGAACTCCTGTACGGTGCTCGCAAATACGATATTGGTGTCGACTTGTGGGCGTGTGGGTGTATCTTTGGGGAGCTGTTGAATCATGCACCTTTGTTTCCAGGGCAGAATGACATCGATCAGTTGTATTGCGTCTTGAGTATATTGGGGACCCCGACTTCGGAGGAATGGCCAGTAAGTGTTTGTTTGTCAGGTTATTTTAGTTTATTCGAGCGACATGGATTGAATAGTTTGGATATTTTGGTGATTGGTTCTTGGAGAGACTCTGACGTTGAGGCGAAATCCCAGTGACACCCACCCAACTCAAGTACCTCTTCAACCTTCATCGCTTACGATATCCTTACTATTCATCACTAATAATTTCCTACATTTAGGACCTCGAAACTCTTCCGGACTACAATAAGATTCAGTTTCCACACCATCCCCCCATCCAATTCGAGAAAATATGTCCAGACGCATCAGTGGGCGCAATATCTCTCCTCAAAAAGTTTCTAGTGTATCCCTCCAAGAAGCGAATATTCGCAAACGAGGTGTGTAAAAATCTTTTGGTTGAGGGTGCGTTGTATTTGGGTGGCTAAAATTTTTTTCTCCTCATTTTTCTCCTTTTGCCAACTGCCCCTGTTTCAGGCACTACTGGACAGCTACTTCTTCAGCAAACCACTGCCTGCGCATCACTTGGAACTACCGATACCTAAGAGACAAACAAGGGAACAATTTGATGTAGATGCAGGAGTTGATTTATCGCTATTTTTGAACTAGATGCACGAAATTAATACAACTCTTGTCTAACGTACAAATAGTGCTTCCTATGACTTGCTTTTATGGGTTAATGAGATATGAAAAACGGGAGTAGATTGAGCATGAGCATATATTGGACAGTTTTAAGCTAGAAATTAGGTTAGATATTAAAACATGTATTCATGACCTGTCTTGGAAGATGTGTCTGTGGAGAACGAGGCGGCGTGTTGCTCAACTCTGAAAGCCAGAAAATCCTTTCACAAAAACACCACCAGCACACCAAAATGGCCGCCACATCCAACAGCATCAACATGTCCCTTGACGACATTGTAAGTTCCCGCCTACCACAGATCACATGTATTAGAAGCTCCTCTGACACTGTGCACCAGATTACTCAGAACCGAGCCAACCGAAAGGCCGGGGCCTCCGCAGCCGCAGGAGTCACGCTCGGACCCGATGGCCTCCCCCGGGCCCCACGCGCAGACCGACCGCAGTCGCAGCGAGGAGCCCGTCGAGGCGCCCGCTCTGACCGCAGCCAGGGCCGCAACACGCCCTATGCTGGAGCCAACCCTCGCGTTGGAGGAGGAGCCAGTGGTGGTGCTAATGTCTCCGTTGCTGCCGCTGCCGCCCAGCTCGGCCAGGCAACTCTCAATGTCTCAAACCTCAACCACAACATCACTCAGCAGGACTTCAACGAGCTCTTCAGTACCATTGGTGTGTGTTGTTAACTTCAACCCGTTCTGTTCTCTGTTCTTGCTCCTCTTTCTTCATCCTCTCGAGCGACCGGTCGCCATAGGCAGCGTGTGTGTGTGCGTGTGTCTAGCCCAAGTGTGTGTGTGTTGTGTTTGGTGCGTGTGTGGCTGCGTCAAGTGTTTCAAGTCCCTTGCCCCCTCAGCAAATTTTCACTTTCCCCCACCCAAAACACCAACAAACAAACTGCTTCAACTCTCTGCCACCGTCTTCTACTGCTCTACCACTCTAAAGTTACAACTATCACTGTCGGTCATCTTCCCTCCATCTATACTGCACCCACACGACAACGCGCACGCCATGCACACGTTGCCGGCTGATCATTCCGTCTGCGAGTTCTTGCTTCTGTTGAATTATATACTGCGTCTTCTGTTCGAGTACAATCCAGTTTCGAGCAAGCGAATCTTAATGACGGGTTGAAAGAATGGATATGGAGCAAAGCCGAGATAAGGAATGAACTATCACCTTCATAGGTGAATGGGTTCTATGATCATTATGATTCCGCTTTGCTACCGATAGGGCTTTGGACTAGCGCAGCAAATATTGCTACCACTTTTTTTACCTCCGCCGATCCTGCGAGCTTCATCCTTCTGTGCCAAAACATACACTCAACAAAACCTCTCTCTTCTCTTCACTCCTATCCAACAGGCCCAGTAAAATCAGCAGTCCTCAACTTTGACCAACACGGAAGATCAAAGGGAACTGGAACCGTCGTCTACAGACAAAAGGGGGACACCCAGCGTGCTATCAATGAATTTAACGGAAGACAATTTGATGGACGTCCAATGCGAATTGAATTGATTGTTTCGGCTTCATCTCTTGCTTCTTTCGCTGCCCGTGCTGCACCTGCTGCCGGTCACCAAGCCCAGCGCGGAGCTGGAGGTCGTGGAGCTGCCAGAGGGTGTGTTCACTTTGAGTTCTCAAGTTAATGCTCACCACTTTCCATTCATAGACGTGGTGGTGCTCAGCGTGGGGGCCGTGGAGGCAGAGGTCCTAAGGGACCTGCCAAGACTCCAGAGGAGCTTGCTGCTCAGTTGGATGCTGAGATGGACAAATACATGCAGGTAAAGTATCTTCTTTGTTTTTAGTTGTATGAGCTCGAACCAATAACGTCCTCTCCCAGTCCCAGGATGGATCTGGCGACGCCGTCATGTCTCTCTAAATTTTTTACGCGGAACCAACTTCCAAAAGCCATCCTTTCGCTCTAAGCTTTCTCTCTCACTTTGTTTTATTTTTGCTAAAAATGTTCTAAACCCTATATTTGTATCTTTGTCGTATTTTTGGGGTCTTTGAGTATGGAGTCGGAATAAATGAATGATGGTATCGTGTACTTCATGTATTATTTTAGTTTTTCCCATCCCAATACATCATAATATGTTCTGTTTGGAAATGGTGCTTCGGCAGTGTCACGGATTGCCTCCAACTCAGCTATCTCGATCTCGTACGCACTCCACCACAGGGTAATCGTATTCGTAGTATTTATATCCAGTAGTTTTCGCAATACGTTCCATGATGTTAGAAACGAAGGTGCACGAATCGGAAACGTGACTGTAATTCCAAGTTCATGCACTTTCGCAGCCTCCAACACGCATAATAGCTCATCCACCATTTCGATTGAATATTTTCCGCGTTCGTCACCCCCAGTAGTCCAACCCACAGATAGAACAAGCTGGAATCCATCTGCTAACTCGTTCCCAACCTCCAATGCAGTCTTCACAAACGTGGTAGCGTCAAACAAAGGCTCCGAACCACCAGGCCCCTTCACAATATCCGCATTCAGCCACACTTCATGTTTTTTCGTGACAATATCCTTTGGCCAACCACCACTACATCCTCCACAAAACGATTCCTTCAAAGCAGGAATCGCAGCTTCAAACGCCATTGCAGACTTAAAGTCTAGTTTTGTAATTGTGTTTACGCGCGAGTTGGTTGCAAGCGTTGAAAGGTATTGGGTCAGTGTGAATTGACTGTCGGTGAGGGGAGGATGTCCCATCACGGATTGGTTCTTGGTTACGGAGAATATGATATCGGATTCGATTGCGGTTGTGGTTGGAGAGGATAGGGCTGAGGAGAGAGCTTCGGGGGTGTTGGCAGCGTGTGCCCATTTGGTTTGTGACACACTCATTTTCACTGATGCCTTCCAAGCAAAGATGGCGGTTTTGAGTGAGTTAAAATGAAATTTCCGTTCAGGGGGGAATATATGAAACACTAACTTTGAAAAAGCACTATGGAATCTTCTCGTCCGGCCAAGTCGTTTTACACTCTGCCCAATGCCTGGCCAATCCTTGGAAACATTCAAATGTTGAATGGAACATTCAACGATATTGCAGCCGAGATTGGCGTGCTTTGGATCCGAATGCCATCTTTCCTTTTGTGAGTCCGCAGCACAAGCCATCACTGGTACATACACATACAGCTAACATTATCTCTCATTCCAGCAAGGAACGAATGCTCCACGTAGAAACTCCAGAGTTGATCCATCTAATCTTGAAGAAGGTGAAACACAAAACAATTTCATAGCTTATCACATTCAAAGTCACTCAAGTTGATTCCTTTGTAGTTGGACACTGATTCAGTCTGGCCCGAGCGTTGGAAACGCCTTCTTGGACCCGAGAGTATTCCAGTCGTGTCAGGTGCAAAACACAAGCGCTTGCGAGGATTGTGCTCTCAAGCAATCAAAAAATCTACAATCAAAAGCTCGTTGCCAAAGCTTCAAGAGCTTGCAAAGTTGTGTTTGGAAGATATGGTGGTTGCTTCACAAGCTGCGGAAATCAGTCCTCCCAAATTTCTCAGAAAGTTCACTTATGACGCTATTTGTACGTTTATGGCTGGTGCTGACCCTGCCTCGGAGGCCAAGTTGCAGAGCTTGTTTGAATATTCTTTGGTGCATGCTGCTGGATTTGGGGATTTCTTTGTTCCTGAGTGGATGAGATGGTGGAGTGGGCTTCAGAAAGGATTAACTGCTCGTCAAAAGATCCTTGATGGAATTATGGAGGTGATTGTTGAGCGTAGGAGATTGTTGGATGATCATGATTGGGTTCCTGCCACCACTGACCTTTTGTCGTCAATGCTTCAATCCAAAATCTCGGAGAATGGTGAGGAATTGTATCTCAAGGATTCTGAAATTGCAGACTCGTTTATTACAATGATGTTTGCAGGGTAAGACAATTTCAGGTAACAACGCTTACGACTCATTATGGAATTTTAGAATGGAGACCACCGCCAGCGTTATTTCCTCGATTATGCATGTTTTCCTCTACGAAATCTCTGAGCAAGACATGAAATCCGTTGTGGCTGAAGTTGAATCACTTGGGCCCAACTTTTCCGAAACAGATATTCTAGAGCTTCCTTACCTTGATGCACTTGTGAAAGAGACCATGCGCAAGTGGGCTACAATTCCGGGAGGTTGGCGTTCACTCTCAAAGAATACAGAATTCGAGGGCGTTGATTTACCCACCGGAACGTTGTTATCCGTTTCGTATGAACGCGGACATTTGCACAGAGAACATGAAGTGTTCAAGTTGAGTCGATTCATGGGCGACGATGCTTTTGACAAGACCAACCCAAAAGAGTTCATTCCATTCGGTGCTGGGCCTCGTATGTGTCTGGGTAACAACCTAGCCAGTGCGGAAATCAAGGTATTTGTAGCTGAAATGGTTCGCGGATTCGATTTGCGAAAGGGAAGCAAACCATCAGTGAAAATAACGATTCCAAGTATCATGATGTCTCCTTTCCTTACTGTTTCTCGAAAGTAGATTTATTTTTCTTTTATGCTTTGATTTTGATTTCATATTCTCGAAATTGTCATGTTTGTTGGCATTTCAAAAAACATTCCTTCAAAATGTCCTCGCGTTTCAACCAGAATAGCGAATTCCAGCAGCTCAAGGACGAAGATATTCCTGTATTGGGAGGATCTAGCCCTGTCAAGGGAGATGCAATCGTCGTAGTTCCTGACGTGCCCGCTCCAGATGATGATGCCCCAGGTTACTTCAGTTGGAACCCGATCGATTGGTACAAGGATCTCAAGAAAGAGTTTGATGAATTTACATGGACTATGGATGAGAAAAAGCGAGTGGTGAGTTCGCCTGAAATATTCCGTGTGTCTTTTACACCATGTTTGTTGATCTAAAACAAATCAACAGCTTCTCCGAGCTGTATTCGGAGAGGGTCTTGTTACATTCCTTTTCTTGTTTATCGTGGAAGCGACTGCAGTCAACAACGGTCGTCAAGAGGTTCCAGAAAACTTGGTTCTTGGCGCGCTTTCAACCGCCCTTTGTTCAGTCGCCCTTATTTATTCTTTTGCTGATGTGTCCGGTGCCCACTTTAACCCGGCTGTAACATTTGCAACTATCGTGACAGGAAAAGTTAGTTTGAAGAAAGGTTGGTAAAATAGAGTTTATAAACCAAATAATATGTGAGGCTGATTAACACTTTACAGGCCTCATGTTTATTGGAATTCAGTTGATTGCGTCAATTATTGCTACCGCGTTCTTGATGGTAGTTTTTCCTCGTCCACATGATGGCTCATTCCATGATATTCCCTCCTCCGTTGTATTGGACATGGATGCAACTGCTCTCGTCGTAAATGCGTTCTTTATGGAAGTGATCCTCACATTCGTTCTTGTTTATGTCATCTTCGCAACTGCTTTCGACACAGGTGAACTAGATATACATCTTGTGTTCATGGATAATGCTAACTCTATTGATAATAGTCGACACTGGAAACAAGGTCAAGGTTGCTGGAGCTGCTGGACAAAAGAACAACGAAGCTGGAAAGAACTTGACAATTTACGTGAGTAGTTTGTGCTTGTTTGACTTAACTCATTGGAATTCATAGACGACATCTGGTAACACAAAAGCTGGTTTCGCTCCAATTGCTATTGGATTCACTCTTGGATTCCTTGGTCTAATTGGAGGCTCTGTATCAGGAGGCGCGTTTAATCCTGCACGTGTGTTTGGACCTGCAGTGTTGACAGGAAACTTCCGTAACAACTGGATTTACTGGGTTGGAGACTTTTTGGGCGCTGCTCTCGCTGGTTGGACTCAACACCTGTTTGCACATGAGGTAATTTAAATCAATTGTTAAACCAGTAATTTAAAACTGTAATTACAGGCTGTCCAAAACAGTCACTCTGTTGGAACCAAGGCTAATGCACAAAAGCAACAAAACTAAGATTCTATTGAAGCAGTATTTCACTTTCCTACGTTGTTGTTGTGGTGAATAGAAGTGGAGATTTGGAATGAACAGGCATTTATTCAGAATTAAATCTTGATTTTGGAAATGACTTCCCTTGCTGCTAACGGGATCTTTGTACCAGGACCGAAAATACAAGACACTCCAGCCTTGTACAAGAAGTCGTAGTCTTGGGCTGGGATCACTCCACCGCAAACAACCAACTTATCTTCAGCACCCACTTTCTTCAACTCAGCAACCAACTGAGGGACCAAAGTTTTGTGTCCGGCAGCCTGCGATGAGATTCCAACAACGTGAACGTCAGCGTCAACAGCTTGTCTAGCAACTTCAGCAGGTGTTTGGAAAAGGGGACCAATATCGACATCGAAACCAAGATCAGCAAATCCAGAGGCAATTACTTTAGCTCCACGGTCGTGACCGTCCTGTCCCATCTTGGCAACAAGAATACGTGGACGACGACCAGCCTTCTCAGCAAATTCAGAGGCAGCCTTGAGGGTTTCTGAAATTTCGTCGGTTTCTCCATATTCAGACTTGTAAGCTCCTGAAACGACACGGATGGTTGGGTTGTGACGACCCCAAACTTTCTCGAGGGCATAGGAGATTTCACCAACAGTA
Source organism: Rhizoclosmatium globosum (assembly GCA_002104985.1). NCBI lineage: Eukaryota > Fungi > Chytridiomycota > Chytridiomycetes > Chytridiales > Chytriomycetaceae > Rhizoclosmatium > Rhizoclosmatium globosum. The sequence goes on from MCGO01000028.1 coordinate 278,387, forward strand.
CAACGGGCACGGGCAGACTGGGCAAGATTATCAGCATCGAAAAATAGGAGCTTTATAAAAAACTCACTGTAATAGCCAAAGCCAAAAGGTTTCCTTCGTTAGTTTCAGCACATTTGGTCAAAGCCTCAAGAGTTGCTTGAGCCTACATAAGTAATATAAGAACTCAATGACTTTTTAAACAAACAAACCTCAGCCTCGTTACGACCCGCCTTCAATGCATTGATTTTGGCAATTTGCTGCTCTCTCACACTTGTGTTATCGATGGCAAGAACGTCGACCTTGTCTTCCTCCTTCAAACGGTACTTGTTGACTCCAACAATAACCTCCTTTCCAGAATCGATACGAGCCTGTCGCTTAGCAGCAGCTTCTTCGATACGAAGCTTTGGCATACCACTGTCAACAGCCTTTGACATTCCTCCCATAGCCTCAACTTCCTCAATAATCTTCAATGCATTATCATACAGTTCGTTTGTGAGAGACTCCATCATGTAACTTCCACCCCATGGGTCAGCAACTTTAGGGATGAAAGCTTCTTCTTGAAGAATCAACTGAGTGTTACGAGCAATACGAGCAGAGAATTCAGTGGGGAGACCAATGGCTTCATCCAAAGCGTTTGTGTGCAATGATTGAGTTCCTCCCAAAGTAGCAGCCATAGCTTCGACAGTGGTTCTGATGACGTTGTTGTATGGATCTTGCTCGGTCAAAGACCAACCAGACGTTTGACAGTGAGTTCTGAGCAGGAGAGACTTTTGAGATTTTGGCTGGAATTTCTCCTTGATCAAGGTAGCCCACAGACGACGGGCAGCTCGAAGCTTAGCAATTTCCATGTAGAAGTTCATTCCGATCGCGAAGAAGAAGGAGAGACGAGGAGCGAAGTCATCAACAGTCATTCCAGCCTTCATACCAGTACGAACATATTCAAGACCGTCAGCAATTGTGAATGCCAGTTCTGAATAACGATGAGCATGACTATTTGGAGTAGCATGCACTTACCAAGAGCATTGTCAGCACCAGCTTCCTGAATGTGGTAACCAGAAATAGAAATGGAGTTGTATTTTGGCATATTCTGTTTTGCAGCTATGTTAGCAGACTTATCATTTTATGGGCAAACGCAAACCTTAGAAGTGTACTCAAAGATATCACCAATCAACTTCATGGATGGTGGGGGTGGGTAGATGAATGTGTTTCTGACCATAAATTCCTTGAGAATGTCATTTTGAATAGTTCCAGCAAGTTCGGCTTGTTTTGCACCCTGTTCATAAGTTGAGAAAGAGTTGGTTGATTGAGACAAAGTATAATACCTGTTCTTCACCAGCAACAATGTACATGGCCAGAATGGGCAGCACAGCTCCATTCATTGTCATAGAAACGGACATTTTGTTGAGTGGAATTCCATCAAAGAGTCTCTGCAATGCGGAAAATCAGGAAGGTGGTGGTAAGAAGCCAAGACTAGTACCTTCATATCTTCGACAGAATCAATAGCGACTCCAGCCATTCCAACATCTCCAGCTACACGTGGGTGGTCACTATCGTAACTGCAAAAAACGTGTCAGAGTGATACAAAACAACACTTTTTTACGTACCCTCTATGGGTAGCAAGATCGAAAGCAACAGAAAGACCCTGTTGTCCAGCAGCCAAGTTCTTGCGATAGAACTTATTTGATTCTTCGACAGTACTGAAACCAGCATACTAATGACACGCAAGTCAGTTTCGGAAGTAAACGCGAATGGCTTGAATCTCACCTGACGAATAGTCCACTACCAATCGCAAAAAAGAAGGGCAATTCAAGCAAGAAACAGTAAGTACACAATATTAAGTATCGAATGCACTCACGGGTCTGTTTGTGTACATTGAGGCGTATGGCCCACGGGTAAATGGGAACTTTCCAGGAATTTCGCCCCTGTCGTCACCCTCCTTCGCGCCAGGCAGATCGGCCTTAGTGTACACTGGTTTCACAGGGAAGCCCTAGAGAGAGCGAAAGGGAAAGGGAAAGGGAAAGTGAGTAAGCACGAGCGAGAATGAGTCACGGGCCCAAGCGCCACCATCAACAACCAACCACCAAACCACCAACCACCCAAACCCAAAACCCAAACAACGCACCTCGGCTGTGTTCCACGTCAACGTCTCTTCGGCGTCTTTTCCCTTGAGCTCCTTCTTGACCAGAGCCGCCCATTCCGCATCAAGTGGTACCTTCCACTTGCTCTTGTTCTCGGAGGCAACGGCCGTCGCGGTCCGGAACGTTCGCTGCATTCACATGGCTATTTAGTACTGCTAGTAGCGTGTATACAAAGGCAGGTCGCGTTACCTTGCTGATAACTGTTGTGCACCTTCCAAATCTCAACATCGGGTCGATTCGGGTGTGTTTTTTTTGTTGGAGATCATCGTCAATCCAATCCAACAAAAACCGCGTCACATTCACATTCACAAAATCTTTATTTCTTGCGGCGATTTGCCCAATACGCTTTGGCACGTTCATTCTCTTTCCATTGCTTGTGCAGCATTTTCCGACGGATATTCTCGTCAATTCCGAGCGACTCCCATCCCCACCAGTTCTTTCCTCCTGTCCACTTATTCTTGAGCATTTGCCTCGCTTCTTCTTGCGCGCTCTTTGGAGGAGGTGGAGGACACAACTCCTTCAGCCGCTTGGCAGGGACTAGGTTACCCTCTTCTGCCAAGTTCGCTACCCGTTCCACAAGACTAGAAACATCGTTGAATACAATTGCTGGAAGATATGAGGGATCATCTCTGAAGATTGTAGCTGCTTCAATAGTATCCAATGCAGGGGTAATTTCGCCAACCCTAACAAAACGTTGTCAGAAACGAATAAGAAACTAGTAGAAATGAAACTCACTTGGCGTATCCTCGAGCCATCAAAACGAATCCCTTTTTAAACGTTTCGCGACCCCTTCCCTGAGTCACACGAACACTTTCCTTTTCAGTTGGCGTGAGTCCAACCAATGCTTTCTCTTTCTCGGCATCCCATGCAAGATAATCTCGCCAAATATCTTTCCCCCTTTCCCGCATCAACTTCTTGTCTTTTGTCACCACATCCAATAAGAATTGATATGTCCACCCAGTGGCTGGCACCATCTCACTCTTTTCAGAGTCTGCTTTAGAGCCACTAACATATTTCGAAGTGGCATCATGCGCAGCTTCCACAGACTCGGTAGATGCAATAGACTCAGAACCATTTTCAACTGCATTAACCTTCTCGGTAGTTTCTGAAACAGAGACAGCAGGTTCCACTTTTTTATACATGGTATCATAAATTTGAAGAGCCTTTGATGCAGCGACAATGTTTCCAGGTGCAGCACAATAGATGGACAAATACGAGTCCACAAGTTCTGAAGACTTTGCCTCTTCGTCTAGAGATTCCAAAGCATGATTCCAGATTGTCGCTGCATCTGTCATGATTGAATGAGGACTAGTTTCGATACTCCCAAGGTGGATGTGTTGTAAAGCATGGGTTGGGGTGACGGTCTCAACAAAAGTGTACTCGGGAATTTTTCTACCCATAGTCAACGATGAGATAGATCCGGCATCAAAAGAGCTATCTGATGATTCGCTTGACGAATTCTTCGCTTCACCAGAAGGTGTCACATCTTCATCAACATCAGCGTAAGGAGACGGTTCTGGCTTTGCCAATACTTTGGTTCCACGCGATGAACGACGCGACACTCGAACACATTGACCCAAAGCGTGGAACATACTACGGTATAAAGCGGCATCTGGCTGCATAGAAGGGTCGCCATTCGCAGCTTGTGCGATAACCCAATTCCTTTGAAAAAACGTCAATCATCCAGCGAATCCATAATAATAAAACTCACCATACTGTCCTTAACCTTCCAAGATCTCCCTGTGCCGCACAAACCTTCATCAACACTTTACAAGCAACCAAATTCACTTTCCACCCTTGCTCAACCATTTGTCCAACAAGGCCCCACACCTCTCCATAGTAGTCTTTTCTACTTCCACAGGCTTGCAATAAACTCGTATACGTTACTTCGGTGGCAACCAACCCACGTTCGTGCATTTGACGAAATAGTTCCAACGCCTTTTCAGCATTACTATCCAGAGCGCACGCATGAATCATGAGACTATACGTCATAACGTCCGGCTGACAGATTTCTTCATACATATGATTGAAAGTTTTCCAAGCTCGCGGAATATCCCGTGTGTCGATACATCCCTTGATGAGAGTTGTATAGATTTGAAGCGATGGATTCATTCCTTTCATAAACCGTAAGAGACAACAAGACAAGAAAAAAAACACAAGTTCTTACCTTTCGCTTTCATGGCTTCATATACATCAAAAGCGCTTCGAAGTTTTTTGGCATATACACACGCTTTGATCAAGATGCTGTACGAAATCAAATCCGGTTTCGCAGTTCCGTTCGCTTCCGCTGTGTATATTCCCAGTCAGCCAACGGCTGACGAACAGGAAGGTAAAACACAAACACAAACCATTGTGAAACTCTTTAAAGATTCTAGCGGCATTCCTGAAATCCCCTACACGTGCATACGCATCCATCAACGTATTGATCGCAACTGTATCAGGTTCTCCTTTCATCTCGTCCCGAATCAAGTCATACGCAGCTTGAGCTTCCTCCACCTTTCCAAGCAGACTATTCACCCGAATAACACTGGTAATCTGCTGCAGACTCAAACTACTTCCATCAACCACGTCTGATTCCTGAGCGTTTGTCAAGGTGTTTTGCAGCAGTCTGTTTACTTGCTCTGATTCCCGTTCTTGTCGTGACGAACCTGTGGCAGGCATTGGAAACTGGGCAATGAAGCTGTCTTCGATTTTGAGGAGCTGCTTTTCAGCGTCTTCTAGCATGTGGTGCGATGAGGAGGCGGCAATGTATCGTTTCTGGGATGGGTCCATTGGTGAGAGTAATGTTTGGATTGCATTGAGTTCCAGCTCAGAGAGTCCCGATGACGACGATGATGTTTTGGCACTTAGAAGGGATAATGCTTCTTTTGATCTGAAAGATGGTGGTGGTGGAGTGGAGACTGGTTGCTGCCTTGACGGGGCTCGATTGCGCTGCTCTTTGAGGGACGCCCGGAATTCCTTGAATGATGGAATCTGAAGCTGCTGCAATAGATCGGGATCATATCGATTGCCGGTGCTGTAGCATCGAGGCCAATGCAGTGACTGAAGGAGTGTCCGTGATGTTGTTCGAATCATGCGGAAAAAAAGAAACAAATTCAAAGAATAGTATTCATTACGACGGTAGTTTCGCTACTATTGAGCTTATTTGCTCAAGAAAGACTTGACATCAAACTCCTTGGCTCCTGGGGCCTTCACAATGATACCCTTCTCAGTGGCAATAGCACTAATCAACTCAGCTGGAGTAACATCGAAAGATGGGTTCCAGACGTTGATTCCCTTGGCAGCAATGTGAACAGTGGTCGTGATAATATCCTCCTCAGATTCGTGCTCCTTCAAGTTACCCTCATCCTCCACAACCTGGCCTCGAATTTGAGCAACCTCAATTCCTGGACGTTGTTCCTGAATACTTTTGTCAGCCAAAGAGTTGATAAAGAACACTGAACTTACAATTGGGATCAAGTTACCAGAGGCAAGAGACAAGTCGATACTGGTGGATGGAGCAGCAACAATGAATGGGACTCCGTGGTACTTGGCAGCAATAGCCAACTGGTAGGTTCCAATCTTGTTGGCAGTGTCACCATTGGCAGTCACACTGATGTGAAATTCATTCAGTCAACATCGAAGTGAGTGAAAAGAAGCATCTCATACCGATCAGCTCCAACAACAATAGCAGAGATGTTCTTCTCTCTGAGCAAGGCAGAGACCATGGAGTCAGTGACAAGGGTGCTTGGAATACCCTCAAAAACAAGCTCGTAGGCAGTGAGTCTTCCACCCTGGTTGTATGGTCTGGTTTCGGTACTGTTCAACACAACATTGGTTAGATTTCGGCGAAAAGGTGGAACTTAATGAACAAACCAGAAAGCCTGCTCGAGAACATCACGAGCGTGCAAGTCTCTAATGATACCCAGAGCAGTTCCCCAACCGGCAGTGGCAAGGGAACCAGTGTTACAGTGGGTAAGGACACGGACTTGCTTGCCTGGGTTGGCAGCAAGAATAAAGTCAGCACCGCATCTTCCGATCGCCTTGTTGTCAGAGACATCACGTTCGAGCATAGCCTCAGCCTCGGCAAGGTAGCTAAATGAAATAAGGAGTTAACAAGAAGCATGATCACGCAAGCCAGGACCACGCACGCATTCGAAACACTGGCAGCAGTAGCACCAGAGGCAGCAGCAGCACGGGCAATGACGCCATCGAGACGGTTCGCAGCCTCAAACAAGTTAACAGCAGTTGGTCGGGACTGGCGAAGATGCACAAGGGACTCCGTGAGGAACTTGGCCGCTTCAGCCGCACTTCCAAAGGTGCCTTGCTTGTGCGAAAGCTCAACGGCAAGAGAAAGAGCAGCAACGATGGCGATCGCAGGTGCTGTTTAGGTTGCTATTTAGCTATCCAATGATCAAGCTTGTTATGGAGGTTACCAGCTTTACTCACCTCCACGGGTCTTCATGGATCGGATTGCATCGAATCCAAGTTGCACAGTGTTGCAGTCCTCGTACACGGTCGCAAATGGCAACAGAAGCTGGTTGAGGATTCGAAGGCTGCCTATGGATCAAAGCCGTTATAACCAAGCCGAATTCTATGCAACAAGAAAGATAAGAATGCGCAATTAACATACCGCGCTTGTAGTCGATGGCGAGGAGGGTCTTTTGGGTCGATGGCATCTTCTTCTGTTTCCAACTTTTGGGGAAGTTATGGTCAATGGAAAAGAACACACACGCGTTCAGTGCCAAACAGCACGAAAGATAAGGAATAAGGTAAAGAGGAAATAATTCATGAGAAATCTGAAAAGACAGTCTGGCTGATACATGGTTGCAGGTTTCAAACTGTTTCCACCATTCCGTCTTCAAGAAGTACAATCATTTCTTAATCCAAGTTCTCTATTTATAATTGTAAGCTCCAATGGGTGGAAAAGAATTTGAAATCGTTTTCATGGGTTGTTCACCGTCTTCGCGTTTCGAACAAGTCCTTCCAACAACTGTTCCCGAAACCACCAGAATGAGCGAATCCGGTCCAACCACCATCGTAGGTTAGTAAACACCATCCACCAACATCTACATGATCGCATAATGCATGCTGCTGCGATGTCCCTGTTTGAAACACAAGCTAACTTGATACCTTCACAGTCCTTGGAGCCTCAGGTACATGATACACCCTCCCTTCTATTTCACTCCGGTCCTCTCTATTCATCCAAACAATTCGAAACCACTGTGGAGTCTCAGGGACGCTGGTGAAGGGAGTGCTTCTTATCAGCCAGTGTTATCTCAGAGCCTACACGCGGCAACAAACAAGATACACAACGTCGTTTCTCTGGTTAAGCATCAACGAAAGGAAGTGATCTGAGCGGATCAGCTTTCTTGATTTGGAAAGGGGAGAATGACGCAACCCTCTTATCGCTCACTGAAGAGCATTTGAAATCGCTTACAATATCGCCTTCGCGAGCTATTACTACATCTTAGAATCCTATATCCTCTTCTGTATATCTTCTTCCTCTTCCCTCTACCCTCTGTTGCGTTGTCGGATCCAAACCATCCAATGAATTCATACCCCTTGAAAGGCATCACCATACGCGCAATCCCTTATCTTTTTCCACCCTTTCAACTCAACATTGCTTTTCCTATTCCTCTGATTCCAAGCATTCCTTCCATCGCCTCCTCCTCTTCCTCCCACCCAAGCAAAAGGAAAACAAAAACTAACCACTTGTCAAAACCATAAAAGGCGACCTTGCATTCAAAAAGACATACCCAGCCCTCTTTGGCCTCTTTGCCAACTCGTTCCTCCCACAAACCGTTAAAATTGTGGGATACGCCCGTTCCGCCATCGCCCTCCCAGACTTCCGCGCCCGCGTGTCTTCAAAGATCAAGACAACTGACCAAGCCGCTCTTGACAAGTTTTTGCAGCTGTGTACCTACGTTTCCGGAAAATACGACGACGCCCCGTCGTTCCAGAACCTGAACGCCTTTTTGGAGGATGTGGAAGGGACAAAGGATCCAAAGGGAAAGACCCGCGTGTTTTACATGGCGTTGCCGCCAAGTGTGTTTATTCCTGCGAGCACGGGATTGAAGCACTGGTGTTATTTGGGTGAGGGGGGTAAAAACAGGTTGGTTGTTGAGAAGCCTTTTGGAAAGGACTTGGCTAGTTCTCAGGAACTTGGTACGGCTTTGGCTGCTAACTGGAAGGAAGAGGAGGTTTGTATTGGTGTCTTTTTTTCGAGACGTTGGTCTGGGAATGTGTTTTTGCTGATTCTTTTCTTTTCCTTCCTACCAGATTTACCGTATTGACCACTACTTGGGTAAGGAGATGGTCAAGTCTTTGATGGTTCTCCGTTTCGCCAACGTCTTGTTTGGTGCCATTTGGAACCGCAACCACATCAACAATGTTCAAATCACCTTCAAGGAGAAGTTTGGTACTGACGGACGTGGAGGATACTTTGACGAATTCGGAATCATTCGTGACGTAAGTGGTGGAAAGTCCCAATCAAATTGCAAAACCCTAACCTTCTCTTATTAACAGATTATGCAAAACCACTTGCTCCAAGTGCTTACCATTTTGGCCATGGACAGACCAGTCACATTGAGTGCAGAAGATGTCCGTAACGAGAAGGTAATATAAGCGAAGGGGAAGATTAAGGTTCAGAATTTTTCCCTAACCAAGTCTATCTTCGGAAAAACTTTCTTCGGTAGGTCAAAGTTCTCCGCGCCATCAAGCCTCTCACCCTCGATGAAACCATTTTGGGGCAATACACTGCCAGCGCTGATAAGAAGGAGCCTGGATACTTGGATGACCCAACTGTTCCACACGGTTAGTTCAACTCTTGTTTTTTCTTGACATACCTGCTTTTTCTGACCGATAATGTATAGGATCCACCACTCCAACCTACGCCGCTGCTGTCTTCAAGATCCACAATGAGCGTTGGGAGGGCGTTCCATTCATCTTGAAGTGTGGAAAGGGTAAGTTTCTTAAATTCTGCGCAGGTATTCAAATTCGATGACTGACATTATGTATTGCTGGATCCAGCTCTTGAGGAGAGCAAGGTTGAGATCCGTGTTCAATTCAATGATGTCGCTGGAAACTTGTACCCATCCACTGTTCGTAACGAGCTTGTCATTCGTTTGCAACCAAAGGAGGCTGTTTACATGAAGGTTAGTTATTTGGAGAGTCAGGATTGAGCAGAGAGTGGGTAGGAATGAGGAAGGAGAGCGATGTATCGGGAATCGGACGTAACTTTTTTATCGGTTATTGTGTGGCACATGGGGAAATGCACGAGCGATAGGAATCACAACTCGTGGATGCAAGTTGTTACGGATGATATGATCAATGCAAATTGGACACATGGGGGGACATAACTACAACGCGTGCCATGGATTATGTCAAGGTTCTAACCTAGATATATTTTATTATTAGTTAATGAACAAGGAACCTGGATTGTCCACTGACTTGCACGTTACTGAGCTCGACTTGAGCTACGAGAAGCGTTACAAGGATGCCAAGATTCCAGATGCATACGAGTCATTGATTTTGGACTGCTTGAAGGGAGATCACTCGAACTTTGTTCGTGACGATGAGGTAATGGTCAATCAGGAAGCCATGAATTTTGATAATTAATCTTGTTCTTTCTTTGTAGCTCGAGCTCGCCTGGAAGATCTTTACCCCCTTGTTGCACAAGATTGAGGGTGAAAAGATTCAGCCAGAGCTTTACCAATATGGTTCAAGAGGGCCAGCTGCTGTGAGTGCTTATAAACTTTAATGATTTGTTAAATGATATTGACGGTATCTTGGAATTCTAGGCCCAGGAATTCATTGAGCGTCATGGATTCCAGCGTGACTCCAGCTACAAGTGGGTTCCACACACTCCTCGTTTGTAAATGAAAGCGAGTATAATGTGAAGAATGATAGTTTTATGGTTACTTACTTCTTTTTTGATTATTGTTTGTTTTGCTAGTAAAGAATTCTAGTTCTTTTTTAGTTCATTTATTTGGTTTTTGACCGACGTGTTCCAGTCCCCTTTCCTCTCTCTCGCTCAAAAGAAGGCCCAAAAGCACAGAGCCACGTCACACCGGTCCATCCACCATCGACACACGCGCCACGTCGACATCGACATCCACATCGACATCGGCATTCTCTTTAATTTCCGTTCGTGATTGATCCGAGACTACAGCCAGCCGAGCCGAGCCGAGCAACAACACCGCACGCACACAGTCACACACACACGCATGAGTTTCCAGCCACCACCGCCAAACAATCCATTCGCGTCGTCCAACTTCGGACAAGCACCGCCGCCAATGACAGGACCCACACGCCGATCGAATGCGGGCTCGTCGAATGCCGGTGCTCAACCACCGCATCTGAGCCACGGCGGACCTGTCCAACGCCGCTCAAACAACTCCTCCTCCTCTTCCGCAGGCAACTACTCGTACCCGCAACAACAGCAACAGCAACAACAGCAACGCTCCTCAAACCAGGGCTCCAGCCAGCAGCCCTTTTCAACAAACAGACAGCAACAGCCTTTTGCCGCACAACCCCCGCAAGTTCCCTTCCCAAACCAATTCGCGTCTCAGCAACAATCCTTCTCAAACCCACAATCCTCGTTTGGCAGTGCTAACCAGCAGTCCTACTCCCAATCCGGCTTTGGCTCCCAGCAATCATCTTTCGGCAGTCGGGAGCCTTCCTTTGGAGGCCAGCAATCAAACTTTGCCAACCAACAACAACAATCCTCGTTTGGTAATCAGCAATCATTCGGCAACCAGCAATCGTATGGCAACCAGCAGCAATCATTTTCTCCACAGCCATTTAATATGGGTATGGGTCCATCAAACTCAAACTCGGGCTCAAACAGCTTCAACAACAATTCAAATTCTGGTGGAAACATGGGCTTTGGAGGTGGTGCCTCTAACTACGGTGCTCCTGGTGCATCTGGCTTTGGCGGTCCTGGTGCTGCTGCAAATAATAACCCTGCAGCCAACTTGTTTGGCATTGACCAAATTCAACAATTCCAAAACTCCGCGGCAGGTCAGTTGGGTATGCAACTGGGTTCTCAAGCTCTTGCTCAAGGTCAGGCTGTCGTGCACCAAAACGTATGTATAGAAACAAGTATTTTTTTTAACAACAAGTAACCTAACCTACTTAATTTCTTTAAAAAAAATCAACTCCGTGATCCAGATCAATCGATTCATCAATATCCCGAAACTCAAATACTACTTTAACGTTTCAAACTCATACGTGCTCAACAAACTGCGTGTCCTTGTGTTTTCATTCCGCCAAAAGTCATGGACTCGTCTCGTTCTGCGCGTTGACAATTCCGCTACTGGTCCTGTCGAAGTATTTAAACCTCCACGAGAAGACTTGAATGCTCCTGACTTGTATATCCCCATCATGTCGTTTGTCACCTATGTTCTCTTGGTTGGAGTCACCTTGAACACACGGAAAGAGTATGTTCTTCTTTGTTTTTGGTTTTCTCAAAGTTTGGTGTGTTTATTCATCTTTCAATCATCATCTTCATAGGTTTAAACCAGAAGTATTGGGAATGACGTCTTCCACAGCGCTTTTGATTATCGCGTTTGAAGTGCTCGCATTCAAGCTGTGCTGCTACTTGTTGAGTGTTACCACTGATGTTCCATGGTTTGATTTGATTGCATACTGTGGTTACAAGTTTGTTCCGTGAGTGTTTGGTTTTATTGCAGTCCTTCCGTATAGGTTTTACTCACCTGTAATATTCAAAATTGTTTCTAGTGTCTTGATTTGTCTCATGTTGAACCTAGTTTTCCCAATTCCTGCCGTTGTGTATGGAGTTTTGGCGTACCTGATTGTCTCGTACAGTTTTTTCACAGTATGTTTTTGATTTTACTTGTAATGGTACCAAAAACTGACTTGCTTCTGTTTACAGCTGAGAAGTGTCAAGTACCTCGTGTTGCCAGATACAAATAATAGCACGTTGATTGCCACTCAGCGGCAGCAGCGGATTTACCTCTTGTTTATGTTTGTAGGAATCCAGGCTTTGACGTCATTCTTTTTGTTTTATTTCTAAGTTTGGTGTGTGAGTTTGTGAAGGGCGTGATGGATGTGTTGTTGATACCGGCTATTGGTGTGGAAACTTGTGAAGACATTAATGTCTCTCTTATAGTGAAAAATAAAGTATTATTCTCTCTCCACTATATAATATTTCCATATTTAAATTTCTTTTAGAAATGGATTCATCAGCCCCACCCACTCTCTTCAATCGAGACAACTTCACGCTCGAAACGCAGCCGCCCAAAATCATTCCAATTGTTGATTTCTCTTCCTATGTTGTGGATTCGCTACCTGATTCGGAGTCCAAGTTATCGACAAAGCAGATCCAAACAGCCAATAATCTTATCAACGCCTTCGCCACCTCTGGATTTGTGTACCTCACCAACCATGGAGTCCCGCAAGATGTAATTGATGACATGTTTGCACTATCGCGTGACTTTTTCGGCAAGAGTGTGGAAGAGAAGGTATACCGATGTCTCCCTGTATATCACAAGGGGTATACTGACCCATTAAACTATTAAAATCAGGAAAAGATTGCGTGGGACAGCGTTGAATCCAATCGTGGCTACGTCAGCCTTGGCAAAGAGTTGAGTGAGAATATACTTTTTAAGTGGACTGTGCGGTACTGATTCCCCTTGTCCATCCAAAAAAAGGAAACTCTCGGATCTCGACAAAGAAGGCCGCGGTGACGAGATCAAAATCCTCAACGAAATCTCTCCTGACCTCAAAGAAGCTTTCGATCTCGGACTCGACGACCCCACCTCCCCATACCAAAACAAATACCCTTCCCCAGCATCAAAACCCCAACTCGACTCCTTTTTTGAACGGATGCGTGGGATGCACGAAAAGATGATGACCGCAATTGCAGTGGGTCTCGGTCTCACACCAACGTTCTTCCACCCGTTCATTCAACGCGGAGGGAACACGCTTCGACTGTTGCATTACCCTCCAGTCCTTCCAACCCAAATCACAGATACGTCGCGTAGATGTGGCGCGCATACGGATTACGGGTCCGTTACGTTCCTCTTCCAGGACAATGTGGGTGGTCTTGAAGTGCTTGACAACGAGTCTGGCGCGTTTGTCCGTGCTGTGCCTGTTCCGGGGACGATTCTTGTGAATGTTGGGGATATTTTGCAGAGATGGACGAATGATTACTTGAAGTCGAATCAGCATCGGGTTGTGAAGCCGTATTCTGTGGTGTCGGATGGGATGTTGCCTGCTCGGTATAGCATTGCTTACTTTTGCGATCCTGATTCAGATGCTCTTGTTGAGACTGTTGGAAAGTTTGTGACGCATGAGAACCCCAACAAGTACCAGCCTGTGAATGCAGGAGAATACTTGAGAGCTCGCTTGTCGAATACTTACATTTGATACCTATCTATTGTTTTGCAATTGTTCACTCAACCAAATTACAATGAAGTGATGTTATTGAAAATTGACTTTATTGGCAGCTATTCACAAAAACTTAACATTCAAGCATTAAACTATATTCAAACAAAAAAACCAGAGAAACCAAATAATAGCTGCTCAAACCTTTCCCGACTACTCCCACTTTACTTCAAGAAGCTGAAAATCTCAGGAGACTTGGCTTCCTTCGGTCTTGGAATCGTGCTCTTCAAGCTTCTGCCAGGCGCCGTAGTGGGTCTCTTGGCAGTGTTCACATTCGGAGCCTGCTTGGGAGCTGGTGACGCAGCCTTGAGCTTCTGGTTCAGTTTTTCGTTCAACGTGTGGTGCTTGGAGGTGTAGAAGTCTTCCCAGACGTTTTGCTGCCAGTTAACTGGAGAGGAATTGCTCTTTTGCTGTTGCTGTTGTTGTTGAGGCTTTTGTGGTTGTTGCTTGTTGGCTGGGGTTGTTGGACGCGACTTGTTTTGGACTGGGGCAGCGGATGGGGCTGGGGTGGTTGGACGAGAGGCAGCCTTATTTTGAGCAGGAGCTGAAATTGGACGTTGTTGTTGCTTCTTGGCACCTGGGAGACGCTTGGGGGCTACAGGGGCCTGGTTGGCAAAGTTCTTGAGCTCTGGGTACAAGAAGGAGATATTAAAGACTTCATTCGTGCTATTTTTGGGGGCACGTGGCTTGCGAGTGAACTTTTGCTGTTGCTGCTTTTGTTGGGGTTTGGCGGATTTCGGGGCGATGCGGGCAACTGGCTTGGCGGGCTTGAGAGAGTTTGTCCACTTTGCGGGGAGATCAAACATGTTTCCAAAGACATTGTCGGGGAGACCGGCGGCAGCCTTTCCTGGAGTCAATGGAGCAAGAGGGTTTCCACCCTTGGCCTTTGGAGCTGGAGTGGATGGCTTGTTCTTGATGGCAGAGTTGTTGGAATAAGCGGAAACCGGCTTAGGGGCCAATGGAGCAGGAGCAGCCTTCTGCTGGATTGGAGTTTGTGGACGAGAAACTGGCTTGGGCTGCTGCTGGACATTCTTGATATTTGAGGCAGCCTGTTGATGGAGCTGTTGCTGGACAGCGACGACGGTGGCGTTCTTTGTGGTTTTGCCCATATACTTTTGATGAGATACTTTGTAGTTACTTTTTTTGTGAAGGAGGAAGGGATGAGGTGTTGTATTTATGAGGTGAAAGGAGGCGCCAGATTTTCGGATTTGTTCTTCAGGGCGATAGTGCCTCTTTTTTTTGAGGGACGGTGAGGCGCCAGATTTTTTCAATCGCGTACTTTCTTTCCCTCGCTGACTTTTGCATGTCAGACCACGTCAATAATGAGGCAACGAGGCGAAAAGGAGGCTTTTGCGGCCAATGGCAATGTGAACCCTTTTAACGTTGTCTGAACCATTCAGAACATGCTGACAGATAACATTTACTTGCCGAAACTGATAAAAATAATAACATCTGATAAATAACGAGAAAGAAAAAAAAAAAAAGACAACAGAATACTAAGTTCCTACATCACAATGCACTCTTTCGCCTCCACAAACTTTTGAATCTTTTTGTAGTCTGTTCGACTTGCCAACAGCTCATAAATCTCTTCGACGGGTAGAGCGCCTTGATATCGTTCAGTGTCGTGCACCAGATTCCTCAACTCATCGCCTCCATCCGCCATAAACAAGGCTCCAAGCTCTTTCAAAACCAAAAAGAGTCGAGGTACTGACGCAACTCGCAAAGTTGTTGCCCATTCATGGTATTTGTTCATGTCACTGTTTCAGGTGGAGGGGGTGAAAACAAGGAGAAAAAAATTTTCAGCGAAAGTGGTTGGATAGTCATATAGAGTATATACCAAATCAATTGCAGAGCCCCTGACGGACTCACTTGTCGCTTTTTCAGATTCTTGCAAATTACGCTGGAGAAGAAAAATGGTTAAGCTGTGCGTGGGATGGATATAAGGTTGAAAGTACTCAACTTGAACAACCGCACTCCAACTTCTCCAAAAAAGAGTTCCAATGTATCCTTATTGGTGACACCATTGAGTAAGCGGGTGTGTGCGTTCAAGCACGCAATCACGTCCAGACAAGCTTTCGTGGGTTTGAAGTCATAGACATGGTTCTCGTTGGTGGGGTTATAATCCGTGGGTAGTTGTGTGGTATCGAGGATATGGTCCACCTGCTCAATGAGCACTTGAATCGCTTTGTCCATTCCATGGGCCACATTGTCATCACTACTTCGGTCAAACTTTTTCTTTTCAATCATGACGTCTGACAAGAAATCGTTCTCGTCGATCCAGGGACGCTGTAAATTGATGGGGTTTGGGGGTGAGGTTTTTGAAGTGAGATATTTTTTAACATACCACATCTTCAGCAAAGTAAACATCGAGCATTTGATGTACAAGATCTGCAATGTGGACAAGCTCAAAGAATTGTAAAGATTCAATGTTGACGGCCTTTTCGCTCCAATTGTCGACTGGCTTAGCGCTTTCTAACCGAGCGATCGCACTGGAAATTATGAACTCAGTCTTAATTGTATAACAAAGTACAACGGAGAGTAATACCTAGAAAACGCAGGGTTCATGTGTCCCTCTCCAATTGCTTCGAGTAACTTGACAAACACTCTACCAGCATTTGCTTTCCTATATGCAGAATCTGTCAGTTAAAACACGAGTACAAGATGCCTGAATCAAAACTTACAATTGGGTGTAATCAATCGCAGCAGTTATAACCAAAACCCGCCCTAAGCTCTCCTTGCTCATGTGCATCAAGTTTAAGCACAACTCCAAACTAACCAAGCTCCCCAAACTTCCATCGTCCAAGTGATACGTGACAGTATCTTTTGCAATACTAGCTCCACCGTTGGGTTGCATGGTTGGAATAGGTGAATCAGGAGAGTTGCTTTCACTTCCCAATAGAGACTCCGTTTGGCCTTTCGCCTTGTTCCCCATCAACGCGATTCCAACAGACTTTCCAAGTGCCACAGGAGCAAACAGCACTTTTTTGAAGGTGGACATGACTTCTCGTTTATGTGCCATCGCCTTTTCTGCGTCTGTAAGGTATGAGGCTGCACCGTCTGGGGAACCTGCATTTGATCTTGCTTTCTGCAATCATAAATTTAAAATCGTCAGTGTTCCACCACCACACATTGCATAAAAAAAAACGTGGCTTTCATACCCTGTTATTCCATTTTTTCAGCTCCGCGTCCATCCGTTTCACTAAATGATCCATCTCAATGATCATATACTTTTCCCAGTCCTTTGCAAAAATCTTTCGCATTGCGTCTCGAATCAAGTCTGTCTTGACTGTAACGCGGGCATCGGCGGTAGAAATGAAGCCTAGGAACTGGTCACAGGCGTGGACAGAGGTGGCAAGAGTGTGCAGGTAGATTGCGATTCCTTCGCCGTCACGGGCTACAGTAAGGACGGCAACGAGGTATTCGGCGATGGAGTCTTCAAAGACTTTTGAGACAAAGATGGTCATGGCGTCCATGGCGGGGTTGAAGACTTGGCCAACGACTGTTGCTTGTGTACTGCATGATTCTAGGGTATGGTCGATGAAGAGGGCAAAGTCGTCGGCGAGAGCGTAACCGCGGACCTATATTTAGAATGCATTTAGCCATTGGTGTAACTATGGATTTTGACCCCAAGATGGCATCTGACCACCACTCCGCTATGTCATGATATTTAATCTACGCTAGCAGGCACTTGCATTCCCATAAACTGTGCCAACGACACTAATGCTTCATACCCTGGCAAATCCAAGATTTCCTCCACAGTTACATACAGTAACACTTTTGCACGCTCATATTCATCAACATCTTGAACACTTTCGTAAACGTTTCCAAGGCACATAGAGCTTCTAACTACCACGTCGTATCGCATTATCAAACGCATTATCAAACAACATACCTCTGCTGAAGAGGTGGCCAAAGACGGCAGTTTAGAGGCAACGAGAGAAGGATTGAAGGTGTGATCAAAAAAGATTGGATTTTTTGCACAGAATAGTTGAACACAAGAGGCACCACCATTGAGTTCAAAGCAGGCAGTCGCGTTCCTCTTCATTTCAGTAATTTGTTTCGCGTCATAGGCACGTTCGAATTGGCCAAGGAGCATTGATTCGTACCATTCCATTGTGGTTTCAAGGGAAAAGTTGATATCATCGGTATCCAAAATAAGTTTCGCCTTTGCAAATTTCGAGATTCTGCAGAGAAGTTGAGAGACGGTGACCATATCCTTGTGGTCACGGAAGACTTTCGAGTCCTTTGCGTGAGTGCGAAAGTCGAGATAATAAGGCAATAATTCAACATAAATGAGTTTGAAGGCATCGCGGGGGCGTAGGCCGCGCAGGTGAGGATAGAAAGTAGCGCCATTTGCAGTTGCAGTTGGTTTTGTTGACGCGGCAACGTTTCCCTTTGAAGCCGAGGGCGACTTTGAGCGAGCACCACCACCACCACCAATTGAGAGACCCGAGTTTGTCTTTCCCGCCGCTTTGAGGCCGCCCGCACCAACGACAATCGCCGACTTCTTCATGACAGGAAGCGCAGACGAGATCTTCTTTGTGGGCGATCCGGCAGACGAGGGCGACGCGACATTGGCTGTTGAGCCAGAGGGAGACGTTGAGGCTGATGCGGATGCTGCTGGTGGTGGTTCAATGGTTCAGTACTACTCTAGCAGCAATTAAAAAGAAGGATGAGGATACGCACGTGCAATTGCAGGATCCGAGGATGGCGCCGAAGTTGAAGTGGTTGCGATGGGTTCAGTTGCCGTATTCGAGGGCGCGTCCGAGGACACCGACAGCGTCAAATCTGTTGCCTCGAGATCGTCCGAAGGCGCACCAGGTCCAGTCGCGGCAAAGAGCGAGCCCGTTTCAAGGTACTTCTGCGAGACAAGACCGCCGCCGCCGGGAAGCTGCTTCAACCGCGTCGCAAGTCGGTCTACTTCAGCACCACCACCACCACTTTCAACTGAAACGCCACCGAGAAGCGGGTCCACAAGAGACACGCCAAGCGACCGCAGCTTCGGAAGAAACACCTCGTCTGCGTACGACAGGATCTTGGTTCGCCGCGACACCTGTGCTACCCGTGCTAGATCCGCAACAGGAAGAAATCCAAACACGCGTGATACGAGGTCCGGTGGGAGTGACGAGAACGTGGGCGGCGGGAGCACCGCCTTCTTTGCTTTCATCGATGATTGGGAGCACGAAAGACACAATGGCTCCTTTTTCCTTCTCTCATCCAATAAAGTAAATATTAAATTTATTCACTAATTCAATTCAATTTTAATGCAATGCAGAGTTTGATTGCTATATTGCGCATAGGGAAAATGTGTTATATTACTCTTCATCACTGAGAGCGCCTCCTATTTGCCTCATTATTGACATGGTCTGACATGCAAAAGTCAGCGAGGGAAAGTACGCGATTGAAAAAATCTGGCGCCTCACCGTCCCTCAAAAAAAAAGAGGCACTATCGCCCTGAAGAACAAATCCGAAAATCTGGCGCCTCCTTTCACCTCATAAATACAACACCTCATCCCTTCCTCCTCCTTCACAAAAAAAAGTAACTACAAAGTATCTCATCAAACGTATATGGGTAAAACCACAAAGAACGCCACCGTCGTCGCTGTTCAGCAACAGCTCCACCAACAGGCTGCCTCAAATATCAAGAATGTCCAGCAGCAGCCCAAGCCAGTTTCTCGTCCACAAACTCCAATCCAGCAGAAGGCTGCTCCTGCTCCATTGGCCCCTAAGCCGGTTTCCGCTTATTCTAACAACTCTGCCATCAAGAACAAGCCATCCACTCCAGCTCCAAAGGCCAAGGGTGGAAACCCTCTTGCTCCATTGACTCCAGGAAAGGCTGCCGCCGGTCTCCCTGACAATGTCTTTGGAAACATGTTTGATCTCCCCGCAAAGTGGACAAACTCTCTCAAGCCCGCCAAGCCAGTTGCCCGCATTGCCCCGAAATCCGCCAAACCCCAACAAAAGCAGCAACAGCAAAAGTTCACTCGCAAGCCACGTGCCCCCAAAAATAGCACGAATGAAGTCTTTAATATCTCCTTCTTGTACCCAGAGCTCAAGAACTTTGCCAACCAGGCCCCTGTAGCCCCCAAGCGTCTCCCAGGTGCCAAGAAGCAACAACAACGTCCAATTTCAGCTCCTGCTCAAAATAAGGCTGCCTCTCGTCCAACCACCCCAGCTCCATCCGCTGCTCCAGTCCAAAACAAGTCGCGTCCAACAACCCCAGCCAACAAGCAACAACCACAAAAGCCTCAACAACAACAGCAACAGCAAAAGAGCAATTCCTCTCCAGTCAACTGGCAGCAAAACGTCTGGGAAGACTTCTACACCTCCAAGCACCACACGTTGAACGAAAAACTGAACCAGAAGCTCAAGGCTGCGTCACCAGCTCCCAAGCAGGCTCCGAATGTGAACACTGCCAAGAGACCCACTACCGCGCCTGGCAGAAGCTTGAAGAGCACGATTCCAAGACCTAAGGAAGCCAAGTCTCCAGAGATTTTCAGCTTCTTGAAGTAAAGTGGGAGTGGTCGGGAAAGGTTTGAGCAGCTATTATTTGGTTTCTCTGGTTTTTTCTGTTTGAATGTAGTTTAATGCTTGAATTGTTAAGGTTTTGTGAATAGCTGCCAATAAAGTCATTTTTCATTTTCAATAACATCACGTCTCTGCTATTTGGCTTGACTGAATATTCACGTAGCTACTACTTAGTTTCAATATTTGATTCAACTACTTTACATTTTCATCAAATATCTATTCTTCGAAGCCAAAAACACGTACAAAACCCGTGGAAAAACAAAACAAAAAGTTGAAAACAATTACAAGGAAAAGAGTGAGTTTCATTTACTTCTTGTTGAAGAAGCTCCCCAATCGGCCCAAAGTTGTAGTCTTTTCTCCAGAGACACTTGCAGGAACTTCTTCAGGCTGAGTGACTGAAACTTCAACGACAAAGAACTTAATGGTTCCTTCCTTGTTCATCAATGTCAAACGCATTGGTTGTCCGTTTGTGACTTTGCCCAAGTCGATAGTAAGAGCTGGAATCTTGATCTGGATATCACGAAAGTGTTAAAATTCGCAGTTTCTGATATGCAGGGAAATAGTAATCATACCTTGAACTCATTTGGATCAAAGTATGGGTTAAAGACCTCAAATCCGTACACAGTGTCTGGACGGAACACAATTTCCTTCCTGTTCTCTTCACTAGCAAAGAACTTTCGGCGATCCTTGACGGTATCTTCACCTCCGCCCTGGATCTTTTCAATCAGCTTGATTTCCTTTGCAAGGGCAGCCTGGAGCTGTGCAGGGGTTGGCTGACTGTTTGTAGGTCTTCTCAAAAAGTATCGCTTCTGTTCGGGAACGGCATTGGTTGGAGAGACAGGAGTTGCAACCTCATTTTGGGCAGCTGCAATTTCCTCCGCTGTCAAGGTTGGTTCCTCCTCGGGCTCGTCAACGACAGCTGGAGTTCCAGGGCCTGATGCAGGAGCACCGAGAGAGACAGCAGACATTTGGGCGGCGAGGAGGGTTTTTGGGTCTGGGTTAGTCCGCTTAGTGAGCACGTTCTCTGGGAGGAGGCCGTTGACGTTTTCGACGAGAATAGGTCGGAATGGTTCGATTGGTTCACCGGTTGATTTCCATGATGTGATTGTGCACATTGCAGTGAGGATGTAGGAACGCATGTAGGGGGTTGGGGAGTTGATTTCAGAGTACGAGCCTGGATCGGACATGGACCAGAACTATGAGGTGGAATACAATGTGTAAGGAAACGGTTGAACGCGAGAATGAAGTTGGTGTGTGGCAGTTCCATGGTCGTTTTTGACGTGACACCTCCTCTTTGAAATTAACTTCGGCCCTAACAATCACCCAGGATAGTATCCAACAGCCCGTTCGTATTGATCATCCGCTTCTTCGATTGGATGCACATACCTTGGTGAAGAGGCCGATCATCTTTGGGGCGGAGAGTGGCTGGTCCCAATCCTGCGACCAAACTGAAACATGGAAGGGCAATTAGATCCAAGGTATCGAAACGCAAGTGGCAACAAACGCACTCAGATCTTCTCCATTCCATTCCTTTGCAAACTTGCCCTGGAACTGGAAGGACATGAGTCTCTTGCGACCCTCAAAGTAGGGAACTGTTGCAATCTTACGACCTCCCTCCGGCACAACTCCACGGAAGTTCTGAACGCGCACGAGGACATGGCCCTAATAAGTATGAAGGGGAAAGGGAAGAGGAAGAGGTGACAGCGAATGGTAAGCTAAATTGGGCAGCAGCAGCGATGACATATCAATTACCTCAAAGTGTTCGTTCTTGATGTGGATCGGGTGTTCTTCGTCGTTCACACAAAGAATCTGAAGACTGGATCCATCAGTCCCCGTTTTGATGGTCAGGGTCTCTGCGACGGTTGGTGCCAATGCTGCCATTTTTGTGTTGAAGTTCTTCTTGCGGAAATGGCAACAGCTCCTGAAACAACAACAACGATGCCTGGGCCTGGGTCAACAATCAACAGTGATTCCATGGTGAATGAGACTAGTGGCAGTGGTAATACAGCTGGATCTGTTGTTAACCAGGGTGCTTCCGCTGTTCCAGTTGCCCACGACAACCATTCAAGTGAACCTGAAGACTCAGACCACTTTGAATACTCTGATTTTGATGAGGAAGGAGATGCGGAAGAATCGGCTCCATTGCTGCATTCATTGGGCCTTCCCCCTTCAACTACCACTGCTCCTCCCTCAAACACAATCGTTAAGCCTGTCATCATCCTTGTCATTGTTGTGCTATTTTCTCCATTGCTACTTGTTCTGCTGTGGGCCCTACTTCGCAGCGAATCAGCATTGCCTCCAGCTGTCTTGACACTGAATGACACCATTGCCACAGGTGCATTCTCTGGCAACGAAGCCTGGAATCATGTCAAGAATATAACATTTCATTCACATCATTACAACTCGAACGAAAATCTACGCGTTCGAGCCTATATTTTGGATACCATCAACGAGTTCAAAGCATTAGCAAAAACTCGCAATCTGCCAGACAATTGGATTGAAATAGATTCCAAAGATGGAATTAATATGACCTCTTCATTGGGCGACACATGGTATGAATCGAATAACATTGTCGTCCGAATCAACCCAATCTCCCCAGCCTCGTCCAACGGATTACTATTAAATGCTCATTTCGACACTCAAGTTGTTGCTCCGGGCGTTGTCGACAACAGCATTTCCGTCAGTGTTGCACTCGAACTCATCCGGACGCTCATTTATAATGCTGCACTAGAAAGGCCTCTTATCATCAATTTTAATAATGGAGAAGAGCTGGGTATGCTTGGAGCTGGTGCCATGACCCTTCATCCCTGGTTCAAATCAGTAAAAGCATTCATCAATACCGATGGAAGTGGTGCTGCACCAGGCTCAAGAGCAATGCTGTTCCAAACAAATTCGTTTCCCCTCATGAAAGCTTGGAAGAAATATTCTCCGTACCCACATGCATCTGTCATTGTCAATGACTTGTTTTCATTGATTCCAAGTGATACGGACTACAGAATATTCGTGGCTTATGGACATCTGCAAGGAGTCGATGTTGCTTTCTATTCGTATCGGTACGTGAATTCACATTTTCTCGCTTGAATGCTTAGACAATACGGCAGGTACCAATATCATACACCAGAAGATACTGTTGAATTCTCTTGGCCAATCTCCGTTCAACATCTCGGCGACAATATTCGCGCAACTGTCATCGGAATTACAAGCTCTGAGGTTCTTGACAACTTGGCTCCGGACAACACAACTTATGAGAACCCCATGAAAGACTCTCTTCCAATTCCCGACTTTGTTTACTATGACCTTTTTTGGTGGTTGACTGTTAACAGCGGGGCCAGCTTCCGTTGGATGATTGTCGGTATTTTGATCACAGCAACTTTATGGACAGTTATAAAGAGCGCCAAAGAAGTCTACTTTATTGGACGAAGTAGATTCTTGCTTCGCTTTGTTCGCCCAACTGTTGAATCATACGTCTTGACTCTTTTTGCTGCTTCTGTTGCTTTGCTTGGAGCGTACATTTTCTCCAAGATCAAAAGTTACATCAACCCTGGATCGTCGTATGGACTCCCCATTTTAAACGCGATTTGGGTCTCGTTTTGGGTATTTGGCTGTTTTGCTTATATCCCGAAAATCTGGCCGCAAGTAGGTGAAGAGCTGTTACTTCGACAGCGTTCTACACGAGTAAATCGGACAAGAAACCGTCAATCGAGGCCACTGGTTGTTGGAGAGACTGTTGGAACTCATGCTGGTCAATCGCTCCAGTCTGCCAGACAGTTGTCAAAGGGACCACCGGTTGAAAAATGGCTTCCATATGGTTTGTTAGCTTTCTGGACAACCTTGTTGATTCCTACCTTGCTCTTGTCTCTACGGGGATTCAATGGGCTCTTTTTTATTGTGCATTGGTCATTCTACTCGCTTGTGGCAGTTGGTTTCACACAGCTTATTTCGCCGCTTGCGTTGAAGTGGTGGAGAGAACAGGGCAGTTTGTACTTTCCAACGACGAATGCTCCAGCCAATGTTGATGTAATTCATTGGCACTCAAAGGTTGTGAATTTCTACCAGAAACAAATCTGGGGTGTTCAACTTATCATCAGCTCGTTAATTCCTGGATTACTTACGATTGATTTGGTGGATCAGTGTGTGATTGCGTTTCCAGCAGTGTTTGGTATTCCAAAGAAGGAAGCAATCAATGACCTGCTATTTGCGGCATTGTTTGTACTGCTATTCATCAACCTCCTACCTGCTTTCCAAATGGCACGAAAGACCCAGTTGGCGGAGTTTGTGTTAACAGTCTTGCTTCTGCCTACTATTATTTTCAGAGACGAAGAACATTCATCTTCATTTTTTCTTTGCCGATCTTGACCACATGTCATGGGCGAATGGCCAAATGGTTACCGCGCTCGACTATGAATCAAGAGGTTCTAGGTTCGACCCCTGGTACGGATCCTGTTGCTGAGAGGAAGAAAGCCGGAAAAACTCCGGGTAAACCCCAACGGAAAATGAGATCGGATAAAAAAGATAACAGTGTGAAAATTGCATTCGAGAAAAAAACACGAGCCAACTGATGAGGCCTTGCCTCCTATCTATTCTTCTCATTCTTTTGGTCGCCACTTCTGTCATTCATATGGCTCAAAACAACTTCCATCGCACTCGCCATGTTGGAGCAAGACAAGCTACTCGACCAGAACTACGTTGTGTAATGGGGCCACTCTTACAAGAGTTTGCAAGAAATGTGTCCCTCCTACGCTCCGATGCCATGCTTGCAATCAACCTTCACCTAGAGCGCAACCCAACTGGTATTTAACAGCTCAAATTAATATCGTTTAAATTCATTGGGACTTAAAATTAGGTCACGATCATCTTGACATTGAGTTTTCAGAATCCTTCTTCCAATTTGCACTCAAGTATGCTTCTGGAAATCTGCTCGCCAATAATTATCATGCCCCACTTCCAATTGGTTTTGTACTTCCTGGCAATCCTGTTGGCACACCCTACATCCTTCCAGTTGGTGCAGCCCTTCAGGCACACCAAAACACCCGCCGTTCTGTCACAAGACATTACTTGTTGGAAACTTTCCAAAACTTTCATCATCCATTTAGTTGTGACAACAATGGTTTTCAGAATGGACAACCCATCCAACCTGGTCTTCGAATGGTTCCCCTCTTTAACTGTCCCGGCTATGAATGGGAGCAAGTTATTGCCATTGAAGCCAAACGATTGCGTACAGACTTTGAAAATGCACTTGCTCGCAGATTCATTGCCAATTTAGGCAAGCTGGCTGAGGAGGTTTGTTGATCTTGTCTGAAATTTACTTTAAATCTTACAACATAATTCAGGTTTTCAACTTTCATTGCTTCCTGCATGGATACCAACCTACCGCTGTTATCAAGGCAACTGCAAAGACAGCAATATACAATTACCTGACCCCACCATTTGGTGCCCCACTTGCACTTCCTGTAGCAGTTCCACAGGCAGTGACCAACAATATTGTTGCATTTCTTCTCCATCACAGACAGTTTCTTGTTGCCATGCCCTTCAATAACATTCAGCGTGGCCCACACTTTGAAATGAATCTTATTAGGGCAATGTCAAGAATGGGCAATAATATTTTGGCTTATACCAGAGAGTAAGTTTTTATCTGTCAAGCCTTCATTTGCTAATTTCAAACATACTACCATTGAAACAGTTTTATTCGCCCAGATATGGCACTCCTTGGAAGTGAAGCTTATTTTCCTCTTGCACCACTTCCAACCAATGCTACCACGGCTCAAGCAGTCTTTTGTGGGATAGACTATCGTGTTCTATGTCAATATTTTATGCCACGACTGAGGGACCTTTTGGGGCCTCTTGCTGTTCCACTTCCTCAACCACCAGGTGGAGTTAACTTTCCACCTTCACTTGTAGCTGCTGCTGCACATTTCCAGCACATCATTGTACCTGCATTGGGAATAATTAGTCCACCAAATGGGGTTGGAAGATACAATGGTCATGGAGGGACTCGAGCTGAACATCGTGGCATAATTGGACTGTTTTTTCGAGTTGAATCTGTTCGCTGGAGTCGCCACTTGAGGAATGATGTTGATTGTATGTAAAACTTTATTGCATTGAATAATTCTAAAGGGCCCTAGCTTCATATTATCTTCAAACTGATGGCAGAAGCTTTTCATGGACTCTGAATACCAGACAAGCCTTTGTTCAGAACAATCTTGCAGCAAATGCCAACAGAGTTCCTCACAAAAGTTGGACTGATGATGCAAATTCACTCCCACAAAATTATAACTATAACCAATTCATGATAAATGGTCGTGGAATGGTGCGTGTGGATCATCACATAAACAATATGGGAATTGTGAATCAAATTCAAGCTGGAATCTTGGATCCTCACAATGTTATTAGTGTTGACCCAGGTTTGATTTCTGTGTTTGGCTTACTAAATCAGCTTCTAATATTTATTTTACCTATTTAGGTATCAGGAATGTTGTAACTTGTGTCAATAGTGATATCCAGCTCCAAATCAACAATGCTGCTGTTGCTCCAGTTCCAGTACCTCCGCCTGCACATCCTCCATCACGACAAATTATTCATGACCACGTTGTTCAGGTTTCCCATGGTCATATGCGTCAAATCAATGGTTCTAAGCTCTCTGAAAAGAGGGAAGAGGTGTTCCGAGACAATGATCACCGCATCAACTTTGCATATGATGTCCTTGCTCAAAATTCTCCACGTGTTATTGGTCAACGTACACTGGGTCATTGGTGTCAATGGACCTGGATGGTCAAGCATTTCCAGTCAGAATTCTTGTTGCAAGAGTATTCTCGTCCCCAGCATCTAAAGTGGAAGCAGAGCAGTCGTATGAAACACCAGCGGGCTGAACAAGCTCTCATCAATCGTATGGCTGGGCGCATGACAGACACTGATTGGAACAGTATGCAAGGCAGGATTGTTCCTGGAGCAAGAAAACTCCGCCGTCGAACACGCCGCTTGAATAATATTCCAGCTTTTCCTGTTGCACCAGTCTATTTTGCTTATGGCGATGGATCTTGGAATCACCAGAGACCATGGGCACCTGTTCCCAACAATGTCAGTTTAACGCAATGGTTGGCAATACTAAATATGTGTTTTTCACACAGAGAATCAGAGAAAAGGCTGCTCATGAGCACTTTGTGTTTGTTATTGATGAGCATTTGACTTCACAGCGGTCCCATCGTCTCAGTGCTGGCTATGAGGCAGGAGGTGTGTTCCAATATCCGCCAGTTGTGACAGTAAGTAATCAACAAAGTAAGTCTTACATTAATGTTGGACTAGGTTCGACGTCCTATTCTTAGATGCCCCCACAAGAAACGCAAGTTTCAGGATCTTCACTGGAGAAAATACTGCATTGATGATGACAAACAACCAATGCATCCCTTTGTTCAATGCCCTGATCTTACTAACATCCAGAGTTCAGTTTATGGTCTTGTTGAGTGCCCACTCATTCCAGGACCCCCTACTGTATGTATGCTTGTGACTGGTACCAGCACTAACATTTGTTGCTAAGATTGTGGACAAAGATATTCAAGCTGCATGCAACATTCGCCACTTGCTGTTTCATTACAATCATACTGGTGGTCGACCTGCAGCTTTCATTTAACAGCCCTGGATACATTCCTGATTAACAATACAAAGAAATTTGGTATGGCCTTGCTTTCCTTATGGCATAATTCTAATTATTTTTTACAGGTATGTTTTTTTCTTTTACCTTTTGTTTTTTTTTAATGTTCTTCTAAAATGTTAAATACAGTACTTTGGTGTATTGTACGCTCGTGTTTCCGCTTTCGCGCAATAACCCGCAACAGGTAATATAATATGTCACAATGTGATACGAACCTAACTTATTAACTCCAGGTTTCTTTCGAACAAACTTGGGATATTTCAACGCCGACCACAGCTTTGACTTCTTCAGTGAACATCACGTTCCGATACGGACTTGCAACAAGTCAGACAGTGATGAAAAATAGCTTTGAATCAATATCAGGTTTGACTCGATCCCATCTTGACTGCAATCTAGCAGACTCTTGGTGTTTGTTCACCAATCAGAATCCACAATATCTCCCTGTTTTGCCCAAACGGTTCAAGAAACCTGCAACAGAGTTGATTGATATCGAAATTCAGGACCCTGTTGAAGTTTTTGATGGAATTTATGAAACGCGTGGTGTCTTCCGTGGGATTCCGGAGTCGCGTGTGTGTAGTTTGAAGGCCTTGAGGGATGGAGACGATGGTTCGAAGTTCGTTGCAATCTTCATCGATCCTGAAGTAGATGGCGAAAAATCTCGGTGGCAAATTGAAGGTGGAGAAGGACGACGCGTTGATTCTGGCCGAAATAACACTGTTGATGGGCGACCTGGTGTGGATGAAGTGACTGTTCTTCGACGTGATTTCATTGGGCCTGCTGGTGACGATGAAACTGAAAGTGGGATGGTAGTGCCCTTCGCCATAAAGTATCAAGGTAAATTAAGGGGATTGACTGTTGCGTGCTTTTGGATGGAGGAAGATGGACGGTCGTTGTTCTGGGAGACGTTCAAACGGGAAAAACCCTTGTATGTTACATTTGGTCCAGGAGAGTATGGTGGTGTGCGAGTGGAGAAATCGCTTCTTGTGTAATATATGTTGTTGTTACCAAAAAATGGCAAGAGAAGGAGTGATTCAAGCCTCTTCGCAAGACCCTTCAACCAGATCTGATCCTTTGACTGACTCTACAGTGAATGAGACTAGTGGCAGTGGTAATACAGCTGGATCCGTTGCTAACCAGGGTGCTTCCGCTGTTCCAGTTGCCAACGACAACCATTCAAGTGAACCTGAAGACTCAGACCACTTTGAATACTCTGATTTTGATGAGGAAGGAGATGCGGAAGAATCGGCTCCATTGCTGCATTCATTGGGCCTTCCCCCTTCAACTACCACTGCTCCTCCCTCAAACACAATCGTTAAGCCTGTCATCATCCTTGTCATTGTTGTGCTATTTTCTCCATTGCTACTTGTTCTGCTGTGGGCCCTACTTCGCAGCGAATCAGCATTGCCTCCAGCTGTCTTGACACTGAATGACACCATTGCCACAGGTGCATTCTCTGGCAACGAAGCCTGGAACCATGTCAAGAATATAACATCTCATTCACACTCATATAATTCAAATGATAATCTACGCGTTCGAGGCTATATTTTGAATACCATCAACGAGTTCAAAGCATTAGCAAAAACTTGCAATCTGCCAGAGAATTGGATGGAAGTTGATTCCAACGATGGAATAAATATGACGACCGCCTCTGGAAATATTTGGTACGAGTCAAACAACATCCTTGTTCGAATCAACCCAATCAACCCGATCTCCTCTAATTCCTTGCTACTGAGTGCACACTTTGATACTCAAACGATTGCTCCAGGAGTGGTTGATAACGGTATCGCAGTTGGCGTTGCCCTTGAGCTCATTCGAACACTCATTTACAACCCTGCACTGCAAAGACCGCTTATCATCAACTTTAATAACGGAGAAGAGTTGTTTTTACTTGGAGCCGGTGCATTCACACTTCATCCTTGGTTTTCAAAAATTACCGGGTTTATCAATTTGGACGGAACCGGAGCTGCACCAGGAACTCGTGCGATGCTGTTCAGAACCAACTCGTATGATTTGCTACAAGAGTGGAAAAGATACGCACCCTTTCCTCATGCATCCATTCTCTTCAACGACTTGGTGTCCAATGTACCAAGTGATACAGATTATCGCGTTTACGTCGCATATGGACATCTTCAAGGCATTGATATTGCTTTCTATTCGTACCGGTACGTGAATTCACATTTTCTTGTTTGAATTCTGAGACATATGTAACAGGTATCAATACCACACCCCGGAAGATAGTGTTGAGTTCTCTTGGCCAATTTCAACTCAACATTTGGGAGATAATGTTCGTGGTACTGTCATTGGCATGACAAGCTCTGACGTTCTTGACAAGTTGACCCCGGATAATACCAATTACACTGAGCCCATCAAGGACAAGCTCACTCTTCCTGACTTTGTTTATTACGATCTTTTCTGGTGGTTGACGCTTACTAGTGGAACCAGTTTCCGTTGGATGATTGTCGGTATTTTGATCACAGCAGCCTTGTGGACATTTATAAAGAGCGCCAAAGAAGTCTACTTTATTGGACGAAGTAGATTCTTGCTTCGCTTTGTTCGCCCAACTGTTGAATCATACGTTGTAACAGTTTTCTCCGCATTGGTTGCTTTGGGCGGCACATACGTTCTGTCAAACATTAAGAGTTATATTAATCCGGGATCCTCGTATGGACTTCCGATTTTGAACGTTATTTGGATCGCAATTTGGGTCTTTGGCTGTTTTGCCTTTGTTCCAAAAGTTTGGCCTCAGATTGGGGAGTTTCTACTTCTCCGCAAGCGTTCTGCACGTAGAATTCGCAATCACAATCGCCATACTGATAATGAATCCCATCAATCATTCCAATCTGCGAGACAAGTGTCAAAAGGTCCTCCGGTCGAAAAATGGCTTCCATACGGTTTGCTCGCGTTTTGGACAACCTTATTGATTCCAACCCTGATTTTGTCTCTTCGTGGAATCAACGGTCTCTTTTTTATTGTGAACTGGTCATTCTACTCGCTTGTGGCAGTTGGTTTCACACAGCTTCTTTCGCCGCTTGCGTTGAAGTGGTGGAGAGAACAAGGTAGTTTGGAACTTCCGAATGCGAACGCAGCTGCAGTTGATGCAGACGTAATTCACTGGCACTCAAAAGTTGTGAACTTCTACCAGAAACAAATCTGGGGTGTCCAACTTATCATCAGCTCTTTGATTCCTGGGTTACTCACAGTAGATATTGTAGATCAATTTGCTATCAGTATGCCAGCATGTATTGGGGCTAAACTTTTCGAGTCAACGAATGATGTATTCTTTGCTGGATTTTTTGTGTTCCTCTTCATCAACCTCTTACCAGCGCTGCAAATGGCGAGAAAAACTCGGCTTGCTGAGTTTGTATTGTTTGCCTTTCTAGTTCCTGTTTATATGTATTGCACAATTGTGTTCCCCTTTTCACGCAACCAACCACAACAGGTATGTTACATCTATCAACTTTGAGAACAGTTATTGATCAGATTGATTTCAAGTTTTCTTTTGCTCAATTCTGGGATATCTCGACACCAACAACTGCACTGGCTTCCTCTGTGAATATCACATTCCGTTATGGGATTCAAGATAGTTTTGATGATGTCTACAAACATTTTTCACCAATCGCAACTATCACAAACTCGACATTCACTTGCGATAAGGCTATGCCACAATGTGTGTTCACCAATCAGAGTCCCCAATATCTCCCTGCTCTGCCTCAAGGGTTCAAGAAACCTCCTACCGAGTTGATTGATATCGAAATTCAGGACCCTGTTGAAGTCTCAGATGGAATTTATGAAACGCGCGGTGTCTTCCGTGGGATTCCGGAGTCGCGTGTGTGTAGTTTGAAAGCTTTGAGGAGTGGGAGGGTTGGTTCAAAGTTCATCGCTATTTACATCGATCCAGAAGCTGATGGCGAGAAATCTCGATGGCAAATTGAAGGTGGAGAAGGACGACGCGTTGATTCTGGCCGACTTGATACCGTTGATGGACAACCTGGTGTGGAAGAGGTGACTGTTCTTCGTCGTAATTTCATCGGACCTGCTGGTGACGACGAAAATAAGAGTGGGATGGTAGTTCCATTTGCGATCAAGTATGAAGGTGAAATGACTGAGATTGTGGTTGGGTGCCATTGGATTGAAGAAGACGGACGTGCTTTGTTTTGGGAGACAATTCGCGCACACAAGCCTGATTTTTTCACCTTTGGTCCTGGAAAGTTTGGTGGTGTTCGGGTGGAAAAGAGACTGACACTTTAAGTCGCGTGTAAGGCAGCTGATATATGATTTTGGAATCATTTTCTGAGTTATTGCCTGCATAAACAATTGATTTCGGAAGTTGAGAACCCAATTGCTGTTTCATTCAAGAACACCATCGAAACCTTGCCCGCATTTGCTTTAGTTATTTATTCAAAGGCTCAAAAGGAGAAACAACGGAGTGAGAGAGAAAAGTCAGAAAACTAATTAAAATTAAAACTCAACAGAGGAGCGAACACCAGCAACGCCAGGAACGTAGCGAACCTTTGGCTTTTCAACAACAGGTGGCTCGACTCGCTTGCGCTCACGCTTGAATGCGCGAGCTTCATTCAAAAAGTTGTCAAACAAGTAGTCAGTATCCTCAGGCCCTCCACAAGCCTCAGGGTGGAACTGAACAGAAGAGTAAGGCAATAACTGGTGACGGACACCTTCGTTTGAGCCATCATTGGCGTTACGGAAGTATGGCATCCAACCTGGAACGTCAACAGAGTCATCAATGGCATAACCATGATTCTGGGAGGTGATGACACACTTTCCAGTAGTCAAGTCAATGCAAGGCTGATTGTGTCCACGGTTTCCGAAAGGCATCTTGTAAGTCTTGTAACCCGCCGCGAGACCAAGAACTTGGTTGCCCATGCAGATACCAAAGATTGGAGTTGGGATACGGCCTTGATCCTTGTACATGATGGCTTTGACATTGGCGACAGTCTTGCCCATGTGGCTTGGGTCTCCTGGACCGTTGGAGAGAATAACACCGTCGTACTTTGTTGAGTCCTTGGTGACATCGTGGTCCCATGGAAGGACGGTTACTTTGGCACCACGGTTCGCAAGGCACTTGATAATGTTTTGCTTGACTCCACAGTCAATGAGGGCAATGTGAACGTCACCAGATGGGTTGACAACATAGGATTCCTTGGTGGAGGCAAGGGCACACAAGTTGCGGGCATTTGGGTTGTCGATTTCGAGAGCTGGAGTTGGCTCTGGAATGGGCGAGGAGGGAGAAGCAGCAACGGCAATTTCACCAAGGGTGGAACCTCGCTGACGAAGAAGGGACACGATCGCACGCGTGTCCACACCAGAGATGGCAGGAACACCGTAGCGCGCGCACCACTGACCAAGAGATTCAACCGCAGCCCAGTGCGAATGCTTCGCGGCGTAGTCATTGACAACGATTCCGCGGACTTGGACGCGATTCGATTCAAAGTATTTCGAAAGGCCAAACGCGTCGCGGGCCGAGTCGGAGGGAACACCGTAGTTTCCAATGAGAGGCTGGGTAAAGACAAGAATCTGGCCCGAATAGGAAGGATCAGTCATGCTCTCGGTGTATCCAACGAGCGAGGTTGTGAATACAACTTCTCCGGAAATCTTCTTGTTCTTCAGGGGAGCACCAAAGGACACACCCTTGAACGTGTAGCCAGTGGACAAGTGCAGAGCAGCTGGAAGGGTGGGTGGTTCTGCAGCTGGGCCAGGGACAGTTGGCTGGGGTGGTTTCTTCTGGTCAGTTGAAGTCAGGGTTGCAAGTGTTCTGATTGTGGCAAAGGCCGTGGCAGTTGTGGCAGTTGCAGTTGTCGTGAGGGTTGTTGAGGCGCGGCGGGTTGCTGGGGCAAACATTGTAATTGTTTTGGATACTTTGGTTTGGGGTTTGTTGCGTCTTTTTATAGATTTGGATTCTTTAGATTGTTTGTTTGTTTACGCGGCGATGCTCTTGTAAACCTGTGATTGAAGGAGGAGAGTAGTGAGTACGTACGCGGAAGAAAGTAGGTGAGAGTGGTGAAGGAGAGAGAGAGAAGTGTGGACAGCAGCTGTTATCTTATCTCCCATCCCCCTCTTGCCTTCAAACACAGCCTCAGCTACAAGTGACTTACTTGGTCAGAGATGTAGTCTTGCGCGGTAGTTTCCTGGCTGTGGCGATATGGCATAAACTGATAAGAGGAGAGGCGAGGAGGTCTTTGGTGGGACTTCGCCTTGCTGCTGTGTTTGGTGCTGAGAAAAAGAGGAAAGGGGAAAATCGCCCTTTTCAGTGACCACTTTCGATGATATCACCGAACATCGATAAAAACCCTGTCGCTTTGCACAGATAAATAAGTAAAAGGAAAACGAATTGATAATGGAAATATACTGTATTCCTGGAGATTGTTCTCAAGTGAACAAAGAAAAAGAAGATAAAAATAGTACAAGAGAAGGAAAGATACAGAGAATCTTTCAAATACGTGAAGATTTGCTGCTACCAAGTGCAGCCCTTTTGGCACTAGAAATTTCTAACTGTTGGGCATTAACGACCTCAATCTTTCCCATTGAGCCTGTATCACAATCAGTTTCATCTACACTGGATGCGTTACGTGAATTTCTGTCAACTGATGGCGGGGCAAACTGAATTCCTGCAGTTCCAACGCCTCGAAGTGGGGAAAACTCCACACGTGTAGACGACGAACTCAAATCGGCATCCCCAGACTCAACAGATTTCTGATTGAATACAGCTCCAAAGTTTCTGTTTGCTGTCGCGCCAATATTTGGTGTGAGGGATCGCCTTTTCTTGTCGCCACCAATCACAATCTCATCCAAACTCTTTTTCTTTGAGGCAACAGATCCATTACCAGTCGCCACTTTGGGGCTTACAGGGACACTAACGTTTTTTGCTCTTTCAAGCTCGAATGGCTGGAAACGTGGGAATTCCGGAACAACAGCACCACCCAAGTACTTGGCGAGCGGGAAGTTTGAAGGCGATTCCATCAATTTACTAGATTCTCCTCGAGGAACGACGAAACGGGTTCCACTAGGAACAGTAGCTGGTTTCTCTAAAGTGACCAATGAGAATCAAGGTTGTCATAGACTCCTTTCACAAACAACTCACCCATAACAACACTAGCGAAACTTTTCTTTTCGCCAGAAGACTTAATTTCGCGTCCAGGAGGAGGAGAAACAAGTTTTGGTGCAGGAATCGTGTGGTCATCACCTTCTGCTGCAATCGCATCCTCAAACTTGTGAATCAATGATCCAACAGAGCTATCCTCGCTCACATCTTTCTTGACGGCGCCTGGAACCAAGTCGGGGTGTGATACATGTATTTGAACAATCTTCGCAACCTCTTTGGCTTTACTCAGGCGGGCCTGCTTTAGCGATTCGGTGAGCTCTGAAAGTGAACCTGTGGATTCTTGGGGACTTGTCGATCCTGACTTTGCTTTGCTTGCCGACAACGCAACCATACTTGCGTACGACTTGGCGAGAGATGCAACGGTTGGAGTTTTGGGGGACTCTTCTTCCTTGAAGATTGGTTCTGAAGCGTCCTTTACAATCGAAACAGCGTCTGCGACGTTTTGAGTTTGTGGAATAGCCTCGGGCATTAGAATAACTGATTGATCCGCTTTTGTGACTTTGGCTCCATCTTTATCAGCAACTTCAAGTTTATCGGAACCTTTCTTTGATTTCGACACGGATGGCTTTTTGGTGGTAGACTCTATATTGTTAGAAACTACTGACATTGTTGAAATCGGAGTCTCGGCAGAAGACATAACTTGAACGATATCTTTCTCTGCTTTTGATCTTGACGGGGATGAAAGAATCTTCTCTGGTAATTCTTGAGAAGGAGAGCTGACAAGATCCTTGGACGATACAAGGTTGGCATAAGAAAGGCGTGCCAGACCAGACTTAGACTGGACGGTATCTTGATTTACTGCAGTAATCGCGGACGACGTTTCCACTGTTGATTGAATGGATTGTTTTCCAGTTGATTGAGAAATAGATCCCACAGACTTCTTTTTCTTGGAACGTCTTCTCTTCTTTGGCGTCTTTTCTGCAACGATAAGGCTACTTGCGAGAACTGGAGTGGAAGGACCAGCAGTTGGAGTGACAGAAGTAATGGAACGAATTGTAGCATCTGACATGCGACGGCGTGAGCCAATAGCAGCAGGCGTAGATGCCCTCGAAGACTTGGCAGAGTCAGAATAAACAGTGACGGAAAGAATATTACATAAAGTCGATGTGTTCCTGTAAACGTAATTAGAACCGAAAACACCAGACCTTAAAAACTCCAACTTACATAACTGTCATCATAACATTACTAGCAGCAACCTCAATTTCACCCAGTTTTCCCAACCGAGCCTTCAAAGCCAACGGAATTCCATTCTTATCAACACGAGCCAACTCCCTCGAATTCACGGTTGCACCCATCAACTCATCAAACGCATCCGCATCCTTCGGAACAACCACATAAAACACTTGGGCATCACCAACCAATCCTGCTCCCGTAAGAGACGAGACACTATCCATTCTAGCCCGCGAAGTTCGCTTCGAGAGCGACGGCGGTGTAGCTTCCGACCAATTCCACTCATACCGAGATGTCTTAAACTCTTGCGGAATGCCAGCAGACGTCTCGTCCTCATCGTCAAACAAATACGGAGCTGTTTCATCTTTCTCAAAGAAATCGCTGCTGTTTTGGTCGTCCGTGATTGATTCATAGTCGGAGGAACGTTCCTCGGATTCAGAACCGTAAGACTGATGTTGTTTAGGGATCACGTCAGCTGGGAAATCGGCGGTAAGCTCTGCAGCTACCGCTGAAGCGGCAACGAATTTTGGGACATTTCCGAACTCCTGATTTCCATGGTGGTGGTGGTTGTGATGATGTTGTTGACTGTGAGACGTGGTTTGATCTTGATTGAAACTTCCAGTAGACTGGTTTGGGACATGGTGCTGATGGTGTTCGGGATTGTGATGATTTTCGAAATGGTGTTGAGTTTGGTGCTGCTCGTGCTGATGGTGTTGCTGGTGTTGCTGATGATATGGTTGGCTATCGTGGTGACGGTGTTGATGGTGAATGTGATTGTGATTGAGATTCTGGCTTGAGTGATGTTGTTGATATTGCTGCTCGGATCCATGAGAATGTTGCTGGTTATTGTGATTCCACTGCTCTGGTTGATGATTTTGATGATGGTGTTGGTGTTGGTGTTCATGTGAATCATTTTGATGTTGATGACTGTGATTATGTCCTTGCGCGTTACGATGGTCTGAATGTTGCTGATTGTTGTGGTATTCATAGTTTGCATGGTGTTGCTGATGAGCATTATAAGAACTGTGGTGGTGATTCTGGTGATGATGTGGTTGATGTTGATGATCATGATGATGCTGTTCGTGATGCTCATACTGCTGAGACTGGTGGCTGTGATGCTCCTTTGGAGGCGAGTGGTACCAACTATCATAACTTTGATGACTTCCAGACCTTTTCTCCGGCTCGCTACTCTGCTTGTACCAATTATCGTACGAGTGAGTCACTTGAATAGGGTTGCTTTCTGTATAATATGGAATTGGGGGCATATGTTGCTGATGTTGATGGTAGTTGGATTGAACGGGCAACAGATCATCAAACGTTGAAACATTCTCATTTCGAGGTTGTTCCCAGTGATAATACTCCGGTTGATAGTTATTATGCTGTTGATAACCATGATTCTGATTATTTGATTTTGGTTCGTTGTGGACAAGGTGTTGATTCCAAACACGTTCGTAATAGTGGTCAAACCGATTATTACCAAGGTTCTGCTGCTCATTATGCTGATGATCGTGATGACTCGAATCTTGATGGTCTGTGTTTGACGCATTTCTGTTTTCTTGTGCTTGATATCCCTCCATCCAATTTTCTGCGTGACCACCATTGCGGTTATCGACTTGGTGATGTTGATGTTGATGATTATTACTGTCGTTCATGGTGTATTTGTCTCCGCTAGAATGGTTTTCTGCCTTCCATTGACCACCTTGATGGTTGAAAGAATCTTCGCTTCGTGGCTGTTTAAAATAGGTTTGGTTCGAATTTTCATGAACATGTTTCTGTCCTCTATTCTGATCATTGTTCTCATTCGAACGGTGGTGATGTTGATTGTTGTAGTCTCCCTGATTCTGATGCTGGTAGTGATGGTGTTGTGGGTGAGAATACCGTTGCTGTTCATGACTTGACGTGTTTTGCAAGTTTGAATGAATAGAGGACGTTTGATGATAATCGTTATTACTGCTGCTAGAATGTCCAAAACGATGTGGCAGTGGAGGAGCACTGCCATCACCACCAACAAATCCTCGAGATTTGTCTT
Source organism: Rhizoclosmatium globosum (assembly GCA_002104985.1). NCBI lineage: Eukaryota > Fungi > Chytridiomycota > Chytridiomycetes > Chytridiales > Chytriomycetaceae > Rhizoclosmatium > Rhizoclosmatium globosum. Next base: position 316,384 of record MCGO01000028.1, read on the forward strand.
CATAATAAGGATAATATTCGGCATTAGCTTCATTACTGGAGCTTCCACCATCGTTTCTTGATGAGTGCTCATTTTTGAATTTGCCGGATTCTTGACTCTTAGAAGTAGTCGCTTTTGGCTTCGAGATATCTGCGATACGCTTTTGTTCCTGTGGCAATGTTAGATGAATGGTTGATTCAATACTTGAAATACCTCATCCTCCTTCACCCACTGTTTCACCAAGTCATCATAAACTCGCCACCATACATTATGCAATTCTGCTGTATCATCCGACATGGATCTGTGGGATAGGGAGTTAGAAGCGAGTTTAGCAAAGGAACGGAAAGAGATAAGGGAAAAATTGCGGGGTAATCCCACCTATTCCAAACGGTACCGTCACTGAAGCGATATTGATCCCATGGTTTTACATGGCCTGCAAAGTGAATGACAGACATATTTGATTTGAATTCTTTGACGGCAGGCTGATGATAAGACGATAAGCAATCATACTGTGATACGAAACCACTCACAAGATATGTATATACAGCCGATGGAGTAACGTTGAAAGTAAACGGCAAACGAGCAGCTCTTTTCAGTTCAGGAGGACAGTAGGGAGGGGCAGGAGCAGAGGAATCGCTGGGAATCTCGGGCTGTGCAGTGCTTGGGAAGCCCGCCCACGACGAAAAGAAACGATTGAGCAGTCCCTGATCACCACCTGAAAGCAGAAAGATAAGATGATCATAGTCTGTAAATTGCAAGGACACACCGTCAAAGCTCCCCGTTCCGTATTCCGCATGCCACATCAAAGCATCGTACACCTGCTGGTTCGGCCGGGCGACAAACACACCCGAATTGAAGATGTCCGGCCAGCCAACATCCGGGGCGGCAGCAAACATGATCCCATCTTGCAGGTACTCAAACAGGGAATCCACGTTGCGGGTTGCAAAGGCATCAGCATCAATGAACGCAACCTTCTCGAATCCCTCCATAAACTGCGGGCTGAACACATGCAGCTTCGTGTAGGTTATATCAAGTTCAGGACGTCCAAGGAGCTGAAGATTCTCCTTGTTGTTCTTGTTGGTGAACAAGGGGACATAAACGATCCGATCAAACACTCGATAAAGCGTGGCAAGGGCTCCCCGGGACAGTAACGATGGCGGTACCAGTGCAATCACTTGAGCACTGGATTCCGTCTTCCGTATCGAATGCGCCATGGCGCACGCTCCACGTACATATCCATCGGATGTAACGAGGGTTGCGACCGCTTTTGACATTCTTTCAAAGTTCTTATCGTCAAAAAATCATTTCTTTACTTAATTCACTTGATTTTGGGGTTATTATACTTTTTCGCATATACTCCGAGTGCCCAAATGGTAAACACGAATTTGTAGTTGGGGTAGCCTATGTTTCAGATAAGTATTCCACTCAAGGACATAAAATGTCACTCACTAATCATACAGTTGTGATTGAAAACACCCTCAATAGCTTCTTGCTTCCATTCTCCGTTTGGTTGTTGTCTGGACATCAGCAACTGAATTCACAACAAAAACGAGATAAGTTCACAAGATATTCACACAAGAACGCTTTACCTTAATTCCCTTCTCCAAGTGCTCTTGAACAGGGTAATCGGCAGCCATCAGAGACAACAGAGCCCAAGCTGTATTAACGACCTGAGAAGTCTCATGATGTACATACTCGTAGGTTTCAGACGACTACGGTTTGAATTAAGTCGCAATGCCACAATAAATTAGGGAATAAAAAATCACCTTGAATGACTCTCCCCAACCTCCATCTTTCCTCTGTTTGGAAATCAAAAACTCGCAAGCTCTACGAACTGGTTCGGAGTTGTGATAATACATTCCAACAGACGCCAGACTGTTGAGGGCAAACAGTCCTGCATATGTAAAGCAGATTCCCCAAGAACCGTACCAACTTCCGTCCTTTCTTTGAATATTCAGAATATACTTCACAGCTCTGGCAATCGTGTCACTATTAGAACGTCAAGAATTAGTAATGACATGAGGTAAGTCGTGATTACGCACTCAATTTCCTTTCTACGATGGTTTGGATAATGTTCTCTGAACTCTGTCAGTCCAAGAACAACACTTGTAGTACACTCTGGATACGTGTACTCAACCATGATGTTTCCAAAGACTTCCGCAGGGTTGAGCCATTCAAACCACTTTGGTCCACGGACAAGTTCATACGATGCAAATCCTCCATCGCCATTCTGCATTCCCAACAAGACATTAACAGAATCGAACAATCTTTGCTCCGAAATCTTCTTCATGGAGTAATCCGCCGGGAAGATAACCTTATTCTGCAACAACAAAGTCGCCTTCAACCCTTCAGCCGTACAATCACTAACAGTATAACTCTGATGACGCGTACTAAAAGGCCACGCGCCTTTACTAGCCTGACGATGACAAACCGTCAAATCAATGATCGGATCATGCTGGATCTGCGTGATATCCAAAAACTCGTACGCCTTCATCAACGACTTTTTGAATTCGGGTTCCTCGGCAAGACCCGTTTCAACCATGGCTTGGACGGCGAAGGATGTGTCCCAGAGTTGGGATCCGTTTGTTCCGTTCATCATCATGCCTTCGCCGGATTTCCAGAGGAAGTCGTCGATGCGGGAGGTGTGGCGTTTGAAGTTTTCGGAGTCGGGGCCGTCGACGAGCCAGACGGAGAGCATGTTCATGACTTTGTTGACGGGGCCGAGGTCTAGGAAGTCCGTGTTGATGTCTTCGTAGCGGATTTGCGTGAGTGCGGCGTCGAGGGCTGGCTTTCTGAAGATTGGGAACTTTTCGTAAATGACAAGGATTTCTGGATTGTATTTTGTTAGATATAGAGAGAGGAGTTTCTGTGAATAATACCGTTACAGAAATCCATCAACTTTGTGTGAGGCAAGAACAAGTCAACGGCAGCAACGTTGTTTCTCTGTCTATCCCAAACAATCGTTTCATAAGGTTGCACGTAAAGTTCCTACTCGAGATACATCAATAAAACACAGATAGCAGTAAGTCCAAAGAAGTAAACAAACCTTTCGCAACTCCAAAATCAAATCATCCACCTCCGCCTTAAACTTTCTTCCATACAAGAAACTCATTGGCAAAGCCACCATCCGCGAGTGACACCACATTCTCCCCGGATGAATTGGCACCCAATACGGCAACAACCACAATTCAGGCGGAACAGGGTTATTCCCTTCCCACTCATACACATTCAAACAAGAAAGCCAGAATTTCCCCCACGCTGGAATCCCAGTTGTGCCTCCGAGTTTATGCAAATGCGCCCGTGCACGCGCGCAGACGGGGTCGTCGGGAGATACACCGAGGAGACGGAGGGCAACGTAGTTGAGGGCTGTTCCGAAGACGGAGGATACGGATTCGATATGACTGATTATGAGGTGGGTTTTTTGGAAAATTAGGGCTTTTCACAGGGGGGAAGAGGAGAAGGAGAAGAAGAGGAGGAAAAATGGGAACGGTGGAAGAGGAGATACGTTACATTCCCCAACCGCCGTCTTCCTTGTGTGCACGTGCACGCAGGTAGTTGATGAGTTCGATTTGTTGGCCTGGCTTCCATGGAGTTTTCGTAATGTACATTGTGATGACGAGCCCTGGGATCAAGAACATGGGTCCTCCGTATTCACCTATATTCAGTTGTTTAGAAGTGGTGTGGTTGAGAAGTGAGATGTTGTAGGATTACCAGCCCAATGTCCGTCCTCCGTCTGAAGCTTCTCAAAGAAACGGTACCCGTTCTTAGCAGCATCCAAGGCAGTAGTAGCTTTAGGGAACACACTTCCATCCTAATAATTTGGATGTTCAAATGGTCAGAGTTCAACCAAATGAGATCAGTTGAATGAGAAGTGATTGATCCTTACGGAGAGTGGAAGTCCTTGCCAGTACTTGCATGCTTCCGTTTGAGGCCAATCGACGAGTTGAAGTTCATCTTCAACGTATTGCCAAACCTTTTGTGGGGTTTTGGAACTGAGTAAGATACAAGCCCATAAAGAAGCACAGCGTTCGTTGCAAGCTTACTTGGCGTCCTTCTGAAACAGAAAGCCTCCATTTGGTTGGATCAGTTGAAGTTAGTCCTGCTGCTGGACAGGTGGATTTTGCTGGCATATTTTTGTGTATGGCATCAGGCCATCATTGCCAAAAAGAGTGGTGTAGGATGACCAATTGCCTTAAAGCAGATAGAAGAAAGAAAAAAGAAGGAATACAATATTTATTTGTTTACTCAATAATCAAGTTGATGCGAATCACAAGTTCTTTTCTGGTTGCGACTCGGATGATGGTGATGGGCCAGTGAAGGTAGATGGCATATTGTAGGCTCCAGTACAATCCTGCAATGAGTCGCCCAACTTTACAACAGTGTATCGAATGACACGCTCGTCAAAGGACAGAGCTTTCCTCAGACCAGCCATAGTTGAAGGAGAAGCGTCAAACTGCATAGCCCAAGTGATTCCGTGCGAGAAGATTTCCTGATGTCTGCGCATGCGGTAAGGCAGTTCCTGAGTTTGCAGCCGTTGGAAGCCACGGACAACTCCGCCATTGTCAAGGACGTGAAGGGCGGCAGTCTTCATGAGCGGCTTCACGATTTCCTCCTTCCATTTCTACGAGGATCAGGGTATTGAGAGTGAGTCATGTGTTGATTTGGAGGTGATTTGGAGGGGTAGGAGGCTTACAGAGTCATCCTTTGAGAACATTGAGGTGACAGACTCAACGGCTGCACCGACAGCTCGGGGCTTTGTGCGGCGGGCGATGCAGACAAGATCGTAGAGAGGCTGGGTAGTGAAGGGGTTAATGCATTAGTCGTTGGTGTGGTAGGCAGAGTAGCAAACTAACCATTTTGGTTGTCGATTTTGGGAGGGAAAAAAGAAGAGACGAAAGAGAAAGAGAAAGGAATCAATCCATCCTCTCAAATCAAAACCACCAAACCAACAACAATGTCGTCTCGATCACGGCCAAACTCAGCAGCACGAACACGTGGTCGGTCACCACTACCCACTGATGGCACAGGAGGAGGAGGAGGAGGAGGTGGATCAAGTGGTGGTGGTGGTGGCTCTGGAACACCAACTGGAACTGGAACCAGCCAACAAGGACAAGGACATGGACAAGGCTCAAGTGGTTCCCGGCCTTCGTCTGCGCAGCGTCCACAAAACAGATCGCGTCCTTCTTCTGCCCAAAACCAGTCATCGTCGCTCAAACGGAGAAGCGAAGCCAGAACAACAACCAACAACAACAACAACAATACCCTCAACGACTCAACCGACTCAACAACTTCATCAGCCGATCCACTCGACTCGCCGCGCTTTGATCCAGCCCAGTTTGTCCAACTCATCTTTCCTTCCCAGAACGCGAACGCAGAACAAGTCCTGCTGCGAATCAAGGCAAAACTGAAAGACATGGACAATGACATTACTCAGCTCGTGCGTCAACAGGCTGAAAAGGGCGGCCAAAGTGCCACTAAAGAATTTGATGAGTGCAAGGACTCCATTGTCGTAAGTAACTGACTGTTTCCTCTGTTCTCGGGAATATTCCACTCAACTCTCATTACTAATACAGCTCCTCTTTGATAAAATAAAACGTATTCGCGAGAAAGCCGCAGCTTCAGAACAACTCGTGCAAGATATTACGCGTGAAATCACCTCCCTTGACCAGGCAAAGAAAAACCTCATGCTCTCAATGGCCACTGTCAAGAAACTCCAAATGCTCGCTTCTTCTTTGGATCATATGAAAGTAATCATGGCCAAAAAACAATATCTCGATGTGGCGCAATTGTTTGAGGTGAATTATCGTCGGTCATATTTGAAAAACAACGGAAAGCGAAGCCAACTATAAGATCATCAATTATTCTACAGAACCCTTCAAATTACCTCGATCCCCTGCATTTCTCTCAACTCCCTTTTTTCAACCCACTAAAACCCGAGTCTAGGTTATCACAAAGCTCAGCAACTACTTTGAAGGCTTCCGGAACGTTGCTCAAATCGCCGTCCTCCTAGAACGCGTTGTCCAACTCCGCATTGACATCAAGCGACAAGTTTTTGGAGACTTTGATGCCGCGTTAGTTGTTTTTTTTTTTCATTTTCCTCCTCATTTCTTTTTCTATATGACTAATCCTTGAATAAGCTTTGTCGGTGGAACACTTCGATCTGTTGTTGCTCAACTCTCTGATGCTTGTTTTGTTGTGCAAGTGTTGGGTGCCGATACGCAAACGGAACTTATCAATTGGTACTGTGACGTGCAGCTTAAGGAGTACAAGGCGATTTTTAGACAGAACCCGGAAATTGCGTCGTTGGATGCTGTCAACAGACGGTATGCGTGGTTGAAACGGCTGTTGAAGACACATGATGATGAGCATTCTCCCGTGTTTCCTCCGCATTGGAAAGTCGCGGAGAATTTGTGTGAGAGATTTTGTGCGGATACCAAGTTACGTTTCTCTTGCTGTTGTTTTTTTTTGACTTGTTTGGTTTGGTTTCCAAGGGAACTGACACCGTTTTGTTCTAATTTTGCAGGAAAGACATCACGGATGTGTTGATTGCTACTGAAAATTCCATGGACGTGAAAGTCATGTTGATGGCGATTCAACAGACAATTGAGTTTGAAGGAAAGGTGGCTCAGCGGTTTGCTCCCAAGGTATGATGTTTGGCTTTTGATCAAAACACAATATTCTAATCTCGTTCCCTTGAACAAGGTTGTCGATGAGGATGCACCACCAGAGCCAAGTAAATTCAAAGCCATTATTTCAAACTGCTTTGAATCCTACTTGCGTCTGTACATTGACTCGGAAGACAAGTTAAGAGTTCACAGCAGTGTCAGAAAAAGCCAACTAACTCTTTCTCTCAACAAAAAAAGAAACCTTGCGGCTATGATGGAAACGTACAAAGTGTCCTCTGAAGCCGAAGAGGAAGAAGCCGTCCTCGTCTCTTCAACCGACCTCTTTTTGTTTTATCGACAAACTCTGGTACAGTGTTCGAAATTGTCGACAAACAAGCCGTTTTTGGATTTGTGCAAAATGTTTGGAAAGTGGCTCAAGATATATTCTGAGGTTTTATTGTTCAAGCTTCCAAGAGATGATAAGCGGTCTTACACGGAAGATGAAATGAAGCTTGCGTGTTTGATTATCAATACTGCTGATTATTGTGCTCAGACTGCGGGACAGGTTTGTAACTTGTTAGTGTGACAACGAGAGGGGAATTCAACCATCACTCTGATAGCTCGAAGAAAAACTGATTGAAAGGATCGATGAACGATTTAAAGCCAGTGTGTCTTTTTCTGCTGAGATTGATGCATTCATCAAGTAAGTGTTTCCTTTTGATGCAGTTTTCATAACATTTCCATAATAGTGTAACGGGGCAAGGAGTCAAGTCTCTTGCCAACATTGTGGAAATGATGGCGGATCCAGCTATTACTGTGATGCTCAAGAGGCCTTGGGGAACTGTCGATAGTGTCGGTGACCAAAGCGAATACGTCACCTTAATAGGAACGTCATTGACGAATTCAGTCACGTTTATAAGGAAATACTTGACAACTCAAAAGTATCTGAGGACCTTCTTTGACAAGTTTTCAGAGTATGTATTCGCACTCGCCCCGTTTGTCATACTTTTTTTTTTTTTCCTCTTCGCCTCTTCATCGCTTGGGTCAACTTCTTCCTCTTCCTGTTCACATGAAATCACACGCGATTCTCTAACTGTCGTTATTTAATTTCCAGATCGTTTTTAAATAAGTTCCATGCATCGATATATCGCTGCCGACCGATATCTGAAGTTGGTGCCGAACAACTCCTCCTCGATACCCACGCCTTGAAAACGATCCTTATTCAAATGACTCAAGTGACAACGCATTCGGATCTCAGTCCTACAACGGACGCGAAAGTTCCACCGCCGCCTGCCTTTTTGAAGATTCTTGGGAAGGGTGTTTTGAAGGTTGAACAGTTGCTTAAGGTTGTGTTGAGGTCGCATGAGCCTGCGTCTGGGATTGTGGAGACGTATGTGTTGTTGTTTCCGGATGGTGATTCTTCTGGGTTTCAAAAGATTTTGGAGTTGAAGGTACTTCCTCTTTTGTTAGTTTTGATGAGAATGCTGAATGATTTAACATTTGCAGGGTCTAAAACAACGGGAACAGTTACCGATTTTGGAATGTTATGGACAACGGATTGGTGCTATTAGTGGTGTGGATTCATCTTCTATTTCATCAGCGAAACCTCAAGTATCAAGTAAATTCAAGTTTGGAAAGATGTGGGCATAATAAGTAAAGAAATGAATGGAACTTTAGCTTTTAATTTAAGTGCAGTGCAATAATCTTAATGGAATTGCCATCTGTCGGAGAACACTGCCACCGTGAAGGCTGCAATACGTTGGGTAACAAACCAAAAACACTAACTTTCGGTTAAAGCTAACATAATTAGGAAGATTTCTTGCCTTTCAAATGTCCAAACTGCAGTTTAACGTTCTGGTAACGATCCTGTGAACGCGCGTTCCCTCCTAACATCGAACGATCCCATTCAGTCGCGATCATCGTCTCAATCATAACTGCGCCAACAGCGTAGACCGAGTAGTAAGCACCATCATCTCACGCTCCCTGAATCTTAATCTCCAACAAACCAAAAGGTGTCAATCGAAGACCTATACAACCCAACCGCCCAATCCGAAAAAATACCATGCAGTCTAACTGGGTGCCCTACCGTCGAAAAGATTGTATCCCTCTGCAACGCATGTGGGAAGCGATTTTGTCTCGCGCATCGACATGCTGTTGATCACGCCTGTGTGGGACTTGTACAGCAAGCTGTGAGCGAAAAGGAAAAGAAGGAGGCGATTCAGAGTCTAGTGAATTCGAAATTGGGGTTGTCGAAGAAGCCTGAGGTTCTGGTTGGGGCTGGGGATAAAGTTTCTGTAGGTCCGTCCAAGAAGAAGATTAATTATAAGATTGAGTTGATGAAGATGAAGTCGAGTGCGAAGGTTTGTTTTAGGTTTTGATTGATATTGTTGGTTATTGATTCTTTGTTGTTTTGGATAGGGGGAGTCGTCTATTCCAACTGAGTCAAGGATTTATTTGCGGGTTTATTTCCCGAAAGAGTCGTTGATAGAATCTCAGGCACTGTTTTTCCATAAGGATTGGCCTGTGGGAAAACTGGTGGATAAGATTGCGGCTACAGGAAAGGTTGCAAACTTGAATAACACCGGGGATGAGGAGAAGGTTAGCCCATTTTTACCTGCCATACACCGTTTAATTCTATCATTACATGCAGAAACTTGTTTTGTATAATGTTGAGACTGGTGAAATCCTACCAATGAACGATTCCCTGGCTTCGTTAATTTCGGCTGAGAAGCTGCAACAAGCGGGTAGCGTAGTAATGGAACGAGTATCTATTGGCTACAGTCTGTAATAAACAACGATAAAGAAGATGTTGGGTTGTGGCTTGGGTTTTTCGTCTGTGGACAACCAACTTTCTTCTCCCAAATCACAACAAAATGCCACCAAAGAGAAAAGCTCAAGACGAACCTGAAGCCAAGAAGGCTAAGATTGAAGTGGAGGAGGTTGCTCCAGTTATTGCCCGCATTGGAAAGCCTGCACCTCAATTCAAGACGCAAGCGGTTGTGAACAAGGCGTTCAAGGAGATCCAGCTTTCTGACTACGTCGGTAAATGGGTGAGTTTGTCTTGGAACAAACAGGCTTTTGTGTCGCTTCACATGGGGGGTGGTTGGTGCATGCTCTGACAAAGTACTTAAGGTTGTCTTGTTCTTCTACCCATTGGACTTCACCTTTGTCTGCCCAACCGAAATCATCGCCTACTCTGAAGCTGCCGAAGAGTTCAGAAAGATTAACACTGGTGCGTAAATCCCGAGTGTTGTTGATCGTCTTGCCAAGCACGGGTTTTCGCTAATGACACGCACTTGTATAATCAACAAATAGAGATTATTGGATGCTCTATTGACTCCAAGTTCTCTCACCTGTAAGTTTCTGTTTGTTGGGTAATTGAGGCAACGCTCTACTCACTTACAAAATAGTGCTTGGATCAACCAATCCCGTGACAACGGCGGTCTCGGAGAAATGAAGATTCCTTTGCGTTAGTATATATCTTTATTTCGGTTAATGCATTAACCAAGTTCTGATACAGTCGCCGACGTCACCAAGGAGATTTCCACTGCCTACGGTGTCCTGAAGGAGGACGAAGGAATTGCGTATCGTGGAACTTTTATTATCGACCCAAAGCAGAACTTGCGTCAGATTACCAGTGAGTTGCCGAATTTCGGGTTGTTCGATTGAAAACTGATATACATCGACATTAGTCAACGACCTTGATATTGGTCGTTCCATTGACGAGCTCAAGCGTCTTATTGACGCCTTCCAGTTCCATGAGGAGCATGGAGACGTTTGCCCAATGAACTGGAAGAAGGGCGCTAAGTCCATGGTTGCGGACGTCGAGAAGTCCAAGGAATACTTCAAGGCAGTGAACAAGTGAACAGAATGAAATAAAGTGAAATAAAGACAAAGCTCCCGCCGCGTAGGAGCTATATTTCAGTTGTTTCAAACTAATTGGTTTATTTGGATTCATTCAACTACAAGAATTTACTTGTTGACAGCACGGAAGTACTCCTTGGATTTGGTTGGATCAGCAATCATGGTTTTGGCACCCTTCTTCCAGTTGGCAGGGCAGACGTCACCGTGCTTGTCGTTGAATTGGAAAGCCTCAACCAAACGCAAGGTCTCATCAATGGAACGTCCAACACCCAAATCATTCATGGAAATGTGTCTGACAACCTGCTTTGGGTCGATAATGAACTGAAAGGGGTACACGCATTAGTAAGGGTGTGTTACGAAAGTTTGAAAACATACAGTTCCACGCAAGGAGAGACCAATGTCTCCGCCCTGTTCAATCAAGACTCCGTAGTCGGCACTGATTTGCTTGGTAATGTCGGAGACTGTTGATTGAAAGTCGGGTAAGATAGGGTAAATGATCAAACACAGAACGCACCCAATGGGATGTTCATGCCGCCCAAACCACCTTCCTTACGTGGCTGGTTGACCCATGCACTGTAGCAAGTATGAATGCAATGATTAGATCATCAGATCAAGCAGAAAAGGAACATTAAATACGCACAGGTGGGAGTGCTTTGAATCAACCGAGAAACCAACAACTTCGCAGCCAAGTGCTCTGAATTCACTCGCACGTTCCGAGAATTCGATAATCTCCGTTGGACAAACAAAGGTGAAGTCGAGTGGGTACGAGAAGAGCACGAGCCACTTTCCCTTGAAGTCGTCGAGAGAAACAGTCGAGAAGGCGCCATCGACAACGGCCGGCGCACTGAACTGCGGCGCGGGCAGTTGGACACGCGCAAAGTAGTGCGCCGTGCGTGGCGACACCGAAAAGAACTGTACGTGTGATAGGGTTACTGCTTACTCACTCACTCACTCAGCTGGTACTAGTAACTACTACTAGTACAAATCAAGTACTTACGCGTGCACTTGGTGTGGCAACGCTGGCTCGGGCTGTGAAGGGGCGGAGCAAAGTTCGGGCAAACATTTTGTGTGTGTGTGTTCAATGCTTCCTCTTCCTTCTTTCCTTTCTTCCTTTTTCCCTTTTTAATTAGGCTCGGATCCAGCCTCTCCCCCTTCTTTTTTTCCGGAGGAGAGGCTGGTCCAAAATCAATTAGTAAATCGATCCTCACTGCCTCCCTGCCACCACCTTTCCTCCTGAACCGCCCAAGCGATTCTCACCAAACTTAGAACATGCATGAGTAAGTATATTTTATTACGAAGTGCAAAGCTGCATCTTAATCGGATTGGCCAATCCTCTGCAAATGACCTCACTACTCAAAGATCCGCACCCAAAACACATTCAATTCTTGTTCCAGCGTTCTCCATCCCATTTAATAGATTAATATATTGTATCCCAATGACAACAGACATGTATTTTGCTTCAGGAAATCCTGTTGGTTTGAGGGGAGCAATACTCCCAGAATGTCCCTCTGAATCTACCAAAGCTTAAAGTTACAAATAAACACGAATGACATAATGTTGGCTAATGGCTTCAAGTATCTTGAACGTAGGCAGAACACATTTCCCATTGCTGATAGAAGCCACCATAGTTGCTTCTATGGCACCGTACTTAGAAGTTTTAAGCAGTTCCAATAGTTTAGTATCATTGGCAGTGCATGATTGATGTGTTTTGGCTCAGCTCTGTTTTAGACAGGTCGTTTACTGAGGATTGGCCTATCCAATTGAGATGCCGCTTGGCAGTTCGAAATAAAATATACTTACTCATGCATGTTCTAAGTTTGGTGAGAATCGCTTGGGCGGTTCAGGAGGAAAGGTGGTGGCAGGGAGGCAGTGAGGATCGATTTACTAATTGATTTTGGACCAGCCTCTCTTCGAGACAAAAATCAGAAGAGAGGCTGGCACCGAGCCTACTTTTTAATGGGTTTATTTTAATAAGGGAAAGGAGAGGCCAAAGGTGAATAGCACGCGCTGTTAACATTCGCAAGTTTGAAAAAGGTTTGAACGGAAGACTTTGGGAGAACCGTTGTAAGGATGCGGGCCTATTGCTCCAATCGTATCATTTCTTATCATTCGATATCATAATTACAAAGCAAGATGGAGCCGGCGATGGCCTGTCATTCCGACCCAAAAAAATCATCCCAAACAACCTCAACAAGATGTCCTCTGGCTCTGCCCGCATTGGTTTCCCAGCCCCAGCTTTCAAGACTGCTGCCGTCGTTAACAAGCAGTTCAAGGACATCTCCTTGGCCGACTACAAGGCAAGTGATTCATTTGACGTGTTTTGCGCTTTTCTGCTCCCTCTCAACTGGCACACTGCATATGCTGATACTTTAACCTTAGGGCAAGTGGGTCGTTCTCTTCTTCTACCCATTGGACTTTACCTTTGTCTGCCCAACCGAAATCATCGCCTACTCTGAAGCTGCCGAAGAGTTCAGAAAGATTAACACTGGTGCGTAAATCCTACTGCCAAGCAGCCTTTAGTACTCAAAACCTAATGCCTTGCACTGCAGAAATCATTGGATGCTCCATTGACTCCAAGTTCTCCCACCTGTAAGTACACGTCTTATCCGGGAGAAACCCTTATCTCCTCCTATATCCAAACCTTTTTTATGACCCCTCCTTCCCTTAAACTAACCCGCACTTCAATCAATCAGTGCCTGGATTAACCAATCCCGTGACAACGGTGGTCTCGGTGAGATGAAGATCCCATTGCGTAAGTATACACTCCATATGATTGGCCGGGAGTTCTCGGACGAAACGCGAAAATTGACAATTTTTAACCATGTGTAGTCGCCGACGTCACCAAGGAGATTTCCACTGCTTACGGTGTCCTCAAGGAGGATGAGGGTATTGCTTACCGTGGAACCTTCATCATTGATCCAAAGGGAAACCTCCGTCAGATTACCAGTTGAGTTTATTCTTACCATACTCGACCGTGATTGTGTTTACTAACGTTATTAATCAGTCAACGATCTTGACATTGGTCGTTCCATTGATGAGCTCAAGCGTCTTGTTGACGCCTTCCAATTCCACGAGCAACACGGTGATGTTTGCCCAATGAACTGGAAGAAGGGTGCCAAGTCTATGGTCGCTGACGTTGACAAGTCCAAGGAGTACTTCAAGGCCGTCCACCAGAAGTAAATGTTTCTGTGTTTTTGATCCTTATGAAATAGTTTTGGAGAATATATTTGATTTTCCTTGATCTTTTCTCTTACACACGGAACAGGGAGTGAAAACCGGTTGAGATTTGGAAAGGCGAGCGGGAGAGGAAACACATGGGTGCAGCTTTTTTCCCAACTTTTTCTTCAAAATTTCCTCCTCGACGAGCGAAGCCCTCAACTTACTGCGAAGAATGTCTTTCAAATTCTGGCAAAGCAAACCCGCTCTGTCTCCACTAGAGAAGAAACGGCAGAATCCCGATCTCAACATTCTCGAGGATGAAACGATGGATTCGTTTGTGCACTACCTCAAGGATCATCAATGCAAGAAGATTGTAGTCATGACGGGTGCCGGTATCTCAACATCAGCAGGAATTCCAGGTAAGAGCAACGGGGGAGGGACTGGCTCTGGCGTTGAGAGGTTGAGCGTATCACTCACAAACACCTTGTTTCAACCATCGCAGACTTTCGATCCCCAACAACAGGCCTCTATGCAAATCTCGCAAAGTATAATCTTCCATACCCCGAAGCTGTCTTCAGCATCAACTACTTCAGGTAATTAAAGGTGGCTGACGATGGGAAAGATGGGAAAAGAGCCTCCTCGCTTTTTGATGTGGCTCTCTCATCTCCTCATCAAGTGCTGAAAAGGGAGGAGTGACCCACCTTTACTCACTTGTACTCAAACATAGGAAATCTCCGAAACCTTTCTTTACGCTTGCGAAAGAGTTGTATCCTGGCTGCTTCAAACCAACCTTGTGTCATTACTTTATCCGTCTCTTAGCCGATGAAGGCATGCTTCTCAGGTAGCGTTCACAAGACCGATTGCTTCTTAAAATCTTTCCCAATTTAACATACTCTATTCCTCATTTTTATAGATGCTACACCCAAAACATTGATACCTTAGAACGAGTTGCTGGCCTCAACGAAAACTACCTCGTCGAAGCCCACGGCTCCTTCGCATCCGCCAAATGCGTCGGAAAGCACCGAAAACCAATCACACTCGCAACCAACACCGAAACCGAAACCGAGACCGAAGAAGGCTCCTCCACCGAGAACGAAAACAACAACAACAACGACGACGATTCATCCTCCGACGACTTTGTCATTGACGAAAGCGAGTTCCGTGCGTGTGGGAAGGAGTATTCGCAGGAATGGGTTAAGGAGCATGTGTTTGGGGATAAGATTCCTGAATGTACTGCGTGTCAGGGGCTTGTGAAGCCGAACATTACGTTCTTTGGAGAGAGTTTGCCGAATCGGTTTCATGCCATGTATCCAACTGACTTGATCAATGCGGATGCTTTGATTGTGATTGGAACGAGTTTGAAGGTGCATCCGTTTGCTGGGTTGATTAATAAGGTTCGGGAAAAGGTCCCGAGGTTGTTGATGAATATGGAGGTTGTTGGAGTGGAAGGGTCGCCTTATCGAGGATTTGATTTCACTGGCGAAAATCAGGTGTGTTGTCGTGTCTTTTAGCTCTCGCTATTTTTCTCTTTTATGCTTCTTCCAATCCTTTGGCTGCAATATGTGATATCTAATGGGTGTAATTTTACAGGAATACAGAAGAGATGCATTGTTTGTCGGTGGGGCTGATGATGGTTGTTTGAAACTTGCAGAAATGTTGGGATTGGGTGATAAACTTAAGGCTATGGTGAAAGCGGAGCACGCCAAGATTGATTTACTGAATGGCAAGTTTTCGGCCACTGATTCCACAATTGTTGTGCCAGAGATCAAGCCGGAATTTGTATCGGAAGCTGCTGTGAAGATGGAAGTGAATGAAGCCGTGAAGGAAGAATCATTCGCACAGGTGGCGTCGGAAGTGACAGAAACTGTTGAAGTGGAAACGAAACCTATCATGGCTGCGGATGATGTGTCTCATACCCTTGAAAACTTGAAGTTGTAGTTGTTTTTATCATTTATTATGTACAATAAAGAGAAGTATCAGATAAGAGAAGAGAGACGAAGGGAATTCAATTCTTCCAACCATTGTCAAGATAGGTCCCTGCAAAATGATGGTTCACAAAAAGAGTACTCTCTTGTGACTTCTTTTTGGCTGCAATGACGGGATCCAAGCGTTCTGGAGCCAATTGTGCCATGAAGGAAAACATCGGCAACAAGAGGACGCGAGACTTTTTAAAGTACATTCGTCCCTTATCGTCGTCTGCCTTTTGTAACGAGTCCAAATCATCGCCATGCGATTTCATGTATTCCAAGACATGTCGCGTTAGGACTTGTGGGCCTCCTATGGCTTCCACATTCTTTTTTGAGGAGAGATAAGCGATGGAAGCAAAGGAAACTTTTTGAACAATATCATTGATTGTTGCAAGGAGGGCAGGGTGGCGAGGAGACGCGCCAAAAGTCCATTGAACGAGTTGGGTCTTTTTGTACATGGGAACATCAAAGTTGTGAGAGTCCTTGTACCATTCAACTGAAGCAATAAAAGAAGCTGATTCGTACGGACCGTACCAAGAGTCGATTGGTTGGAGGCATTCTGTGTCTGAATCAGAGTAAATTCCGCCGTGGATGTAGAGCATAGCATAGCGGAGAAGGTCCGCTTTGAGGACGGGAAGCGGCATTTTCGCCCAGGCAGTTTGAGTTTCCTTGTCAAAGTTAGCAGCAATGAATTCATCTGCTGCTTTATCGTTCAGGACGGTGTGGGAGTAGGAAGGGTTCTTTTGCTGCCACGAGAGGAACCAGAGAGTGCGGTTGTTTTTGCCTTCTTCCTTTGCCCAGTCTGCGAGAGTTGCAGTTTTGTAGGTTTGGTGGATTGCCTTAGGGATTGTAGCAAGAGATGGTGGTTGTGATAGTGGTGATGAGGGTGACTGTGCAGGGTCGTGGATGTTGTTCACGTTTGACTTGCGGAAGACAAGGAGCAGCACGGATGCAATTAGAAGGAAGGCGAGGACAGTGACAAGACGCCGTGAGTTGATGATTCGCATTTTTATCGTTTATTTATTAATCTAGAAAAGGAGGAGGGATGGGGGAAGATGACTTTGGCCGTTTCGGACATGAACTTTATCGGGCGGCACCGGCTCCTGCTTTTGCCGCAGCTGTCGAGTTACTGAAGCTGAGTGCTCTTGCGGGAGTTGGAGTGGGAGGAGAAGGAGGAGGAGAAGGAGTAGGTTCAGAAGCAAAGACTGATACAGGAACAGGAACAACAACAACAACAACAACAACAACAACAACAACAACAACAACAACTGTCAAGATCGCGTTGATTGTTGGACGCGGAACTGCACCTGCCAGCACAGGCACCGGACTCCAATGGTACGGTTCTATTTTATTCTTTTAATTAGCAGTAATCTAAACTCTAACGTTCAGGATTCCGGTTGATCGCTTCGGAGGCGCGTTTGTCGGAGCTCCAGCTGCGCATCTCTGGATGGACTTCAATGATTCGGCGGCTCTTGCTCGGCTTCCGGAAAGCAGCGTGGACCTGATCGCCGTGGACTGGAGCACGTGGCGGTACCTTCGCCCAGCCGCAAAACAGGTGCGCAATGCCTGGCGCAGATTGCTGAAACCCGGCGCGTGCTTGGTCTTTGAGGCTACTGCCGCGAGTGTCTTGCTGCGCCAGGAAAAAGAGTTCGACTTTGACTTTGACAACCCGGTACACGTGACTGTTCCGCGGGCCTGGGCTGCGCAACTCGGTCCGCCGCCACTGTTGCCGCCAATCGGGATTCGGGATTCGGTGTCGCCACAGCAGCAACAACAGCAACAATCAGCACAGATTCCTGACTGGTCCACAGATCAAGCCAGGGAACGCCCGCACTCTGCCTCCGCGCATGTCTCTTCAGCTTCTGGCCCTAATTCCACGCGTTTTGGTATTCCTCCTCCACGAAAGCGGTTTTCGCTTAATCCGGGTCACCTGGACCAAACCATCACACCAACAAACTCAACTGCCTACGCAGAACTTGTTAAAATGGCGTCTCTTCCTAGCCGGCCTAGCAATGTATCGGGATCTGCTACAAAACTCGGATCAAATGTGCCGCGTGTGCCTAGCAGACCCAGTTTAACGAAATCACCAACGATTCCTGAAACTTCAACCACTCCATTTCGACCAAAGACTTCTTCAGGACTTGGTTCAACGTCGCGGCTTCGAGCAATGGCATCTGGAACTTCAGGCAGCAGCAGTAGTAGTGACTATGACGACGACAAACGAATGTCACCACATCCACCGAGATCCCCAAAAGAAACTTCAATGAACCTCGCAGCACTCGCAGCATCTCTTCACACATCTGTAAATACACATGAACCATTACGCAGGCATCAAACACTTTCAGATAGCAAATCCTCTCTTCAACAAAGCAGACCCTCTCTTGCTGTGCCGCCACATTCCAACATATGCCCTTCCTCCAGCTCCGAATCACCATTTGGGCCTATCCCGCCGTTTCCAACTTCCCGCAGACAATCTCGTTCCCAAAATAGCCAATCCTTAACCAGTCTGCCCCCAAACACCAACACACCAAACCCGTCAGAAATTCCTCCAAAACCGTCCATCCCAGCATCTCGCCGACAATCCCAATTCCCCTCTCCTCCTCCTCCTCCTCCCCCAACAACCAGCTTAACAAACCTCCATTCTCAACAACACCGCACCCATTCCATCTCCGAATCCGAATCCGAAACACCACCAACAACAACATCAACAACAGACCATATCCCATCACCATTATCCTCGTCTCTCCAGCAACAACATCAACAAAATCAACAGTATCCTCCTCCATCAACTACATCCCGCCGCCAATCGAGGTTGTACACCCCAAACAGACGTGAATCTTCTCCAACGCTTTTTATTACGGATCCAACAACGAAACGACGGATCCTGCCCGCGCCTTCTTCGCGCCAAGCATACATTGAAGCGCAACATGCACGCGCGGCGGCGGTGGCGGCATCGGTGGGTGGTGGTGGTGGAGATGACTTGGAACGACGGGTTGCAGAGGCTGTGGTGGATATATTGGATGAACGGTTTCGAGCCTTGTTTTGTGATGAAGAGGAGAGGTGGACGCGGTTGGAGGTTTTTGAAGATGAGGAAGATGTTGGACATGGTGGACAGATGAATGGGAGTGGTAAGGAAGGGAATGGTAATAATGACTGTGAAGTTGGCGGGGATGGAGATAAAGAAGATGAAGAAAAAGATGAGGAAGGGGAGGAGGATGTGGAAGAGAATGATGAGATAGGGTTGAAAAAAGGACGTGGCGTTTATCCAATCCCTACTAAGGGATGGGTGCAGCGATGGATAAAAGTAACAAAGTAAATCGCCCTTCACATGTTTACAGATTTGGAAGTTAACCAACGTCCTTTTTTCCTCTTCTCTTTCCTTCGTTTAATTTTGTTTAATTGAATAATAATTTAATCAGTATTCCAAAACTGCCACCAAACAATCGCTTTAACAATAATACTTGGAACTTCCAACATCCTCGCCATTCTCCTCGCGCGCAAGCAAAAAATATAAACCCTCACTCACTCACAATCCCCACACATCACATATCAACCTCCAACATATATAATACAAAGATTCCAAAAACAAACAACGGTAAAACCCAAATACAATACTGCGTTTCTAAAGAAAACATCATCAAGGGGCTGCGTGAGGACATCTCTTCTCTTGATGACTCGGGTCTCCACATCTCAGACATGCATGCTTGAACCGACATGACTTGTCCAACCCGCACTTGCCGTTGTTGAAGTCGCGACATATGCTTCCACGTTCGCTGTTGGTGAGAAGAGAAAAGGTGCGATTGATTCCAGTAGTGCTTGAAGCAGAGGCACTTCCATTGTTAGGTGATGATGAACTTGCAACAACAGTGCTATTGCCCGACGCGGCTCCAACCATACCACCGATGCTTGTGGATGAAGAGGCTGTAGAGCGAGAACCTCTCTCCTCGACAGTAATCCGAATGCCACTCGAAGTTGCTGTGCTGGTTGACCCTGCACGAGGAGGTAGGGCTGACGTAGACGATGAGGTACGCGGCGGAGGACTTTTGTTTCGGTTACTGCTGCTACTGCCACTTTTCGCATCGTCATATCGCCCTCGCTTCGAGTCATAATCCCCATAATCATCTCCGCGCCGTTTCGTGCTAGTGTTGCTACTTTCTCCTGCTCGACTGTCACGTCCAGTATCCCGATTGTCGCGTGAATCACGATTATCTCTTACGTCATCTCTCCTATTCGTTGATGAAGACGACGACACTGCTGAGGTACTGGACGAGGATTCTACGGCGCGGTTTGCAGCGTATTCGCTCATATTCAGTGGACATTTAAAACCAGCGTGATCTTCACTCATACACCGCATACAGAAGTGGGCGCGCGCACATTCTCCAGTTTGATGGAACCGACAAACACCCCACGCATTGAACGCAAAACAAAATTCCAAGCCTTGTTCTACCGGATGTGGGCACGAGATCAATTTGTGATTACTGTTTGCACATCGTAAGCATTGATGTTCCCGGCGGCAAGATGATGGACATGAAGTACTTGGACTGCTCATATTCCAAGTTACGCAAATATTACGTTGTGCTGGGCAGGTAGCGAGGGGGTGTGCGGTACTTTTACAAAATAGACAGCCATGGATATTGTGGCAGGATGAGGAGCTGTGGGAACACCTTTGTTGATTGTATGGCACACAATAGGATGGCTGAGACGAAACCGACGATGAATGGTTATGAGAATGGGTGGCACTATTATTGTTGCTAGAGGAGGTATTTGCAGAGCTACTAGAATGCCCAGCAGTTGGGGAAGATGCACGGCGGCGTTCAACAATAGTGATTGCAACTCCACCCTTGTCAGTAGAGCTGCTTGTAACATTGGCCGAAGATAGAGCAGCGTCCTTGCTGCTACTAGCGGTAGATCCGGAAGAGGACGACGACGAGTGGTCATTGAGACCATGAATCGATCGTTTCCGCTCACTGTTGCTTTCCAAAATATTGCGCAAATCATTTCCACTGCGCATCGAGCTCGAGGATGTTTGTGGAGAGGCGGGAGATAGAGATCTTGCCTGGCCTCTATCGGATGACGCACCCATACTGCTGCTTCGTTCAATAATTTGGATCCGTGGTGCCGCCGATGATTTTCCGTGATGGACACTAATCGATTCGCAATCTTCGCCCCCCGTAGCTGTGTCAGCGGAGGTGGGGGCTACAGAGGATGTCATGCTGGAGGAAACGAGTTTCTCTGGGTCGAAACCAGTTTCCCGACGAACATCTTCTTTTAATTCTGAAACGACGCGCTCAAGATCTTGGACAGATGTCTTTTTAGCATCCAAACGACTTGTCTAAAGAATTGCATGTGTTTGAAGAAATGGAGGAGAGGTGAATGATGAGGAATGGATTGCATTAGTGGAAGAACATGGAACAATAGAGGGGAAAAGGGAAACATACCGCTGCTTTCCAGACTGCATCCTTTTCAATCCATAACGCTTCAGCTTCTTCAAACTTGGCGCGTTCTTGCTTGAGTTTCTCTTCCAAGTCAGCAACAGATGCTTTGAGTCTGTTTGATTCAAGTTCCTTAGCGCGGGTCTGGACCTTGAGGGTATTAACCAGTTTCTCATCCTAGTTTGTGCAGGAAGAAGGAGAGCAGGAAAGTTAGTTGACAGGTGACAAGAGCCAAGCATGCAAGGGGGCGGGGAAGGGACAGCCAAGCAAAGCTACAAAATACAATGAGAACTTACGACATGCATTTCTTGGATAAGGGTATTGAGCAGCGATGACTGCATTGACAGGTTGCGCAGGAGCATCTTTGTTGAGTCAACGTGCGGCATTTGTTGCGGAAGCATCAGAATCTTTTCGTTTGCCTGTTGGAGCGCGTGGGCAGTTGGCGGCGGCGGCAGAAACATTGGAAAGCCGACGCCTGTTCCGGCCGAGACAGAGACTGGTGCTAGAGCGTGTTGTTGTTGCTGTTGTTGTTGTTGTTGTTGTTGTTGTTGGAGTAGTGACGAGGGCGGCGGAGCGAGTGAGTTGAGCAGCATTGACATGTGCATTGAAGCGGCGTCTTCGAGTGGCTGGAATGGCTGTTGTTGTTGTTGTTGTTGCTGGGAGGACAGGTTCTGTCGCAGGGCCTGAAGAAGCAGCTGTGTCAGAGCCGCGTTGTCGACCGCAGGAGACGCAGCAGAAGCCAGCGATGCTGTTCCACCAACAAGAAGCGCCTTCAGACTCGCAAGACTGGCCATGTCGAGCCCGGCTTCCTTCCCTTCGCCTGACCCTTGCCCTGGCTGTGACTGTGACTGCCCTGGGCCTCCCTGGGACACGCACCCTAGGGCTGCATCCGCGAGTGTGGCTAGCGATGTCGCCTGCATCTCACTGGTCTTTGGTGGAAATGGTGGCGGTGCGTGCTGCGGTGCTGTCGAGGACGTGGCTGCGGATTCCACTGTCGATGACATTTCACTCTTTTGGACGTGTTTTGTTTGTCTTCCTTTCACCCAACACAGAAAAAAACAACTACCTTTGCTTGCCCCTGCCCGCCCAAGCACCTCAAATGAAGCAACCCGCAGCATCAGCTTCTCTTTTCTCAAATAAGTGCAAGCTTCTGAAACAAGTCCGAACTCAAAATAAAAACTTCCTTTATTGTATTAAATCTGAAGAAACAACAAAATTGTCACTACGGACGAAAGGAAAAAAAAGACACGCGTCCGTTCGTCTTCAATGTCTGCAGTCTCTGCGAAACACTCTCCAGGCCAATCTACTCAACCTCCAGCTCCCTCCTCTGGCTCCTCATCAAGTCTTTCTTCAATTGCTACTGCAAATTTATCTGCAACAAACGCGGCTGGTCCCCTTACAGCCGCCTTGATCAAAGAATATCTTGCTGCAAGAGGCTTAACAAAGACCCTTGAAGCTTTCAAACTAGAGTTTCTTCAGTTTCAGGTTTGTCCACTGATCAAAAGAATTTCATTCACAACAGTGTCACTTTGAAAGAAAACGCCACCAATCTCGAGCCGGCAAGAACTAGCTGACCAACTGGGAATCGCGAAACTAGTAAAACAAAATAAGGCTCAGGGTGAGTTGAACTGTCCGTTGAACTCAAATCTTAATTATTGATGCGAAATCGCAAAAACATAGACCAGCCACTTAAAACACAAATTGAAATTATAGTCAAATATTTGGTCAGTAGAGCCCAGAAAGATCAACCCGTAGGATCCACAACCCCAACAACTACTCCATCAAGTGCCAAACCCAGAACAATTACTAGTGCGGCCTCCACTGGCAAACACCAAACTTTACAAGCAGCTCAAGACGTAAACTTGTCCCATTCTCCAACCATTTCAAACAGCGCTCAGCCACAAGGTCTGGAACCTCTTGACGCACCATCTACAATTATTTTCAAAACTCCTCTTGGAGGATTCAACGCTTCTAATCCTCGTGCAATCTCAGCAGTGCCAAACAAAGCTACTCCAGCAGCCAGTAGACCTTCTTCATCCTGGAAAGGAGAAACACCTTTACCATCAACCTCAAAACGTGGAACCAGTGCTGCAATATCTCAACCCCCACCACCAATTCAGCAAACAAATCACCAAACAAATCTTCACAAATCAATTGGTCTTGTAGCAACCCTCGCCAAAGAAAACGCCTCAAAAACCTCATCCCAAAAACCAACCCCTCATATCCAAGACGAAGACCCCTCCGACAGCCCAGAAATGAGCGGAACCCTCGAAGGCTTCACAAAATCCACAAAATTCCGACCCCAATCAACTCCCACCACAAACGAACCACCTCCACCACCATCATCCTCCACAACCTCCAAAAAGCAAACCCACCCCGCAAACGACCTCGAAATCCTCGACGACTTTGACGACGACGAGTACAGCATCACTTCAGACCTCGGAAACCCGCTCGCCCCCACAAAACTCGGTGTCCCTCGAGGTCCTTCCCTTGACACACCCGTTCTCGAGGCACCAACAGGCGGCGCACTGATCCCCACGCGTGAAGCATACCTCCTCCGAAAGCTTGTTTTCCCAGGAACGATCGGCGGCGGCGAGGAGAGCCGCGCGCGGTCGTCGTTCACAGAAGAGTGGAGGGGGAAGGGGTTTGTCTTCAGTACGAATCCGGATCTCGCATATGGAACTGTCCAGATCAAGGTAAACCGGGGGTTTTTTTTTCTCGTTTAGCGCGTGTTAATATTAAGAGTGAGGAAATAGGGGGGGCCGTGTGGGCTTTTGGCGAGTGTTCAAGCTTACGTGTTGAAGCATTTGTTGTTTGTGGAGAAGGCGCATAATGTTAGGTAATTAATTATGCTTTCAAGCATCTTCGCGTGTTGTTTCGCTTAACGTTTAATGGAAACCTTTAGGTTAGGAAAACTGCGTCCAGGGGTACAACAGAGCCAAACAGCTCTCATTGACGCATTCACAGAAATATTGTGGCAAGCAGGAGGAACGAGACATCGTCGTGCCGTTGTCGCCATGTTCGTCTCCTCTATTTTTCTTTTTGAGTGCTTTGATTTTTCTCCTCGCTTTGCTGACATGCCTTTGGCTTTCAGATATAATCCAAGTCTGCGAGTTAATTCTGGAGTTAATTTGCAGCGAGAAAAGTATGTTCCAGATGGAATCACTGAGAACATGCAGCTCTTTGAGTTTTTCGATTTCAATCAGTTGCGTGCCTTTTTGACAGCGAATATTGGAACGGTGCGATTGTCTTAACAGTTGAATTTCATGTGACTGATAATTACATTTGGTTTCAGTTCACAGTCAACGATCCTAATCGACATGGACTCATCCAGCTTTTGTACTCTGTGATCCTCAGTCGAGGCCCCGAAACGATTCGTGAAGAAGATTTCGATGAAGTGGATTGTTCCATGATAGGAAGGCATGGATATTGCACGCAGGCATGTTAGACGATATCGTTTTGAGTCTGGGTCATAACACTTTTACAACAGGAAATGGTCAACTTGATTCTCATGGGCCAAGCTATTTCCAACGTTCATGATGGAGACTTCAAATTGGGTGATGGACCGGATGTTAAGATATTGAAGGGAATGAAGAAAACTTGTCAGTTTGGATATTTGAGCTTGTTTGAACATTATGGATCCTTAAAGGTAACCATGCATGAGCCAATTAATGTGTAATTATAAACTGACACGGATGGAATAGGTTGGAGACTATTACAAAACTCCGACCCTACCTATTTACGTCATCTGCTCTGAATCCCACTTCACTGTACTGTTTTGTCTTGACAAGGACATCCTATTTAAAACTGGGCACCACACGCGATTGCAGGATAAGTTAGAGCTGTTTTATTACGACGGGCTTGCGAATCAAGATGAGGAGATTATGTTGGAAGTTGTACTGGGCGAGTCTGGTGGAAAGAAGGGGAAGACTCATAATGCAGATTCAGGAGGTGGCAATGGCGGTGGAGATGCATTGGTTCCGCCGTTGGAGTTGGTACTTAAAACCAGATGGCCCGATATATCAAAAGTAACGTGGCGAGGTTCAGAGCCTTTACTCTGATCAAACTATTGATATCAGGGATTTATTCAACGATTTATGCCACAACCACACACCTACAACTAAGCTATAAAAGTAAAAAAGTAAAAATAAAGGAGCTGTACAATATGTCTACTGAGTGTTGACTACTTGAGAGTAGAACCTAAGGGTGAGATGTTAGCAAAATGTCCAAACCCCCAAAAAGGAAAGAACTTACTTGATGGCTCCAACTGTTTGCGGAACCCACCAAGAGGGGGAGGCAATGTCCAAATCAATTGGACGGGAACTGGCAAAGTGTTCTTCGTGGTTGATCCGACCAGTTTCATTCAAAATCTGTGCACATTCATGGTTCTACAGAATTGTTCATAAGAAAACAATGAATGCCGGTTAATGACAACCAACCTCATGTTTGATGGCAGCAAGGTATGCCGCATCATTAGCAAACTTGACATTGATGTCCTTGATCGAGAGAACATCACGGAGTACCTGAGCATTACCATTGATTGCAGCAAACACAAGAGACATGTTCAAGCGAACGCGTTGTTCTGGGGTTGGTGGGTGGCGCGCAATATACTCAACACACAACTTGGAAACCTCGTGATTCCCGAGTTTGGCAGCAAGCGCAAGTGGAAGCGTGTAATCCCATGCCGCAGAAGCAGGAATACGGGAATACAAAGCCTTGAACATGGCTGTGTTGGATCTGGGGTAGAACTGTTTAGAATTTCTAAGCATACAAACCTCCACTTCAAACCTGGCAGCCGCAAGGACCAAAGCGCGGCCATTTTCAGCAAGTGGATCGACACGAACATCTGCTAGGAGAAGCGTGACGATATCCGTGCGATTAGCTTCCTGTTCAGTGTTGACCAAGCGTTAGAGTGAGTCATGGTTGGGATACAGATAGATAGCGATATCACTTACGGCATTTGCAATCAAAGCCCCGTTATCCAGAAGAGCGGGATTGGCACCGTTTGCGAGAAGTGTAGAAATGATGGCTGCATCGCCCGAGGTGAGTCCAAGATATGTCGCGGTGGCAGAGATGGAGGATTTTCCAGATTCAGCAGCGGGCATCGCAGCGTCCAGCTCTTGAAGGTAGGAAGTCAAAAGCTCACTGTCTTTTCTTTGGATGGCTGTGAGGAGCTGGGATTCAGTCGCTGCTGGGGACATAGTGAGGTTTTGAGTCAAGTTTTTGGTGCTGATACTGAAAAGCAAAATCACCATGAATCTGCATTCGTCACTGTGACCCCAAAATAGTTAAAGTATACCATCATGGTGTATTCCAAGGAGGAAATTCTGAGGAAATTCCAAGCCATTTCTTCGTTGGTAGCGATCTTTTGCGATCTTTTCCTTTTCCGGGTTATCCCGATAACGAAAGGGATTCCACAGACACAAGGGGTAGCATACTGCGATACTATTTAAATACCTACATAGAATGCAACATAATCATGATGAAGAAGAGGAAGAGGAAGAAGAGAAGAATAATTTATGGGTTTTGAAAAAGAAAGGCGGAAACCTAATCCCCTTTTCTTTATTATTATCGTAACGAATCCTTTATTTTTCATCATCTTTCGATGATTATTTCGCCTTTGTTTAATGGTAATATCTGAGGAATCACCCGGATCATCCGGAACAGAACGGGGGTGATGCCTCGCCTCCTTCCTTCTCCAAAAAAGTCAAACAAAAAACAGATGCTTACCGACACTACCCAACCACTTCTCCTCGGAGACGAGTCCATCTCACATGAGATCCCAGTTGTCACATCAGATGAACTTATCCGTGAGTACCTTCACTTCTCGCAGTTCTGCTGTGGTTGCAGCGCCACATCAATGGCGGGAGTGGCGGGCTCTTACTAACCGCATTCATCTCCCTCACAGACATGGAGCACGAATACGGAGCTCACAAGTAAGCCTTGATCACCAGCTAGCTGGAACAACTGATGCGGGAGTACTAATCTTTCTGATAGCTACCACCCCCTTCCAGTCGTCCTCGCCAAAGGAAAGGGAATCTACGTCTGGGACCCTGAGGGCCGTTGCTACATGGACTTCCTTTCTGCATACTCTGCCGTCAACCAGGGTGAGTAAATGAGGCGCTGTTTTGGGTTTGAGGGTGTTTCAAAAACTAGGGTTCACTTGCCCAAAAAACATCCCATTTTTTCTTTTGGGCTTCTTCTTTCCCCTGACTGATATCATCGCTAATACTAATACGAATACTTTCCTTCTAGGTCACGCACACCCAAGAATCATCCAAACCCTCGTCGAGCAGGCCGGTACCTTGGCTCTGAGTTCCCGTGCTTTCCACAACTCCATCTTCGGTCAATACGCCAAGTTCGTTACTGAATTCTTTGGATACGACATGGTTCTCCCAATGAACACTGGTGCTGAAGCCGTCGAGACCGCCATCAAGCTTGCCAGGAGATGGGGTTACGACAAGAAGGGAATCGCCGCCGACCAAGCCATCCTCCTCTCATGCTCTGAGAACTTCCACGGAAGAACTATTTCTATTGTATCTATGAGTACCGATCCATCATCCCGTGTTGGTTTCGGTCCATTCAACGTCAACATGGGCCCAGTCTGCCCAGCCACCAAGAACGTCTTGAGATACAACCACGCTGAAGACCTTGAGAAGGCTTTGGAAGCTCACGGAAAGAACGTCTGTGGATTCCTTGTTGAGCCAATTCAGGGAGAGGCCGGTGTTGTTGTCCCAGACCAAGGATACCTCACCAAGTGCTACGAGCTCTGCAAGAAGCACAATGTTTTGTTCATTGCCGATGAGATTCAGACTGGTTTGGCCAGAAGTGGAAAGATGCTCGCTATTGACCACGAGAACATCAAGGCTGACATTTTGATTCTTGGAAAGGCCCTCTCTGGAGGAGTTTACCCTGTCTCTGCTGTCCTTGCCTCCAAGGATGTTATGCTTACTATCCGCCCTGGAGAGCACGGATCTACATATGGTGGAAACCCACTCGGAAGTGCTGTGGCCATCACTGCTCTCACTGTCCTCAAGGAGGAGAACATGGCCGAACACGCCAACAAGATGGGTCTCTTCTTCCGTGGAGAGATGCAGAAGGAAGTGGAGAGACCAGGAAGCATTGTCGCCAAGGTCCGTGGAATGGGTCTCCTGAATGCTATTGTCATTGAAGAGTCAAGAATCGGAGGTGGAAAGGGTGCTTGGGAAGTGTGTTTGTTGCTCAAGAAGTATGGTCTTCTTGCCAAGCCAACTCACAGAAACATTATCCGTTTGGCTCCACCTTTGTGCATTACTGAAGCAGAAATGGCACGTGGTATTGAAATCATCAAGCGTGCTCTCTCTGACGTGATGACTCTTTCCATTGAGGAAATCCACGGTGGAAAGGTTGAGCACCACTAAGCACACTCTTTGTATTCGTTATCAAATAAATGCGCAGTAGTTTTTGTTTCTGTATATGTTGGCTTTGTGTTTTGGTAGTATCATTTCCATATACCATATCATAAGGATTCACAAGCCAGAAAGTCATTGTAAATACTGTAATGGGATAACTCATTTATTATAGTTAAATAGAGTGAAAAGAGAAAGGAGGAACGCCAAGATTACTTATGGTGGGATTTTAAGGCAGTCAGCATGTCATCAGTCATAGCATCCAAATCAAACTTATTCTTCCATCCCCAATCCTGTCTCGCCTTACTGTCATCCAACGACTTTGGCCAACTGTCTGCAATAGCCTGTCTAAAGTCTGGTGCATAAGTCATTTCAAATTCAGGAATCCTCTCCTTGATCTTGGCCGCAATCTCTCTTGGATTGAAACTGAACGCGGCCATGTTGTATGTACGTTGCTTGAGCAAGTGGTTTGGCGCAGCGAGGAAGTCAACGGTTCCTTCGAGACAGTCTGGGAGGTACATCATTGGAAGGGAAGTTTCTGGACCGAGGTAGCATTTGTATGACTTTTCTTTGAGAGCAGAGTGGAAGATTTGGACAGCATAGTCTGTGTAAATTTTTTTTGCATATTAGTCATAACCATATTTGATGTGATTAGACGGGTGTTTACGAGAGGGGAGGAACCAAGAAAAAGGGAGGGAGGGAGGGAACAAAAGAGGCGGGAAACAGGAAAAGGCGAGCTTTGTAACAACAAAAGATGTTTGATTTGCTTGCTGTCTGAGATGTATCCGCCCATCTCCAAAAAAATAGGGCAGCCACCCAGGCAAGACTATCGCAGGGTTCACAAAACCCAAGCATGATGATTTCACACACGTCACGGGATTTGGCAGACAACTGCCATCACTTACCAGTAGTACCGCCTCCAGGCTCGGTATCAGAAGAAATGATACCAGGGTAACGAAGAGAACGGAAGTCGACACCGAATCGCTTGGCATAGTATTCTCCCATCAACTCAACGTGAACTTTCGTAATACCATAGACAGTAGTTGGACGCATGATTGTCAAGTCTGGAGTAAGATCTCTTGGCGTGGTAGGACCGAAAGCACCGATAGTTGAAGGACACATGATACGGAGTTGGTGTCTTCTTGCAAGTTCGAGCGTGTTTGTGAAGCCAGTCATGTTGATTGCGAGAGCCTTGTCGATATTCTGTTCACCGACGGCGGAGAGGAGCGCAGAGAGGTTCACGATCCAGTTGATGTCGTTGTCCACGACGATTGTTTCGAGTTGTTGCATGTTGAGGACATCGGCAAAGACGTATGGGCCTTGCGCCTTGATTTCTGGACTTGGTTTGCGGATGTCGGAGGCAATTACGTTCTCGTTTCCGTACTTTTGTCTTTGAGGTTGAGTCAGTAACCTTGTTTATGGTGCGAACATCAAAGCAGGGTATACCTCAGCAGACTAACAAGACCAATTCCAAGCTGTCCAAGGGATCCTAGTTATCGCAGGAAGGCGTTAGTTGTTTGAAGACAGCTGCAGGAACACTTGCCAGTGACCAAGATGCGCGGTTTGGCAACATCTGCTGGGTGAGTGGCAGTGGTAGCAAGAGTTCGGAATGAAGTGGCAAGAGCGCGACTTTGACTGTATCCCAATTGTAAGCTTAATCCTGCAAGGTAATGGGGACGAACCGGAAGAAGAGCATTTTCTGGCGTTGTTCTTGCTTCCAAAAATGGATGATTTTTTTTCCCGATATGGAAGAGGGTCCTTTCCGTTCTTTTCCGATGTGATCAACCCAACCCGGAAGGAAGATACAAGAAAAAAAATTGAAGAACAGAGAAAGAAGTAAGGGAGCAGGGAGAAGGGCGTAGGAAGAGTCAAAGGGAGGAGAAAACGAACGTTCTTCATTTGAAATTATTTCCTGATTCCTGTTGTGAATCGTGATTTCTCCTTCCTGTCACCAACCTGTATAATATTATATTCTTTAACCTGTAATTTCATTATCATTATTTAGTATTTGGGAAGGGAAGAAAAGCTTGGGCCAAAAAGAATCCCGAAAAGATGCTTAAGAACACGACCCGCACATACTCCACTGGCCACGCAGCGCTACGTACGATTGTGCAGAAGGAGCTCGATGGAATCCGATCCGCGGGAACATTCAAGGTAGGCAGTCTGAGTTGAACAAACAGTCAAGTACAGTAGTAAATCGGGCACAGACGGAACGGGTGATTCAAACAGCGCAGGCGGCGTCGATCGGCGTCCCCGGGGCAACTGTCACCAACTTCTGCGCAAACAACTACCTCGGATTCGCAGCACACACGTCGATCCGCACAGCCGCAAAGGCTGCGATCGACAGCCACGGCGCCGGACTCGCCTCGGTTCGCTTCATCTGCGGAACCCAGGACATCCACAAGAACCTCGAGGCAACGGTCGCTAGGTTCCACAAGAAGGAGGACGCCATCCTGTACCCGTCCTGCTTCGATGCAAACGCGGGTCTCTTCGAAGTGCTGCTCGGTGAGAACGATGCCGTCATCTCAGATGCTCTGAACCACGCTTCCATCATTGATGGAATCCGTTTGTGCAAGGCGAAGCGTTTCCGGTGCGTAGTAGTGTTTCTGTCCTGAAATACCTTGATAACAACTGACTGGCCCTTCTTCACCTTCAACTTCACAATCACAAGATACAAAAACTGTGATATGGCTGACCTCGAAGCCCGCTTGAAGGAGGCTGATGATGCTGGTGCTCGCATCAAGTTGATTGCCACAGACGGTGTGTTCAGTATGGACGGCCGTGTCGCCCCGCTCGACAAGATCTGTGACCTTGCTGACAAGTACAAGGCCATCGTTTTCATTGGTTAGAATTAGTTGGTACTCTGTCATTGGTCTTATTCCTTCCTCTTCCCCACTAGACGAATGCCACTCGACTGGATTCTTTGGAAAGAACGGACGTGGTACTCCAGAATACTTTGGCGTGGAGGACCGCATCGACATCATCAACTCCACCCTTGGAAAGGCTGTCAGTGGAGCTGCCGGTAATCACCCTCGTTTTTCTTTTTTGCCTTGTCAAGCCATTGATGTGGCTCCATTCCGTGCTTTCCCGAAAACAACCCGCAACCCAAGCAACTCTACTGACAAATCCAATCCAAAAAACAACAACAACAACAGGTGGATACACTACTTCTTCAAAGGAAGTCATCTCCCTCCTCAGACAACGTTCTCGTCCATACCTTTTCTCAAACACTCTCCCACCCGCCGTGGTTGGAGCTGCCACAAAGGCCTTTGAACTCATTGATTCGGAAGGTCCAAAGTTGCGTGAACAGTTGCGTGCAAACACAAAACTCTTCCGTTCTCGTATGGCGGCCGCTGGTTTCACTCTCAAGGGTGATGACCACCCTATCGTTCCTGTTATGTTGGGCGATGCCAAATTGGCGAGCGATGTTGCTGATGATATGCTCAAGAAGGGTATTTACGTTATTGGTTTCAGTTACCCTGTTGTTCCCAAGGGAGAGGTATGGCCTTGTATTCTGTTTGAAGTATCGTTCTAACAATCATATTCTGTTCAGGCTCGTATTCGTGTTCAACTTTCTGCTGCTCATACTACTGAGCAAGTCAACCAGTGTGTTGATGCCTTCATTGAATGTGTAAACAAGCGAAAGACCGCCGCCAAACTCTAACTTCAGTTCAAAAGAATAAATTGAACTATTACACTTTACATTCTTTATAGACCGCGATAAATAACTTCGTTCCAAAAATGTTGCGACACAACCCCAGCAACTCGGCAAACAACTCTCCACGTATAACCCATCGGCTTGAAGGAGGCCATGTTCCGAGCATAAGAGAAGACCTGGCTGCAAGACTGCGAGCAGTAGGGATCAAGCTGACTCCCACTCAACTCCGCCTCGCCGCGATATATGCCGTTACCCTTCTCTTAATCTTATCCAGCATACTCATGGCATCCACGGTAATGTCAAAGCCGTCTAGTCCACGGAATTCGCATGGATCATCCGATCGTGAAGCTGTCATAGCGAGGGAAAACATTAAGTTGCTCTACACTGCCAGCACTGGAATAGGTCTTACGAATATGCTATTTGCAGCAAAGGCGAAGGCTGTTGCTGCCGGAACACATAAACGTGTCTTGGTTGCATTCAACTTTGTCGGCGAAGAGCTCAAGACGATGGGCCAGAGACATCTGATGCGCCTTGCGTACAAGAACGGAACGGATGATGCAGATGTGCTCTTTGTGGTTCGGGATCCTAAAAATAACGTTGAGGATCGGATCTTGACTACTGAGCAAACAAACCACCACGATCTCTTTTCTCTTGGACAAACGTATTATGAACGTTTCCATGAACACGGCGAAGGTAAATCGGGATTACTGTTCCCTCAGACGGTTGTCAAACATCTTGGAAGGGAGCTACCGCATTATGACTTCATCGTCCTTACGGATATCAACACGATCATCAATTTGGAAAACCTTGTATCACAACTTGAAAATTGGGACTCAAGCAGCCTTGTGTATGGAATCCATGAAAAGTCAGGAACTGCGATTTTGAGTGTGAACTTAACAACGTCTCTTCCTTACCCTCTTGGACTCGCAGACCAAAAACTGGCCAATATCGCAAAGAAAGTGTTGGATGCAAAAATCAAGTCCTTGGACAACAATCTAGTGGAATCTTGTGATCGCATGGATGGTCCCCAAACTGCCGTCATCATTCAAGGCTGTGACTCGTTCACCAAGAAATACAATGCATTCAAAGCGATTCAATACATAGATACCAAGGTTGAATTTTCCGCTGACAAAGTCAACAAGTTTCTTCCGCAACCACCATTTGAACCCAAGTCAATTTTGTTTGGAGTCTTTTCGTACTTCAACGACATCCCAACGTTAAGACGACATATTCTTCGATTTGGGTACAGCACGATTCAACGGGCATCACAACGAAGCATTGACCTCCGGTTTGTTATGGCTGTTCCAGGGAATGAATACGAAAAGTTTCTGATTCTGGAAGAGCAAGCACGATACGGGGATATTCTGTTGATCGACACGCCTGAAAGTATGAATGATGGAAA
This sequence comes from Rhizoclosmatium globosum, assembly GCA_002104985.1. Classification (NCBI taxonomy): domain Eukaryota; kingdom Fungi; phylum Chytridiomycota; class Chytridiomycetes; order Chytridiales; family Chytriomycetaceae; genus Rhizoclosmatium; species Rhizoclosmatium globosum. The sequence goes on from MCGO01000028.1 coordinate 349,838, forward strand.
GAGTTATCGTTACGTCGAGCAAGTCTGGCAACACATGGTGAATGGGTCGCTACCTCAGTATGACTTTATCTTCAAGGTGGATGAGGACGCATACATGAATCTGAGGGGTATTGCTGCCAACCTTGCTGAATACGATCCTCAAGAATCTTTGGTATGGCTCGTTGTGCATTTATTCAATCAAAACCATACTCACAAAACTGTTTGTTTTTTTTTTAACGAACAGTATTTCGGACGTGGGCTCTTGCCTGAAAAGAAGTTCTTTTTTGGCATGATCTATGGATTTTCAAATGAACTCGCGAAACGGATTGCTGCTCTCAATCCTAAACCGGATGAAATCAAAGGTCCTGAAGATCAAATGATGGGCGATATTGTCGATAAGGCAAATAATGAAACGGAGAAGATCACATGGAATTTGCTTGACTTACCCGATGTGAGCACTGCGTTCTCACTTCCGCGAACGAAAGAATCTATGGGAATGCACAGACTCAAAGACTATGTCGATATTTGGAATGAAATTGTCCATTACGAAATCTTATATTCCCTTTAAGGAATTAAATTCTCTTTGTTAAAGTGTTCTTTCTCTTGATTCATTGTTCCAACAAGCCAAAGCTACACCCTACCCCAACAGAGGAAGCAGCGTACCTCCGCGTGTTCTTTCCATACGTAAAGTATATATATCAATCATAGGTAAGCAGCATACTCTCCATTTCGTTTGGAAAGGTGACCACTCGCCGCTCAAAATGAACTCACATTCATAATTTAGACAAGAATGCCGGTACAAGACAAGGACAGTCCCGAAATTACAATAGCGCTACTTCCTCGAGCTGCTATCAATGTTCCGGCTACTCAAACTCAGACACAAAGTGATGATTCAGTATCTACCCCAACAACGTGGAAGATAACCACCGCTCAGCTACGCCTTGGTGCAATGTTTCTTATCGCTTCGATGCTTGCTGGATCATTCATCTGGCTGTCGTGGAGTGTAACCTCAAATGGAAACAGCAGCCATACACATCACTTACAAGGAACTTCCGATCTTGAATCTGTAAATGCAAAAGAAGGGTTGAAGATGCTGTTTACTCCAAGTACCGGACTTGGGATCACCGATATGTTGTTCGTGGCGAGAAACAAGACTGCTGGAACACACAAACGTGTGTTACTTGCATTTGACTTTGTGGATGAAGAACTCAAGACAACGGCACAGAGACAATTGATGCGTGTGGCATACAAGAAGAGAACGAGTGATGTGGATGTAGTGTTTGTGGTTCGGGATCCAAGGAATAATGCAGAAGATCGGTTGTTTACTTCCGAGCAAGAGATAAACCACGATCTATTTTCGCTCGGACAGACAACATACGAACGATTGTATGAACACGCGCATGGAAAGCCCGGTGTGTTGTTCCCTCAAACAGTTGTCAAACACCTGGGGAAGGAAATGCCACATTATGACTTCATTGTTCTCACAGGCCGCAACAATATTGTCGATTTGCGTCAGCTTGTTTCTCTTTTGGGAAGCTGGGATTCCAAGGACCTAGGGTTTGCGTACAATGCTGCAACAACCACTGCTATTTTGAGCACGACGCTCTCGAAGGCTCTTGCATATCCAGTAGGAAATGAAGACAAGGATTTGTCCAATCTTGCCAAGAAAGTGAATGGCTCAAAAGTTCATGACCTTCCTGATACAACCTTCGTTACTTGTTCAAAAGCGTCAGAGGCAGGAAATGCAGCTGTGATCCATAGCTGTGATTCTTTGGATTTGAAGTACATGGCGTTAAAAGCGTTACAATATATCGACGTGTCAGACTTTTCGGCGAAAGCAGTAAACAAGTTCCTTCCAAGTCCATCATTAGATCCCAAGACTGCTTTGTTTGGAGTGTTTTCTTATTCAGCTGACATACCCGCAATTCGCCGCAGCTTGTATCGATTTGGGTACAACGTACTCCAGAAATCTCCACAACGAAACATTGATATTCGATTCGTGATGGGAGTGCCGAAGACTGAGGCTCAAAAGCTCTTGATTCTCGAGGAGCAGGAACGTCACAAAGATATTTTGTTGATTGATACTCCTGAGAATATGAACGATGGAAAGAGTTTCTACTATGTGCAACAAGTATGGTGGCATATGACCAATGGAACGCTTCCAAAATACGATTTCGTGTTCAAGGTTGACGATGACGCATATCTGAATTTGCGCGGTATTGTTGCGAATATTACCCAGTATGATCCGAAAGAGTCTTTGGTAAGTTTGGCTCCTTTTTCTTTTCTTTGCATTGTCTGATTCAATTCTTTGATTAGTATTTTGGACGTGGACTGGCTTGGGGAGCAGAGAGCAATTGGTACTTTTTTGGAATGGTTTATGGGTTTACCTCTGAACTCACGAAACGAATTGCGGGGTTGAATCCTGAAGTTGGACATCTTGGTGGTAATGAAGATCAAATGATGGGTAATATGGTCAACAAGGCAAACGTCACACACAAGATTATCTGGAATCTCCTTGATTTACCTGACATTAGCGGAGCATTTTCTGTTCCAAGGACTAAAGAAGTTTTCGGAGTGCATCACGTCAAGGACTACAATTACATTTGGAACGAGATGGTTAGTTTTGAAGCAATTTACTCCCAAAACCGTCGACGGTCATGGTTTTGAAAGCGTTATTAAAGTATGTTTGATTATGCCTTTTGGATGCCTTCATCAAATTTCATTCTGAAAATGGTTTCCAACCCAACAACTTCGGTGACTGCAGTTTTATCGTGCCCACCACTCAAGAAAGCCATTGAAACCCACGACAAGCACAACTTGAAGGACCTTATTGGCAACGTAGTATTTCAAACCAGCTTGAATGAGGCTGTGGCCAACAACTCTGAAGGCACTCCAATTTTCTTGCAGTTTCAAGAGCTTCCGTAAGTTCTGTTCGATCAATAACTTGATCATGTGTTGTTCTATGTCCATCCCTCGATTCATTAACCTTACGACATTACACAGTGGCTGCCACACGTGCACCAACTACGCCGCCAATGTCCTCGCCCACCCGTTGATGGCTGAATTCATCTCTACTTTCTTCATTCCCGTGCTCGTGAACAACAACCCTGCCTACTTTTCAACAGAGGACAGTGATACCCTGGCCAGGTTCAACGAGCCCCATGAAAACAACCCCACCTCCCGTGTTCTTTCTCCTGATGGTAATACTGTTGTTGCCTCTAGCGGCGATGTTTGGACTCTGACTGGCATTTTTGAGTATTTGGTCCGCGCCCTTGTTGAACTTGGAGCTGGCAAAGAACTTTCGGGTAAGCGTTGGATCGATGCTTTGGCTACTTCGGCTGGATGGAGATTTGTTAAGGATAGTGCTGGTTTTGTGGTTGGATTGAGTGATTTGGAGGGCGAGGTTGAAACTGCCACATTCTTCATGGAATGCTACTGGGGTGGAGAAGCTTTGTTTGGAGACGTGTTTGGAATTATAAGCACTTTCCCGGGATGGCTTGACGGTGTGGAAGTTGTGGAAGTTCAGTTTGACACAGTAAAGACTGGGTTTCCGGAATTATTGGAAAAGGTCCTGGAGCGAGATGGTTTCGGAGTGTTTGTACACAATGAAGTGCAAGCCAAGTTTGTCAAAGAAAGTGGTGTTGCGGAGACGCTGATGAAGGACAGACGAGATGAGAAGGGAATGTTGAAAGAAATTCAGTGGATCTCCAAGCGTACGGAAGTCAAGTATCATCTGCGTAACAAGGAAGGGGGGCCTTGGGAAGGCTTCCCTTGACTACTGCTCAGCAAGTTTGGGTGAATGCTGCGTTGAGCGATCGAGCGGAAATTGCGATCATTCAGTCGCTCCTTTCTCCCAAACAAATTGACCTTTGGACACAGCTAGTTGACGGAGATATGGACGATATTGCATTCGGCCCAGATGCTGATTCTGGTTTGGCAGAGCATTTGGATTTGTTAGAAACGAAGCTTAACCTCAAGTGAAAATACATACTTTTTAGAATTCGATAATTGCAATAATGAAAGTGAACAGAAAGAGAAGCGCTTGAATTTTCTGGCTTTCCTCCCACTCACCAAGCCTCAGCAAACAAGAATGCTATCGCAAGACAAGGGCAGTCCCGAAATTACAATAGCGCTACTTCCTCGAGCTGCTATCAATGTTCCGGCTACTCAAACTCAGACACAAAGTGATGATTCAGTATCTGCCTCAACAACCTGGAAGATAACCACCGCTCAGCTACGCCTTGGTGCCATGTTTCTTATCGCTTCAATGCTCGCTGGATCATTCATCTGGCTGTCGTGGAGTGTAACCTCAAATGGAAACAACAGTCACACACATCACTTGCAAGGAACTTCCGATCTTGAATCTGCAAATGCAAAAGAAGGGTTGAAGATGCTGTTTACTCCAAGTACCGGACTTGGGATCACCGACATGTTGTTCGCTGCAAGAAACAAGACTGCTGGAACACACAAGCGTGTATTACTTGCATTTGACTTTGTGGATGAAGAGCTCAAGACAACGGCACAGAGACAATTGATGCGTGTGGCATACAAGAAGGGAACGAGTGATGTGGATGTGGTGTTTGTGGTTCGGGATCCAAGGAATAATGCTGAAGACCGGTTGTTTACTTCCGAGCAAGAGATAAACCACGATCTATTTTCGCTCGGACAGACAACATATGAACGATTGTATGAACACGCGCATGGAAAGTCTGGGGTTCTGTTTCCTCAAACAGTTGTCAAACATATGGGGAAGAATATGCCACACTATGACTTTATTGTTCTGTCGGGCTACAACAATATTGTCAATTTACATAATGTTGTGTCTTTGCTGGAAGACTGGGATTCCAAGAAGCCAGAATTCGCGCATCATTCTGTTTCAAAGACGACGATTCTGACAACAACTCTTGCAAAGTCTCTTGCGTATCCAATAGGAAATGAAGACAAGGATTTGAACAACCTTGCTCAGAAAGTGAATGGCTCAAAGATTCATACCTTGGCTGAAACAAAGTTCAAGACGTGTGCCGATCTCACGTTAACGGACGTTGATGAATTGGTGCTCACTTATTCCTGTGATACATTAGACCTAAAGCATCAGACCCTGAAAGCGATGCATTTTGTTGAAAGAGTCGATTTTTCGGCAAAGGCAGTCAACAAGCTCCTTCCAGGACCTCCATATGATTCCAAGACTGCGCTATTTGGAGTCTTTTCTTATTATTCGGATACACCGACGCTTCGACGCAGCTTGTATCGATTTGGATACAACACCGTCCAGAAATCTCCACAACGAAATATTGATATTCGGTTTGTGATGGGAGTGCCGAAGACTGAGGCTCAAAAGCTCTTGATTCTCGAGGAGCAGGAACGACACAAGGATATACTGTTGATTGATACTCCTGAGAATATGAATGATGGCAAGAGTTTCTACTATGCACAGCAAGTATGGTGGCATATGACAAACGGGACGCTTCCAAAGTATGATTTTGTGTTCAAGGTTGACGATGACGCTTATCTGAATCTGAGGGGTATCATGGCGAACATCACAAAGTATGATCCGAAGGAGTCTTTGGTGAGGTTTTCTTTTTGATGGAGTTGGCGCTCAATTGAAAAACCGCAGTATTTCGGACGGGGACTGCCATGGGGTGAAGAGAGCAACTGGTACTTTTTTGGAATGTTGTATGGTTTCACTTCTGAACTCACAAGAAGGATTGCTGCTTTGAATCCTGATGTCAAACATCTTGGTGGTGACGAAGATCAGATGATGGGGAAAATGGTTAACCAAGCAAACGTAACAGACAAAATCATGTGGAATCTTCTAAATTTACCGGAATGGAGTGCGCCATTTTCGGTTCCAAGAACTAAAGACGTTTTTGGAATTCATGACCTGAAGGATTACAATTACATTTGGAACGAGATTGTCAATTTCGAGGCCATTTATTCATAAAACTATGAGAGGCAAAGTCCGGCACCTTATCCCTTCTTATTATATAGATTTAATGTGGTGTATACCAATTTGGGATTATTTTGATTTTGCGATAGCAGCATTGAAAGATACTCACGTTCATATTAAGCATTTGTCTTTTCAGGAGAGCAAAAGTTCACGAGTGGTGAGGATCATTTGAAATTTCCCTGGGGTGTTGTGCAAAATTCCAAGTCTTTGTTCTGACACAAAGCCTTTGTTGAATACACATTAAATAGTGATACCTCACATAACTCGTTGTCTTCACATCAAACGTGGCAAGGTAAAGGTATGTTGCTCGTTTCTTCGGCACTCGCAAAAAGAAGATCCAACTTGCCGCTGAAGGAAACAACAGTCATCCACCATTGAGTCTGCACAATGACAGCGCATGAAGCCGACAGTATCTTCAACTCAAAGAATCAGCTTCACAGCGTCCTTATCAAAGCACCCACACCCCAGACACAACAAAACAATGAAGCAATATGGAAACTGACATCCACACAGTTGCGCAACATAATCATCTTTGTTATTGCATCCATGCTAGCTGGATCGTTCGTTTGGCTGTCGTGGACTATCGCTGCAGCTGGAAACGGAAGTAGTCATACACATCATTTGTACGGAATGTCTGAGCTTGAATCTGCAAATGCACAAGAAGGTCTTAAAATGCTGTTTACTCCAAGTACCGGACTGGGGATCACTGATATGTTGTTCGCTGCGAGAAACAAGACTGCTGGAACACACAAGCGTGTATTACTTGCATTTGACTTTGTGGATGAAGAGCTCAAGACAACTGCACAGAGACAATTGATGCGTGTGGCATACAAGAAGGGAACGAGTGATGTGGATGTGGTGTTTGTGGTTCGGGATCCAAGGAATAATGCTGAAGACCGGTTGTTTACTTCCGAGCAAGAGATAAACCACGATCTGTTTTCGCTCGGACAGACAACATATGAACGATTGTATGAACACGCACATGGAAAGTCTGGGGTTCTGTTTCCTCAAACAGTTGTCAAACATATGGGGAAGAATATGCCACACTATGACTTTATTGTTCTGTCGGGCTACAACAATATTGTCAATTTACACAATCTTGTGTCTTTGCTGGAAGACTGGGATTCCAAGAAGCCAGAATTCGCGCATCATTCTGTTTCAAAGACGACGATTCTGACAACAACTCTTGCAAAGTCTCTTGCGTATCCAATAGGAAATGAAGACAAGGATTTGAACAACCTTGCTCAGAAAGTGAATGGCTCAAAGATTCATACTTTGGTTGAAACAAAGTTCAAGCCGTGTACAGATCTCACGTTGACGGACGTTGATGAATTGGTGCTCACTTATTCCTGTGATACATTAGACCTAAAGCATCAGACCCTGAAAGCAATGCATTTTGTTGAAAGAGTCGATTTTTCGGCAAAGGCAGTCAACAAGCTCCTTCCAGGACCCCCATACGATTCCAAGACTGCACTATTTGGAGTCTTTTCTTATTACTCGGATACACCGACGCTTCGACGCAGCTTGTATCGGTTTGGATACAACACCGTCCAGAAATCTCCACAACGAAATATTGATATTCGATTCGTGATGGGAGTGCCGAAGACTGAGGCTCAAAAGCTCTTGATTCTCGAGGAGCAGGAACGACACAAGGATATACTGTTGATTGATACTCCTGAGAATATGAATGACGGCAAGAGTTTCTACTATGCACAGCAAGTATGGTGGCATATGACAAACGGGACGCTTCCAAAGTATGATTTTGTGTTCAAGGTTGACGATGACGCTTATCTGAATCTGAGGGGTATCATGGCGAACATCACAAAGTATGATCCGAAGGAGTCTTTGGTAAGGTTTTCTTTTTGATGGAGTTGGCGCTCAATTGAAAAAACCGCAGTATTTCGGACGGGGAGTGCCATGGGGTGAAGAGAGCAACTGGTACTTCTTCGGAATGGTGTATGGGTTTACTTCGGAGCTCACGAAACGAATCGCTGCTCTCAATCCTGATCCAGGACACCTTGGCGGAAATGAGGATCAAATGATGGGTAATATTGCCAATCAGGCCAATGTTACAGACAAGATTATTTGGAACCTTCTGGATCTACCTGACTGGAGTGCACCATTTTCTGTTCCAAGGACCAAAGAAGTTTTCGGAGTGCATCATGTCAAAGACTACAACTTCATTTGGAACGAAATCGTCAATTTTGAAGCAATATACTCTTTAAATCGCCGATCGTTGTTTGGTAATAATTAGTTTTCACTTTTCTTCTTCCCTTTTCCACTGAACTGAATATATAAATATATCTACATTATTATTGGAATAAGGCAGCATTTGCGTCAGCAGCATTCCTGGCTGTTTCCATAAGCATTCCCTCCCACACAAGATCCACCTCCCGCAAAGTTCTCCATCGTTCAATAACATTTTGCAGAGTTATTTGAGACTGTGCTTCGTCTTGAGCAAGTGAGAGGGAATCAATGAGGAAAGTGAGGACACGCTGTTCTTTGTTGTACATGGCAGCCAGCCGCGAAATATCTTTTGCGGAATTCAGAGTAGCCGGATTCGAGACAGCCAGTTTCAGCGCATCATTTGCAATGACAGCGATCTGATCGGCAGCGGCCCTGAGCAGCTTTGCCTGGACGATTAGCAGCTCTGAAATGAGGGCATTTTCCTTCTTTGCGATTTGAGAAGCGAGTTTCAGGATAATTTCTGATTGGTCAAGTTGGTCAGCAGAGACTTGGTTTTGAAGTTGATTTTTTGAGTTGGTGAATAAGAAAAGGGGTTCGTGAGAAGCTGTTGAAGCTGTTGAAGCTGTTGTTGACAGAGCACGCTTCTGTTTGTCGAGGTTGTCGAGGGCGATCAACAGATTGAGCATTGACGAGTGGCGCTGTGAGAAGGTTCTGGTTGCAGTTGCCGTGCGGATCCAGAGGGTGTCCATTTGTTGTTTTTTGAAAGTGTGTTTTTTGAAAGAGAAACAGAGAAAGAAAAGAACAGTGCTCTTACTCACTCACATACAAAGAAGGTACACTCTCCCCCACCTTGATTGTCACGTACTCCCCCCTTGCTAGAGAAACCTGCTCTCTTGCCCATGCATCAGCTACTACTACTACTCCCCAATGCACCACCAAGGCCTTGCTAACGAGTGCTTGTTTGTTGTCTGTTCAGGCACCCAGTGGAAACCCGCAATGTTCTGGCGATTTGGATACCACCCGACCTCCAACGTGGATGCCCTGGTCGAGCGGGAAGGCGCAACCCTCGAAGACCTTCTCGATGAGGAAGAACTGCTCCAAGAGTGCAAGTCACATAACTCAAAACTTATTGACTTGTAATTATTGCTGCCCTTATCCCTTCCCCAGAACCACACACCCAACCAATACCTACCTATAACACTGTCACGTGCACCTTTGCTCTACATATGCTTGCATGCATCGTTGGAGAGATGCCTTCGTGTGGGATCGTGGCCTGGAAGGGATCTCGATGAATTGAAATTGGGGGTTGCGGGTACCTCAACAATCCAATAGCGCTCAAGGGGATACTTGGTACTAAACACCTACTTTATCAGCCTCTGCCGACCAGATATCTTGCAGAAATTACTCGATACAATCATCACTGAACATGCTGACGAAACAAAGAAATTCAAGTGCGTTCAATCCCATTTTGATTTCGCCGACGATTCATTTGAACTCACGGCCTCTGATCTATATCGAATGTCCTAACGCATTATTATTCTTTCTCTTCCGCTTCCATCTGCAGATATCCTTACCTTGCGTCAGAAATCTTTGGATGCGAAATCTATGCAATCATCGATGCTGTTATTACAAACCCACGGCTCCTCGAATCTTTCTGGACTTTCCTTGAACGACCTGCCCCAATCAATCCGCTTCAGGCCAGCTACTTTTCGAAAGTCAATTCCATCTTGATGCAAAAAAAGGCTGCTGAGGTACACACACATTACACACATATCCATGTTGTTTGGCCTTTCAGCTCACTCTTATTTCCTCCTTACTCCCTGCCACCCTCCTTCCCATCCCCCACCCCCAATCGTGTCTGTTATCAAATAGATGGTCGGATTCATCAAATCTCAACCAAAATCAATCTCTACAATTTTGACGCACGTGGGGAACTCATCCATTGCTGAACTGTTGTTGAAAATTATAAGTCAAGAAGAGATTCCGGAAGGCGCGGGAATCGTTATGGTGAGTTTTTTATTATTCCGAAAAAGTTGTGTCTTGCACCTTTTTTCCCTGTTCGTTAACCTTCCTTGCATAGTGGTTGAGCCAACAGTCTTTGATTCCTTCTCTTGTTGATCGATTGGATCCGAATCTCGATATTGAAGTAACGTTGCCGCCCCCTGTTTTGTTTTCCCCGGTTTCGTGTTGGATGCTGAAATTTCAAATCAAAAAACCACGCACGAAAAAAAAAACAGACTCATAATACGGCCGCGCAAACTTTGTTGGATATTATCGCTGTGAGCTACCAGAATGCTGGGGGTATTGAGCAGGAGGAAGGAGCACCGATTTCACTTGGGAGTGGAAACTCGCTTGTGGATGAGCTGAAGAGGTGCGCACACGAATTTTTTTTACTGTGAGCGGTGCTTGATTTTAGGAAACTGAATGGTTTTTACAGTGAGGCTATGATGAGAAAAATATTTGGGTATATGCTTGACAAGACGGCTCCAAACGCAACTTCGTCGCTCTCAAGCGGTGTGATTATTATGATTGAACTGATTCGAAGATATTGCAGGTGTGTTTCTGGTGTTAAATATGATTGTGTGAAATTCTAATCTCTCCCCACTTCAGTGAAATCGAGCAAGCGGAATATCAGCAACATCAATTCCAAACCCAAATCATGCAGGCTCGAGGCGGGCAAGACTTTGGAATTTTGCCTACAACTGAAAAGATGAAGAGTCTGGCTGTGGATCTGAACGATCTTTTGAAAGTGATTGGTGAAAAAGTCGAGGATTTCAGTTACTTACTGGAACACCCACGGAATATGGTTTGTCGATATGCATAACCTTGTATGGCATCTTAAAGTATTTTTTAGCAACCTACTGACACAACAATTGGCAAATCCACACCACTCGGAAGCGAGCGATTGCGTACATGTGAACTATTTGCTGAAATCTTGCACCTCCAATACCTCTATTTCTCGTCCCCACTCTTTGAGCGGCTTGTGTTTGGAGACTTGGTGGAAGACGAGGATGTTGCGATGGACGGCGTCAAGGATGGAGCAATGGAGGTGGACCGTCTTAGCACCGGCATTGAAAGCATCAACTTGAAGAAGCGGAATGTGGCTGACGAGTTGTCGTCCATCAGCGAGTTGTTGGTCAAAGCGAATGTGTTGCCCATGTGTCTTGTGAGTAGTTGTTGTTTTTTTTCCTCCCCTTTAGTGCAGAGTGTTTATTGACACGGGTTTCTGTCAGTCGTTGTTCTTTGAATTCCCCTGGAACAACTTTTTGCACAGTGTTGTGTACGATATGATTGCAAAAGTCTTCAACACATATTCCTTCACCTCACAAAGCTCCAATTTTTCGGCTGTTGGACCAGACGGGGTTGAACTTGTTACTGATGGAATCGTGAATCCTTTGGAAGAGAAGATGAAGGAAGTGTCTATTATTTTCAAGAAGCTGGTGGTTTCGGTATGCTTTCTCATCCTTGTTCTGGTTGTATACGGGCTAATACCCCCCCTTTTTTTGTAGATTCTTGTTGATGGTCAACTTACTGCACGAATTGTTGGAGCTCAACGTCGTAACGATGCTGATGTGGCACAACCACGAGGTGTGCGGTTGGGATACATGGGTCACTTGACATACATTTCAGATGAAGTCAGCAAGCTTGTTGAAAAGTGTTTTGAAGACTTTGGACCGGAAGTTGCTGGTGCGTGCATTCTTTCTATAAAAACGTCTTTCTGGATTGGTCTGATATTCTTTTGGTGTTTAGGTTTGGTCAACTCTGAAGATTGGCAATCATATCTCAATGGTGTGTTGAGGGACACAAAGGAAAGGGACCGTCAGCCGCTTGGAGGAATGAGGCCTGCCGTGAATATGCATTCTGCTTCTTCCAGCTTTGGGAAAGTCGACGAAGCTGATATTCCACCTTTGGGCGCCGCGCCTCCTCCAAAGATTGGGGCTGCTGTTGGTGGAAGTATAGGGTTTGGTGCCTTCAACGAGAAGGATGATGATAAAAGTGCTGAAGACGGAGATCCTTCTCTTCGTACGTATGGGAACAATGGATCCAAAGATTGGCAGGAGGGTAACTTTGATTAGTTGTTTGTTGGGATTGGAGTGGGGATATTGGTTTCATGTTGAGGATTACGCGTTCTTTATGTTTTTTGTTCATGTGGGTTTTTTTAAGAAAGGAAGTGATGAAGGAATTTGATATTCGTTTTGGAGATGAAGTCGAAATCTGTGTTTTATGTCCGACGATTCACAACAGTCTCAAAGCTACTCCTATTTCTATTATGGCTCATTATGGCTATAATATTCGTATTCTGGTATACTGTAACTGCCCTACAAGCTTCAGGAATCGACAGCATAGGTTGAGTAAACATAGTTTTGACAGCTATTGTGGCTAATACGTGCTTACAGTACTTAAAGATGGATCTCTGGAGCGGCATCGGCCAGCTTTACGACTTGCATTAATCATTCCATTCACGCATAATGAAGTAATGCGCGTACTTTCCAACCTTGAGGGATCATGGACTCAACACCCACCTTGCGACCCAACCCGACAATACTCCAAACTGATCGACCTCGTATTCTATCACCACCGAAACATCCTAAATGAACTCGACGGCCATCTGATTAAACAACTCCAAACAAAAATTGACAAATCTCCAGTCCTTCGAAACTGTTTTGCGTCTGTCCGATTCCTCAACGCGCTTCTGAAGGACGAGGAGGATGTGTATCCTATTGGCGCGTCGAAAATGTTTTTTCGTCTGTTTAGGGGACTTGCTGCGCACCCACTGTTACATGAAGGAGGGGGCAGGAATTCGATGGTTGATATCATGAAACATCATCAGGCGTTTTATTATATGGAGCCGGATAATGCCCCGTGTCGACGGAATTGGTTGGATCGGTTGTATGAAGAGGCGTCTGTGCCTGGAGACTTTTGGATGAGAGGGTCGATTATGAGGGACGGGAATCCTGTTGTTGGGGATTGGACGTTTTCGGATCATATTAATGGGAATGCCCTGTATCGCGCGGATGACCCGCTGTTTGTTGAGTTTGTGTTGCGTGTTGAAAGGGAAATGGAGGCAGATGTGAAGGGGGATATGTATCTGCAGAGTTATGATATTGCGTTGGATTTGGTGAGGAGAAATCGTACTTTGGTGGATTGGGTGGAGTATACTACGACGGCATCCAAGTTTCAGTATACTGAAACTATACAAAACTGGTATCGCACAAAAGTGAATGCAACCGCACTATGTACCAAATATCCTGCCACTTATTTGGTACACGGCCGAGAAGTACATAGCTAATAACTGTTTTTATTTATAGAAACAATAAAAGGAAAATCAAATCTTCAGCCGTTCCAAGGAGTCAATCAAGTTATCAGCGAGGGGAACTTTCTTCTTTCCTGACTTGGCAATCGAAGCTTCGAGATTTTCCTTCTCTTTACGTAAAACTGCAGCCTCTTGCTTCAATTTCGTAGACATGATGGGATCCTTCGGCAACACTTCGTATCCGGCAAGCGAGTCTGGAGGTGTTGGCAACGTAGCACTCTTGCTTCCACCCCCAGCAGCAGTGGAAGCACCACCCAAACGACTTGTTAACGAAAAGCGGGCACCACTATTTCCTTCCACAGCACTTGTACTACTTCTGCCAAATAATCCTCCAAGCCGCGATTCTACAGTCTTTACCAACTGCCCGTTTCCGTCTACTTGAACACCACGAGAATACAGCTTTGACAAAAGCTCCAACGCATCCACGTCTCCCAACGACGCGGCCTCTCGGACAAGGACAACTCCTTCCGAGATCTGGTCTGCGGTTTTGGGGTCAGCGATGAGTAGTGCGCCAAGCTTGTACATTGCGGGTGGGTAATGGTGCGATGCGGCTGTGCGGTAAAACGAGACGGCGAGGTTCATGTATTCAAGAGCTTTTTCAGGTTGTGAAGAGGGGGTTTGTTGTCCGCGTTGTGCGTAAATGGCTCCTGCATGGTAAATCGCGGATATTTCGCCTTTCGTTGCGGCGTGCTCGTATAGTTGTAGCGCCTTGTCAACGTCTTTGGTGACGTTGCCCAAACCGTATTGGAAGAAGCGGCCAAGTGCGGTGTAGGATGGGACAAACTGTAAGTAGGAGTCCTTGTAAAATTTGAAGGCACGGTCATAATCTTGGGGAATTCCCTTTCCGTTTTCGAAACAAAATCCAAGGCGATATAAACATTCTGGGGGTGGGTGCGTGTTGATTTCAGATGTTCGAGCGTTGAGGAGGTTGATGTATGTTTGAACGGCAACAGCGGGGTTTCTGGGAGTTCCAAGTCCATTCTCCTGACAATATGCAACGCGGAATTTTGCCTTGACATCTCCCTTTGATGCAGCGTCTTTGTACAATGAAAAGGCAACTTCGTGGTTCTATTAGATTACATAATTAGATTAAACATTCAAATAATCGAATGAAAGGACTCACCGCTTCACCCAAATCACCGCGTTCATACATCATTCCGAGACTTACTAGAGCGGTGACGCTTCCAGCATCAATGGCTTTTTGATACCACTTGGCACCTTCATATTCATCCTACAAACAACAATTTAAATGAGACTCAAAGTCAAGCAATGAGACAAACCTTTCGACATCCAATTCCTTCTGCTAGATACTTTGCAACTCTCTCCATTCCTCGTACCACACCACCCTCAGCAGCACACAGGAACCATCCGAATGCACGGTACTCGTCCCGCTGAACACCGTTGCCCTTTTCAATCAGCTGTCCAAGCTCAAAGGCACTCTTTGCATCGTTTCCTGTAACAGCAGCAGCCCAGAACCAGTGCGCTGCTTCGGTGCGGTCTTTCAGGCCGTCAGACCATCCGTAAGTCTTGAGGAAACAAATCCAAGTTAGATAGTTTATGACAGGAAAGAGGGGAATGGGGTTAGTTTACATAAGCGAGTCCAAGGTTTAATTGGCCTTCGACGAGACCGGCTTCGGCGGCTTTCCTGTACCACTTGCAGGCTTCGGTTTTGTTCTTTTCAACTCCATATCCTTGCGAGTAACACCAACCCGTTCTGGAATAATTATTGAGTGAGTTTCGTTGAAAACCGATGATGTGAGGAAGATGTATTTACACGTTTTGAGCTTTTGGGTATCCCTTGATTGCGCCGAGTAGGTACCATTCAAATGCTTGTTGAGGGTTGTTGGGAACTCCGAAACCTCCTTCCTAAGTATCGGTTGGTATGGGTTAACGAGGAAGGGGTCTCGGAGGAGGAGGAAAAGAAATGAGTAGAATTACATAACACTTTGCCAATTGGAACATTCCATCGAGGTCTCCTGCTTGTGCGGCTCGTTGGAACCAGTCAGCAGCAATGGACAAATCGTAATCGCGCATTTCTTGTTCGTTTCGACCAAGTCGTTTTATATTGTGTTTAACCTGAATGTAGATGGATTAGATACATTTGCTGCTTATTCGCAAGCCGCATTATGCTCTGTTGTGTATATTTGCTGAACCTTCCATTCCAACATTCAGTAAAACTCGCTCATTTCGTAAGATTAAGCGATTTCATACATCGAGACGGAAATGAAAAGATTAAAGTTTCGCTATAGAATGCCTCATTTGTCATAGGACATGCTCAAGGTTCTGCACTCGCTGATTTATCCAGCTAGCACCAAAACAGCAGGCGAAAATAAAGCAGGGTGTATGAATTGAGGGGGATTTAGGGGAGCATGTTCGTGATATGCAATGAAAGTTGAGGAGGGTGAATCAACCGAAAGAGCCAAGCCCGCTATTGTTCGCTATCGCCCGATCGCTTCATACAAATCCAGATAGATTGATGTCCATAATAGTCACACTGACTCTGTATATCTTGAAATGGAGTGATTGGGGATTGTGGGGAGTGTCGGACTCAAAAGTTGAGAATAATGCGAGGGCACATTGATAGGCATAGTTGCAGAGTTCCAGAGAGTTTTGATTATAAAATGAAGATGGATGGTTGATGCATCGCACATTTGAACCTGTACTACACTGATTGCACTTTGGCACACTCAAACAACTAACCTCCCACTTCTTGACCGTGCCATCCAGATACATTTGACCGAGCAGAACCATGGCCTCTGTTGAGTCACGGGATGCAGCCTCCTGCAGCCAGACCTTTGCCCACTCAACGTGGCGTTCAAGGCCGGCCGAACCTTCAAGATAGGCCTTTCCAATGTTCAGCATCGAGTCTGAGTCGCCAATGTTTGCACCATCGAGATTCGCAGCGAGGACCTAATCACAACAGGGTGTTTTTTAGTGGTAGTTATTGAGTGTTGTTAAATAGGAGCCGCCAACCTGGGGAAGGGCGGCAAAGTGCGAAGTAACCCGTCGTCGTGCACCAACACCAACACCAACACCAGCTGCATTGTAGTCAGTGATCCACGGATTGAACGAGACCGGTGTCTTGTCCTTTGAATGCGATGACGCCTCTTCAAGTGGTTGTGGTTGTTGCTGGTGGTTCACGTTGGCATCCTCCGCCTTCAAGTTCGCAGCATTAGCAGCAGCCGAGGAGTCCTTTGATCGGTGCATCCGTGCAAATGCATCTGCCGGTGGAGCAAGCGGCGGGATCGGCAGTGTCGGCGGCGGCGGTGGTGATCCTCCCTGACCCTCTGCACCACCGCCTCCAACGCTGCTTCCTAGCGTGGAATACCGCACTCCGCCGTCGAATCGCGGGTACGGAAACCGCGATGGGATGGCGAGTGGGTTCTCCTCGATTCGAGGTGGTGATGGTGACGGTGACGGTGGGGGTGGTGGTGGTGGGATGGCCTCCGATAGTGTTGCCATCATTGTTTTTGGTTGCTTGCTTCAGCTTGGTGCAAGCCACCCCTTTCCGAAATCAACTAAGTGTGCATTTATTTCTCCTGCCTTCTTCACTGGCTCGCCCATAACTTTGGTGATAATCCAATCCCACCTTCTCCTCCTGCAAATAACGGTGGTGCTGTTGATATGGGTGACAATTCACCGCAATGCATCTGTGCCTGCAATTCGGCCATAACTCCCAGATTTCGCATTGCCAGCACGCACGCATCCAATAAATGGGATCGGGATTCGGGTAGTGCGTGTGTAGAACTAATTGACCGTGGAGATTCGCATATTATTCGAGGAATCATGTGTTGTTCCAATGAATTCAAGGACATTCCTGACGAGTTTAGCCTTTCACTTGGATGAGAACCGACGTGTCCAACAGAAAGAAAACAAGTGGCAATCGATTGAGGGGAAGGTAGTGAGGCGTCTTGCTGTTGTTGCTCTTGGGGAGGATTGGTGTTTGTGTCAACATGAATTTGAGTGTCAAGTTTCCCTCCTTCAATATCGGAATCTCGATTATGCTGTCGTGTCCACCACCATTGAATCAATTGACAGCATCCGTATCCAATCAAAAATAGTAGCCATAGCACCACAACTGTAAAGACAAATAGCTGGACCACCTGTAGACTGCTAATGGCACTACTCTCCGATTCTTCCATTTGAGATGCAATGGATGCTATATCAGATATATGTGTACCAGTTTTGACAAAGTTTGATGTGGCACTACTGTTGAGTGGTTTCGTGTCAACTGTCATAGTTGACACGACACGACTTGTTGTCGGACTTTGGCTTGCAGCTGGTGAGAGCAATACCGGCTCTTTTGCTTCAGCGTTTAAAGTAGTTTCAGGAACTAGCAATAGTGGAATACTCGAAGGTGTTGGGGTGTTTGTCGGAAAGAACAGTGTTGATGGCAAAATCATCTGCGGAACAACAAGAACTTGGCTTGGTGCAGCAGGGTCTGCCACACGAGTTATTGGAGCTCCTGGTGAAACCTCCATATCGCTCATTGGAACAGACAACGTAATACTGTCGGCCGCGATTGGTGGTGTTGGTTGCAGAATCATGAACGTTGCAGTGGCGACAATACCAAATGCATTTGCGGTAGTGGGTCCATTCTCTAGCAAATGAAGAGAGGGGGATAGCATCTCAGTCATGGCTTCCTTGGTTTGTTTTTTTAAGAAACATAGTAATTTCGTTGACGTGACAGTCTTACACAATAATACTGAAGCAACAATAAATTGCAGAGATTTGACGGAATTGCTCAAATTGACTTAATTATTTTTCTGTAGTTTACTTTATCTATTGGAAGACAAATTCAAAACAAGTTGGTAAGCGGCATTAGAAATAAGTTCGTTTTGAACTCAAATTAACCCCCTGGTTATGCCAGGCGGGTTCTGCAGAGAACTGAGGACACACCCAGCACTTCAAATTACGTCAAAGAGTCCACTCCCACTGCTTTCTCTCCACCAAAAAAACAATCACCTTCTAAACCAGATATCAAACAACAATGGGAGGAGGACGCAATTACCCAGACCCCCCATCAGGCTCCGAGAACGACCCTACCCTCAACTTTACCTCTTCTGCATCAAACCTACCTGATGGAGCTGGAAAGGGATGCTATATTGCACCCAATCTGCCATACGGAATTGGACTGGATTCCAAGCAGGTTTTGACGTGTGACGCAGGGTGAGTTGGATTCGTTGTTTGGATTGGAATCGAGCTTGGCATCTGACAACTCTCTTTTCAAAAACTGGATAGATGGTATTGTCCCTACTTGAACCAGTCTGACGCAAAGACGCTTCCTGTTTATTGTCCACCAAGTGCAGGATGTCAGATTTACCGCTTGCAGTCACTTCCTTGTTCGGTATGTTTGGTTGTGTTTGGGTGCTTGGGTATAGCCTAACTTTCCATCCATGCGCAGGCTCAAGGCAAATACGAGCCAATTCTTTGTAAGCCAGGATACTACTGCCCTGACTTTAAGACAATGTATGTTGATGTTGGGGACTAACCCCCCCTTGTACAAAGAATCCCGCCCGATTTTTCTAACACTACCACCGCGTAACAGTCTCGAATGCCCGAAAGGTTTCTACTGCCCAAGTGGAACTGTGACTCCTCACCCATGTACTTGGTTTGCTTCGTGTCCAGCTGGCTCATACTCGCAAACAATTTATGGATTCTTTATTTTCATGGGCGTGTTTGATGTCCTGATTGCCGTCTTGATTATCGTCTTCAAGTACCGTCAGGGACACCTTGGTCGCTTTTCAGTAAAGAGTGAGGACGGTGGTGGTTTCTTTGCAACGTTGTTCAAGGGACCGTCGCATGCTTTGGAGCAGGCGGCTAGACGCGCAAAGGAGGGTGCTTTGACGGAGGGTACGATGGGGCGTAAAAGTATTGTTGAGATGCATCCGGAGGATGTTGCGAATCAAGGGATGAAGACTTTGGTGAATGCGTTCAAGGAGAGTTTCCGGAACCGCGAGTTGCGAATGAATTTCCGGTTTGAGAGTCTGGCGTTGCAGTTGAAGACGGGGAAGACTATTTTGCAGGGTGTTACTGGTGAAATTCGGTCAAAGCGCATGACTGCTATTATTGGACCGTCTGGTGCCGGAAGTAAGTTTTCTATCGATCTTTATTTTGAACATGTGGCTGATTCGGTTGCTATCCAGAAACGACTTTTATGAACGTTTTGATGGGTAAGGTGTCAAGAACTGGTGGTGAGCTGTTCATCAACGGCGAAAAGACTGAGATGCACTTGTACCGCAAGATTATTGGTTACGTTCCCCAAGAAGATATCATGATTAACGATCTTACGGTATGTAGATTTAATGCAAATAATGTTCGTTTTGACATTTGAACATTCAGGTTCGAGAAAACGTTCTTCACTCTGCTCGTGTTCGTTTACCACGTCACTGGACTTCGTCCCAAATCAATAACCATGTCGAAAACGTCTTGAAGGCCTTGAATCTCTCACACGTCGCCAACAGTTGTATTGGTGATGAAAACACTCGTGGTATTTCCGGTGGTCAGAGAAAACGTGTCAATATTGCCATGGAACTTGCTGCTGCACCACTCGCCATTTTCTTGGATGAACCTACTTCGGGATTGGATTCTACCTCGTCTCTCGATGTTGCCAACATTCTGCACTCTGTTGCTTCTCTCGGACTGACTATCGTAGCCGTTATTCACCAGCCACGTATCGAAATCTTCCGTAAATTTGATGACGTGCTCATGATTGCACCTGGTGGCCGTGTTGCTTACCTTGGTCCAACTTCTCTTGCAAAGCAGTACTTTGAAATCCTTGGCTTCGAATTTGAGCCTATGGCAAATGCTTCCGATACCCTCATGGACATTCTTGCAGGAAAAGGTGTCAATCGCTTGTTCACTCTGACTCCGGACCAGCTTGTGGAAATTTGGGAAGACCGTCACTCTCGTGACATTTACAATGAGCCACCAGCCTTCTTCAACCAACCTGAAGAAGATGACTACCTTCAGAATGAAGATGACGAGATT
Source organism: Rhizoclosmatium globosum (assembly GCA_002104985.1). Taxonomy (NCBI): domain Eukaryota; kingdom Fungi; phylum Chytridiomycota; class Chytridiomycetes; order Chytridiales; family Chytriomycetaceae; genus Rhizoclosmatium; species Rhizoclosmatium globosum. Next base: position 370,255 of record MCGO01000028.1, read on the forward strand.
ATTATTCCACAACCTATCCCAAATTCTCGCCCAGCGTCAGTGATTAAGGTTGAACAGTGGCTTGGAAACATGAATGAACAAGAGCCAGATTCTCCTGCTTATCCTCGTCGTGAGCTTACTACTTCCAGCCCTCCACGCGACGATCCTATTCCACCTGTCACTTCATTTGATGACGATGTTCCTATTCCAATGGACAGAGGATTGAGCCGTGGTCGTTTAAGTCTCTCTCGTTCAGCCAATGCGTTCATGGTTGCCGACGAGATCACCCCGATTCACTCTCGCCACGTATCTGAAGCGAATACTTCTGGTGCTCATACTCTTGCTGCATCGGGTGGAAACTTGCATCTCTCTGAGCGTAACGTGGGTCAAACCACACCACACCTCCAAAACCGATCGTTTTCGGCTACAACTCCAACTCTTCCGAGAAGTGGTGTTCCGACCACTCTTCCTCGCTCTGTTCGTTCGAGAAAGTCATTCCATGGACACGGTCGCCGCACACCATCTGTTGTTAGTCAAGATGAACGCCGTCTTGAGCAAGACTTCCACTTGGTTGTTCCTGATGTCGTCAAGGAGCGTGGTGCCAGTTTCATTAAGCAAGTATTTTATTGCCACCAGAGAAGTTTAATTCAGCAAAGTCGTCAAGTTGGTGGCTTGACCCTGGAAATCTTTGTAGCCATGTTTGCCGGTTTGCTGATGGGTGTTTCTGTGATTGGTAAAGTCAAGGAGCTCATGAATGGAATCTACTGGGGAATTTACGTGTTGATGTCTCCAGCTCCATTGGATTTGCTTGCATTGTACGGACTTTTGATTGGAATCGCTGTCGCGTTGGCGGGTGCTCCTGCAGGAGTGAAGGTGTTTGGAGAAGAGAAGCCAGTGTTTTGGAGAGAAGCGGCTTCGGGACACAATCGATTGGCGTACTTTTTGGTATGATTTTTAAATGATTCTGATTATTGTTCTAATAATACGGCGTAGGGAAAAACCATCGCAACTGTTTACCGTCTTGTTCTCACCTCGCTCCACTTCACGGGATTGTACATGCTGCTAGCGAAACCGGTTTTGGATCCGTACACTCAGTACACTCTGGTGTTGTTCCAATTCTGGGGAGTGTATGGTATTTCGTGCATTGTGTCTGTAATTGTCCGCCGTGAAAACGCTTCCTTGTTGGCTGTGGTTATTTCCCTGTTTGCAGCCATTTTCTGTGGGTATGGGCCAAGTTTGGTTCAGGCCAAAAAGTCTGGTTACTTGTTCTTGTTTGAAATGTCGTTCAACAAGTGGGCGGCAGAAGCTAGTTGTGAGTAATTCTGATTTGGTGATTCATTCGGTGACTAACTTTTCTGTTTTACAAGACGCGGCATCTATTGCTGTTTACAAGGAACGTCTGGATATTGACTTGATGGCTAGTATTTGGGGATACACATTGACTCAGCTTCCTTTGGATATTTTCATGTGTCTCGCCATTGGAATTGTGATGAGAGTTGTTGGGTTCGTTTTGATGATTTCCCTCAACAGAGACAAGCAGCGCTGATTTTATGTCATTTTTGCATCTTGTAATTTATTTTGTATTTATAATATAGTATTATTCCATTGTACTTTGTTGCCGTTTCTCGACCTCGTAAGCTGTATTACAACTGTATTCCGTATTTCTATTGATGCAGCTGAATAGAACTCTTTTTATTGGAAAGGGAAAGGGAAGCAAGGGGGTGATGGCACTCATCATGTGCTTGGCAAACAAAGCCAACTGAAACCAACCTTCAAGTCCAACTTGGAACCAACCACGCCAATCAACCAACTTCTCCACTGCAAATTCAACTTCAACTTCAACTTCAACACCACTTCACTTATCACTTATCACTTAAGAAAACCAATTCAATCTTGAAGAAATGGGCGGCGGAGTTGAGCTTCCGGCAGACAACTTCAGCTTGCCATCCAACTGGACTTCAGATTCAACACTCAACTTTACCGGTTATTCCCAGTCAAATCTGCCCTCAGGTGCAGGAAAAGGATGCTACATTGCCCCGAATCTTGTCCTTGGCTCGGCAATTGATTCAACACTTTCCCTAACCTGCGCGCCTGGATTCTACTGCCCGTACCTCAACACCTCGGACCCTAGCACCCTTCCCGTCTTTTGTCCACCTTCCTCAATGTGCACGAAATACAGAATGTTTGGCTTCCCTTGCTCAGTAATACTGTTATTCATTATCACTTGCTGTGTTCTTACATAATTCTATCAAAAAACAGCCACAAGGGTTATACGAGCCCCTCATATGCAAACCAGGATACTATTGTCCAGATTCACATACCATGTTACCTTGTCCTGAAGGTCATTATTGTCCGTCGGGAACAGTTACGCCTCACAAATGCACTATCCTCACAAGCTGCCCAAAAGGCTCCGTCATGCAAACTGTATACCTATTTCTTGCTGCTGCTGCTGGAATCGATGGCTTTTTATTATTGCTTCAGTGGTTTGTTCAGCTCCAACACCGTCGCAAAGCAGGGATAATTTCAACGAACCCAACACACCGTTTCCACGCGATATATTCAAAATTGGCAGAACTTGAAACGTGGTATACTCGAAATATCATGCCCGTGTTTGGACACGCGTCCAAGTCAAGGTTGAAAGCCCTTGCCCAAACAATGATGCGTTCATCCCCGCCCCGTGACGACACTGATTCCCGCCGCGCAAGCAGCGCGAGCACGTTGATGATTGAAGAGGATATTCCGATTCCTGCGGAAGAGATTTCGAGGGAGACGTTGCGGCATGATTTGACGGCGTTGTCCAGGGCGTTTCAGGATACGTTTCCATTGCATGGACAAGTGCGCATGAATTTCAGGTTTGAAGGGATGGAGTTGACGCTTAAGAGTGGGAAGAGGGTTTTGACGGGGGTTACGGGGAGGATTCGGGAGGGAAGGATGACGGCGATTTTGGGGCCGAGTGGTGCTGGCAGTTGAGTTTACTTTTTTGTTTTTATCCATGTTTTTGCATGACAGCTGATTGAGGACTCTTTTCGTTTGAACTCTAGAAACGACGTTCATGAATGTGTTGATGGGGAAAGTCGACAAGACTGGTGGGAAGCTCTGGATTAATAGTCAAGAGTCCGAAGTGCATTTATATAGAAAAATTATTGGATATGTGCCGCAAGAGGATGTCATGTTGAGAGAATTGACGGTTCGTCTTTTTGTTGGTTCTTGTTGGGGAAAGCAAGTATTCACGAAGCTTGATTAGGTTCGCGAAAATATTCTCCACTCGGCTCGTGTTCGACTACCACGGAATTGGTCTACGAAAAAGATACAGAATCATGTCGATAATGTATTGACGACTCTCAAGTAACGTGTACTCTTTTCAGCTGATTCCAACTAAAAGCTGGTACAGGTTATCGCATGTTGCACATACCATTATAGGAGACGAAACAGAACGTGGTATATCCGGCGGTCAGAGAAAACGCGTGAATATTGGAATGGAGCTTGCAGCTGGTAATTTGAGCCTTTTAACCAAAAATAAAAGCTAACCCACTCACCATCGACAGCCCCGCTAACAATCTTTCTCGATGAACCAACCTCCGGTCTAGACTCTACCAGCGCCCTCGAAGTAGCCGACGTCCTCTCCTCCATGGCCAACCTCGGAATAACAATCGTAGCCGTAATCCACCAACCCCGCATCGAAATCTTTGACAAGTTCCACGACGTCATTATGATTGCACCTGGCGGCCGCGTGGCCTACATGGGGCCCGTCCATAAAGTGCGGCCCTACTTTGAAGCGCTTGGGTTCCACTTTGAGGACTCTGCAAATGTGAGCGACGTTGCGATGGACATTCTTGCGGGGAAGGGTGTGAATCGGGTGTGTGGAGGCGGGATTGGGGTGGATGAGGTTGTGGAGTTGTGGGAGGATCGGGAGTTGAGGAAGGCGTTTGTTGATGGGGTTTTGGCGCAGAGGCGGGCTGGTGGTGGTGGTGGGTCTGTTGGGGCTGTTGAGGATGGGAAGGGGAATGGGAGGCGGAGTGGGAGTATGGGGAGGATGAGGGGGGTTAGTGCGGGGAGGAGTGGGAGTGTTGGGTTGGGGGGTGGGTTTGGGGAGAGGGTTGTGCAACCTGTTCCGGCTGTGACTCAGGCGCTTGGACATGGGGTTTATGGGGGTGGTGCTGGATCTGCGTCGGTTTCGATGCGGAGGGATGGGAGTCAGAGGGGTGAGATGGATGAAGGGAATTGGACAAAGCAGTGGGGCGAAGAGCCGAATGCGTGGTCGTCTTTTGATGGGGAGGCGATGGGATTGTTGGGTAATGGCGGGGACGTTTCGTGGAAGCCTCCAGATGTGACCCGAGTACGCGTTTTGAGTGCCCATATCACGCCATTGACTTCATGGGGAAATAAGGAACGTACTCGAAGCTACGTTTCGATGGAGACTCCTGTTGATGTATTCAACCGTGTTGGGTCTGTTTTGTCTCCGCGACGAAAACATACGGAATCAGAGCATCATGCGAGTGGAACGAGTAACAGTGGGACTTCTGCACGAAGCAAGTCTATTGGACGGTCTCCTGCTATTGATCATTCTACGGATATACCAATGCAAACGCTGGATCATCGGGGGAGACGTGTTGATTACAATGAATATAAACAGCATGACAAGGATCGAGGGATGAGTCGACCGAGGTCCAGTTTCAGTACACTTGTTGCGGCGCCGTTGTTGTTCCAGTCCATCAAAAATTATCACAATTCTACAACGTATTCCATGTCGCGAACGACTGGGAATCGACGCGCTGGATTTGATAGTGACTCGGAATTGTCTGGAACAGAGGCGAATGAATATGGAGGAGGAGGAGGGGCTGTTGGCGATGGAAAAGACTCTACTTTGTCGAGTCGTGCACAAAAGCGGCGGCGGTCATGGAAACGGAACCGCGATTTCCATAATATGGTTCCTATTGTGGTTGAAACACGTGGCGCAGGGTTTTGGAAGCAGTTTTGGTATTGCTTGAAACGGAGCTTTGTGCAACAGTCGAGACTTGCAAGTGCGTTCATGCAGGAGATTGTTGTTGCGATGGGAGCTGGAGTTTTGATGGGTGAGTCATTATCTTGTTGTTTTGAGGTTCTGGGTACTGATGAGGCGTATATGAAGGGATTTCGGCACAAGGACGGTTACCTGAGCTTTATTCTGGGGCGTATAAAGATGGGTACGCGGGAGTATCACCGAAACCGACGGATGTGATTTCGTTGTATTGTTTTCTGGTTGGGCTTGCTGTTGCGCTTGCGAGTGCGCCAGCGGCTGTGAAGGTGTTTGGGGAAGAAAAGACTGTGTATTGGAGAGAGGCTGCGTCGGGGCATAATCGGTTTGCGTATTTTATGGTAAGTTTTTTGTGGTTGAAGTGTTTGTATATGGTATTATTGATGGTGTGTTAGGCAAAGACTGTTGCTACGATACCAAGGATTATAGTCATGTCGCTCCATTTCACTGCTGTATACATGATTCTTGCGCGGCCCGTGATTGATCCGTACATGCAGTACTTGATTGTGTTGTTGGAGTACTGGGGAGTGTATGGAATGTCGTGTATTATTAGCATGACAGTGCGACGCGAGAACGCCCCGTTGCTTGCTGTTGTTCAGTGTTTCTTTGCGGCAGTGTTTTGTGGGTATGGTCCGAGTATTTGGCAGGCCAAGTCATGGGGCATTGCATGGATGATGGAATTGAGTTTCAACAAATGGGCGGCGGAAGCCATGTGTAAGTTGTTTTATTTTTTTTATTTGTTGACTGATTGATTGTGGGTAGATGCGAGTTCAGTTGTTCCATACAAGGAACAATTTAATGTCAAGTTGACGGCAGAGATGTTTGGATGGAGTACTGATCAGGTTTTACTTGATTTGGTCATGTGTTTTGGGTTGGGGCTCTTGATGCGGATTATCGCATTTGTGTTGCTAGTGTTTTTGAATCGGGACAAGCAGCGATAGGCTGTATTTCTGTGATTTTTGACTATTCAGGTTTCTTTTGTGCATTTTTTTGGTTTTTATATTCATCTTAGTATATATCCATTTTTTATTGAGGTTTCTTTCTTTCTTTTTTGATTTTGTATTTTGAGTTCATCCAACCAACCAACCAACCAACCAACCAACCAACCAACCAGTCCATGGCAGGCCCTAGTGTGATCAAGGAGCGACGAAAGGAGGCTCGACAGCAGCAGCGACAGAAGCAGCAAAAGGGTTCGAAGGAAAGCAAAGAGGGCAAAGGGGGCAAAGAGGGAGAGCCAAAGAAGGAGCGGCGGAAGGTGTTCGCCAAAACCAAGGCGCCAACACTCGTCAACGGCCGCAATCTCGGCGGCAGAAACAAGGCCGCCGTCCAAGCCGATCTCGAACGCGGTCGCGCAATCGCCGCAGCCGCAAAACTCAGGCGCGAGAAACACAGAGCACTCGCGGCACAGGGAAAACTCGATGCCCCAGGCGCCCTCAAGAAACTCGCAAGAAAGGATCTCGAAAAGAAAAAGAATAACAGCAGTCCCGACAGCGACGACTCGGACAACAGTGATGCAAACTCCGACGATCAATCTGCAAAGATCACCGCAAAACCACAAAAAAAGACTCAATCGGCGGACAAGGCGGAAGACGTGGACGTGGGCGATATTCCAGATGTGAAGAAACTCATGCAGGAACTGAAACCGGAAAAGAAAAGAAGGGTGGCGATGGAAAGAAGGGGAAGGTCTTTGCTTCATCCGTTGAGTACTACCTTCTTTTTTCTCCTTTATGTGATGGAGTTGTGTGGCGTAGTAGTGGGAGAGGCTAACATTTGTATTATGTAGGATGCTATGCTCTCAATCATTGATGCCATCAATTCAACGGAAGAATCAAAAATAGAAAAGAAGCTGGTGAAGAGGGTACGTTGTTCAGTGTTTACATTTTGTTTATATTTCGGAGGATCTCGTTGGGAGACTCATTCGCCTTCTTGTATCCCAATTTTTTTCTCTTCTTTTTCTTGCACCCTACCTTACCCTACCTTCAAAAACCCACCATCCCTGAACACTTGACATGAAAGCTAATCAAACGTCTTCTTCTTCTTCTTCCAATCAAACAGAGGGCAGTGCACGAATTGCTGGATGTCAAGGAAAAGAAGGAAAAGGAGAGGGAGAAGGAGAAGCGGGATGCATTGGAGGCCAAGAAGAAAGAAATCTTGGAAAAAGAAAAGAACAAGGGCAAGAAGCGAAAGAGTGGTGCAGAGGAGGAAGAAGATGGAGAGAAGGGAGAAGTAAGGGTCAAGAAGCGGGTGACATTTGGATGAGTCACATTCATGTTAGTAAAAGAGTACTATTGTATTTTCATTCTGATTCTTTTTTTGATGTGACGGTTAATGGATGTGATGTGGAGGTTTCGTCCGACAGTCGAACAAAAAAAAGTAGTTCCAAGCGAAGCAAGCATGTTCCTACTCAAGAGCATCGGAAGTGCCATCTTGTGAGTTTCAACACTGATTGAGCGAGTGACTGATTCGAAACAACTCAACTAAATAAACATCAACAGTGGGCGACAGGACACTGAGTTGATGAAGCTCCCCTCTGGCAGCCTTACCCGCATCACATCACGCACAACCGGAGCAACAGTGACAGTAACTCGACAGCTTGTGTACAAGGAAGCGACGCTGGCTGTTCGGCGCACGGACCGCGAGTTCAACTACCAGTTGAGTGTTGTTGCGTGTGCTTAAAACTAAACTAAACTAAACTAAACCAAACCAAACAAACAACAGACTTGTGTGCGCACGTGTCTTTGAAGAAGGCGAAGACGAAGTCGAACAACAAGAAGATCAAGATGAAAACGACGATGACGCCTTGGACGACGAATGCGCTTTTCTGATTGACGAATCGCTCAAGTTTGTTGCCCTTGCAGACTCGCCAACACTCTCCTGGTTCGACCCGCTTTCACACTCAAACGATGCATTCGAATTCAAGGCTGATCAGACAACGCCCGCGACAATTGCTGCCTTCGAGTCCCTGGTCTTTGCTTCAAAGTACGAACGGAGGGAGAGGAAGCCACACGCGGATGCCTCCGATGCTGAACTCAATGCATACTTTGACTTTTTGAGGGCGTCTGCGTTGAATGCGAGAACGGCGAGTCAGTCGCCCGTGAAGAAACCTGGGGGCTTGGTTGGTTCAAAAACTGGTGGTGTTGGTGCGGCTGCAACTGCAACTGCCCCACAAATGACTCCTGGTCCTGCCACACAGCAACAACAACAACAACAACAACTACAAAAGAAGAAGGTGCCTGTTGTTGAGAAGGAAAAGGAAAAGGACGCGACTCCAGCTCAGAGAAACTCACCTGTTCCAATGTCGCTTGGTTCTACTCCCCTTGCAATCAACAAGAATCTTGCGGCTCCTGTTGCGCCCGAAGGTGAATCTATTGTGAAGGTAGTCGGTGACTTGTATCTCTACGACAACCGTGTGTCTCAGGTATAGTACAGATGTCTTTGGACTCTATCAACCTAAACTATCAACTTTATATGAAACAGTTCAACCTCATGCGTGAATCCATTACGGCCGAAATTACTCGTACTGCTAAATACGAATTCAACTTGACTATTGCTGATTCCGTGCAAGCGTACATTTCGCAACCATTGGACTCGAGCATGAATCCTCAATTCAATTCCCATGCATCCTGCTTTGTTTGGCTCTGGAAGCAGGACGATGGATCAGACTCGGTGTACCCTTGGAGTGTAAAGTTTGCCGACCCCGCACAGGAAGCTCTCTTCCGTGACGCTTTCGGTGCTTGCATGTACGAATCTCTCAATAAGGCCGACTTTTTGAAGGTTAAGGCGGAGGACCGTGGTTACCTTGTCAATGCATACCAGGAAGACGTGGAAATGGAAGAAGCTGAAGACGAGGAAGAGGAAGAAGAAAAAGAGGAGGAATCCGAATCTGAAGATGAGGACGCGTTTGTTGAAGCGACAGACAACTCTGCGCCTGGAGACAAGACTGCAAAAATCACAAACTTGACCATTGGACACCGTGACCGTTCCTACTTTGTGCGTGGTCACTCCATCGGTGTGCTTGGACACCCGGACGCAGACTCTGTTGAGTACTCCACCGTCATCAACAATGTCAAGTCCCTCTCCGACAACAAGAGTTTCACACCCACCAAAGTCCTCTTGCATGACCAGGACAGAAGCATGCTCCTCATGAGACCCAACGAACAACATACTGTATATCGTATGGATTTGGAGGTTGGAAAAGTTGTTGAGGAGTGGAAGATTGATGATATCACTCCTGTCACGGAGATTCTGCCGGAAGCCAAGGGTGCTGGAATGACGCCGTCACGAAACCTTGTGGGTATCAACCACAACTCTATTTTCAGACTGGATCCACGGTTGGAGACGAAACTTGTTCGCAGTGAGAGCAAGACTTATGGTTCGGTTTACTTTTTGTTTTTGTGGTATAGAGTTAACACTAACTCAAATGATATGAAAAGCTTCTAATGTGGGTGCGTTCCAGTGTGCTACTACCACTGCGAGTGGAAAGTTGGCTGTGGGTAGTTCAAAGGGAGACATCCGTCTGTACGACAAGTTGAACGTTCGTGCCAAGACCCACTTGCCTGGACTTGGAGACCCTGTCCTCGGCATTGACACTACAGAATCCGGAAAATGGGTCGTAGCGACCTGCAAAAACTACTTGTTGCTCGTTTGTACTGAAGCCAAGGACGCCAAATCGAGCGCCAAGGGAGCTGTGTTTAGTGGATTCAACAAGAGTTTAGGGGACCAGAAGCCGTTCCCTGTTCGATTGCAGTTGCGGCCTGAGCATGTTGCGTATATGGGAGGGGACGTTAGTTTTACGCCTGCACGGTTTAATACGAGTAATGGAGAGGATGGGGAGGGACAGTTTGAAGAGACTAGTATTATTACTAGTACTGGACCTTAGTGAGTAGCTTTGTGTTTTGTTTTGTGTCTTGGGGCGATGAATGCTAATAGTGATTGCTCCAGTGTCGTCACATGGAATTTCCGCCGCGTTAAGTCTGGAAAGTTGAATGACTACACAATCAAGCAGTATGGAAGTGAGATTGTGGCGGATAACTTTAAGTTTGGACAGGACAAGAATATTCTTGTGGCTCTTCCTGAAGATGTGTGTATGACATCGCGCAAGAGTCTGCAGACGCCGACCAAGATGTTGAAGAGTCGGTCGTCGATTGTTAATTCTCCATATTGATTTGTGTGAATGAGATTAGGTGCAATGGTTGTGTTTATTTGTTGATTATTATTATTTAGCTTTGGGTATCAGCGGAAGGAGGGCGGCGGGAAAGAAGGGTGTAATTATTTGTTTTTTTCCAATATACATTTTTTGACTTTATTCATACATTATTTGTCTGCTGAAATGACCCAGGCAAATGGCCAACTGTTTGTGGATGCCTCCACTGGACAGCCGCTTCGGTTCTCCATCACGCGATCGACTGAACGGGCATCGATTCGGCTGTTGATTGAAGTGAGGCATTTCTGCGTTGAAAGACCACAGTGGAAGTGAATGCTAACACCAACCCCAACTCAACTCAAACCAACAACTCTCAAATCCAAATCCAAATCCAAACCCAAAAAGCAAAATGGCGGCCAAGTAGTTGAACCACACGAACAAAACATCTTTCTAAAGTTGTCTCACGAATCCGCGGGTCGAGCTTCATCCACGTTTTATTCTTCGTGAGTTATCTTTGGAAGCCGAACACTCTCTGTCTCCTTTACCCACACTCTCTCACCCACACTCTCTCACTCTCTCTCTGACTTATCATGTTACCCATTCAAACTTGGTAGGAAGTACATTCTCGATGCCGTGCGTGCGGGCGCCCTTCCTCAGGACACGGCAAAGTACCGTCTAACACAAAGTGGCGGCGGCTCGAACCCGTTCTCAGACAAGGGAATGAAAAAGAAGTGAGTTGATACTCTCTTACTTCTAGAATGAGTTTGTAAAAAAAGGGAGGAACTAATGCCTTTTCGATGGGCCCCAGTTCTCGGACACATTTCAGCAGTGAAGACGATGGCCTCTTGATTCAATTGGCTGTGAACCTACCTCCATCTGTATCCGGCCAGGCGGGTGGATTGAATGGGAACCTTATTTACAAGGAGTTGGCGGAAAAGGTTTGGTGTTTGTTTGGTTGATCCGAGTGAAACTGAACTTGTAATTGGGAAACTTTAGTATCCTCATCATACCTGGCAATCGTGGCGAGATCGTGCAGTGAAACACGTGTTTCCTCCGATGCAAGCTTCGGGGCAGTTGAAGAAGTTGAGGGAGGAGAGGATTCAACGTGAACAGCTTTTGGAGTCTCAAAGAGGAGGTAGTGGGTCTCAGTCTGCGGGGGCTCGGATCTTGGATTCTGATCGTGGACAGAGGAGTGCTTTGTCGATTGAAGGAGGTGCAGGGGTTCGGAGTGGTGGACCTTCGTCAGGGAATGCACCTGGTATTGGTGAAGCTCGACATGGTCAAGGAAGCGGCAGTAGTTCGAATGTTAACAATGGAGGTGGCAGCAGCAGTAGCAGTAATTCGAATACCCGCCAAAATAATGGAGGCAGCAGCAGCAGCATTGCAAATGTCGTTCAAAATAATAGGGAAAGTGTCTCGGCAAACATTGGAGGTCTCGTCACGACAAATGCTTCCATACAACCTGTCAAAATGATTACTCAAGAATGGGCAGACGAAGAAGGGGAAGAAGAGGATGATGCTGGACGTGAATTCATCACCCAGGAGTTTCCTCCGACACAATACCCAAAATCCCAACGAAATACCACTGCAGCCCGATCCCCTACTCCATCAGCGACAGTGCAGGAAGGCTCCCCATCTCTTGCACATCAAAAATCCAAACCACCTGCTGCAACTCCTCCTCCGAAGCAAACACCTGTCGTTACCTTACATAAAGAAAGTGTCAGTCGAGGAAGCACAGAAGAAGCCGAAACTAGGGGTACAACCCAAAGAATTCCACAACCAACAATCACCACACCTCCACGAGCAACAACGAAACAGACGCCAAAACTTACAACCGTCCGAGTGTATACACCAATTTCGCGTATTCCAGTATCAACATCCATCTCGCAATCCCCTCAAAACGTGGTTCTCAAAAAGTTTCTCAAAATCAATCAAGTCGAACAAGAGTTTAAGAAGCAATTATTGGGTTCTACTTCCTCATCAGCATCGACCAGCCCTTCTGCCTCAGCTGCCAAGGCAACTTCCCCGTCAACGAGCACAACGACAGCAACAGCCGCCGCAACAACAACATCTAGTACCAGCACCAGCACCACAAACGACAAGAAACGTCGAAAGTCCCACGCCGATGAACTCGTTGAAGCCCGAGAAGAATACAACCGCCAACGACAACAAGAAGAAGCCCTTGAACGCGAGAGCCGAGCAAAACGCGTCAAGATTGCAGTTGTTGTTGGTGGCAAGGGAGCCCTGGACCGCAATCCTGAAGAAAGCGAGAGACTGGACACTGAGATGGCTGATTCATTGACGCGGAGTGCTTCGAAGCGTGTAGCGACTGTTGAAGAGAGTCCAGTGTTTGGGAAGGGGAAGGGAAGAGCTGTTGTTGGTGGACGACGGGAGGGTGACGTTGTGGAGACTCCGGATAAAGGGAATCAGTATATCGCGTTGGCGTTGAAGAGTCCTTCTAGAGGTTCTTTTGTTGTTGATGAAGAGGATGAGGAGGAAGACGAGGAAGATGACGAGGAAGTTCCATTGACGAGAAAGTCACGGTCACGGAAGGAAGATGTTGAGCAGCAGCAACAACAGCCTATTCCTGTTCCTGAATCGCAGGAAGAGATGGAAGAGGAGGAAGAAGAAGAAGAGGAGGAGGAGGAGGTTGCGGACAAGAGTTATGATGAGTTTTTGCCAATGTTTGATGTTTCGCAGCCTGTTCCTGCTGGATTTGAGCGAAAGAAGTCGATGGAAAAGGAAGTGTCTGATGAAGAGGATGGGGAGGAGGTATTTGAGGATGTTCCAACTGAGGAAGAAGAGTGGCTTATGAAGGAGACTGGAGAATCATTTGAACGAGCCAAGAAGGCAATGTTTATGGCTTCAGTTGAGTCTTTTTTTTTCTCTGTGTTTCTTCTGGTTTATTAACTCGTTTACTTTGTCAGTGTTTCAAGAAGAAGGCAAGAACTTTGTTGAGAGCTGACTTTGACCTTGATAGCTTGGATCGAAAAACTCGGAGCTACATTTTCACGGAAGCGGAAGATCAGATTCTGCAGGGTGATGATGAAGACGAGTTTGTTGAGCTTGAGAGGGCAAAGGGGAAGGATATGGTCACTTATCGACGGGTATTCCTGATTGGTAAAGAACAAGACTGATTTTAATAATTATCAGGAATTATCAGGATCAAAAAAATTTGTATAATTGTTCTTTAACGTTGTGTTTCCAAAAAGATTCCAAAAAACCAAGCTCTGTTGACAACCACACATGGGATTACTGTTAACGCTGCTTGCAATCCTCATTGCCATTATCGTTGGATGTATTTATGCAATTGTACCTAGTTTGCTGCAGGTGGCAGTGGACCAAATTGGAAAGGAGAAGCAGCCCCGTCCACCCGTTTTCAACAAGTTGGCTGTTGAGTCGTTTGCGGAGGATGGGTGCGTATTGATCAGCATTGAAGTAACCTGTCTCTAAAGCATTAGTGGTTAGAGTAACTGTTGCAGTGGATCTGCTGCTTCCACTGCCCTTCAAGCTATCACTTCCGGTTTGTAATCGCCTGCCACCCACCAATCAGTCACCAATCAGTCACCAATCAATGCAATCTCACTCTGAAAACAGAACTGGTTCCAAGCCGGCCTTGCAACTGCCCCGTCCCTCAACGTGTACCGCCAACACCGCCACCACAAAGAGAATGACCACTCAAACCACCCCCTTCTGATGCTGCAGCTCAGCGAAGCCCCGATTCTTCCCGGTGGAGAACTGGATGCGATTCCCGTGGTGCAAACAATCAACTTTGTCGTGGAAGACAGGGAAATGCTGCGAAGACTCATCCGTCGCGTTCACCTGCAATTGACGGTATTCTGGCAATTCGAATAATGCAATCTCTAAATCCATGGAAATTTATACAGAAGGATGGAAAACTGGACGACATCTTCTTGTACATTGATACCTATGTTGACGTTCAAATCATGGGCCATCTCTTGTGGCGCGGTATTCATTTACACAGAACCATCAACCTTGCACCCATTCTTGGTCAGTTTTTTTGGAGGATATTCTAATCCACACCACTCACACACCCAAAATCCAGATAACCTCAGAAATGATCCCATGTTTACCGAATCTCATAAAGCAAAACTAGTTCCACCACCAGCATTCATTCCCGATGTCTTGTCCCTTGACTCCCTGAATGCCTCTAACCAATCCCTCACTGATTCTCTCGACCCATCTCCCCGTCCCACACGTCCAGGTCCATTGCATCTATACAAAGTCGGCCTCAACCTTCAAAAGACAAACGTTGACGACTCGCAAGTCAGTCGTGTCGGGTTAGAAGGTCTTTTACCTGGCTTGAAGCTATTCCGCCTTCCACAAACCACAACGTCACAAGGAACGCTTCGGTCTGGAATTCGTGCTACTTTTGCGGCGCCTCCGGCTTTGCATTTGTCGATTCAACGGATTGAGTTTAGAGTAAAGTTGAATGATCAGTTTGTTGCGTCTGGTGCTGTGGATGCATTCAAAGTGGGTCCGAGTGAATTGAAGACCGACTTGAATGTCTCCATTACGCCGTCTATTGTCTCTGGTGGTGCTTCTGGTCTCGTTCGAGGTGCATTTGATGGTGCCAAAGGATTTTTGAAGGGTGTTTTGGTTGGCACATTGAGTGGGTTAGTACACTTTATTTGGGTCTGTTCCGTTTGAGCTTGCTCACTCAACATCTTGCATTTTAAAGCTTCAATGGCGGGGAGTTTGGCGACGGTTCCACAGTTGTCGAAATTGTGGACTTGAACATATTTGCATACACAGAATCTGGCAGTGTCATTAACGTCCCATTCATTCGTGAAGCTGTTGGAGCTGTGGATCTTGTTATGGACATCAATCGTTGAGTATTGTCCTTCAAAGTTATTTCCAAGAAACTTATTTTTCTTCATAGCAATCAAAGCGCTCAGTAACGGTGTTGATACGAGTATTGTTGTGGAGGTGGCAGCTGGATTGCTCTTGAAATTGTTGGGTTGATTTTGCCAACCCTTCCTGAATATTATAAGTAAATACACAAGTTATTATATATCGACAAAAGAATTTTGGTTGTGTTTTGATTTATAAGGTTCTTATGGTGCCAGATCAAAGTCTGTTTCTCCACAAATTCGTGTTTTATTAGAAAGATTCCGAAATCCAGCGCGTCAACATATCTAACGACTCAACAGGTTTGTCATAAGGAACCATATGACCTGCCTCGTAGATCTTGACGTATGTAAGTGGTCCATATGTTTTAAATGTTCCAGCCTCATTTTCTTCCACAATGAAAGGACGTTCAGGAGCTGCAAGGTAACCACCTTGTCCATTCCACTCCATCGCATTCAGCCAAGATTCGCTACCAATGTAATTACAGACAAAGTCCGCGTCTCCATTATAGATGAGTACTTTCACATCACCCTCCAACAGCTCGGCAACCGCCGTATCGTATCTGAATTCGCCATCACCAGTGTAGAAAAACGCGGTTCCAACACTGCCACTACAACCAACATACTCCATATCGACGCCAATTAACTCTTGAACCCATTTCTGGTTCAAGTACACATCAATGTCCGTTTGAATTGTGTAGCATGGGGCGACTTCGTCATCACATTCCATTCGAACGTCGTAAGGATTACGTTTCACTTCATCAGGGAAGGCAAAGGCCCTTTCGCAATAGTAATTGGCAGGGATACAAGTGATTTTCGATGGAGCGCGTTCGCATTGGCGGCCAAGGAATTCACAAACGGGAAACTTTTGCTTCAAGCTTTTGTACTTTTCCTCCGTGATGAATGGACCATCTGGTTCGGTTTGAATTCACTTCTGATTCGAATCTTGGCAATGAAAAATGATACTCACACTTCTCATCAATCAAGTAATCCGCAAAGTAGTCATATTGAAGAAGAGAGCGGACCCAGCCATTACCAATTCCAATGGACGCGAGATTCACATGAATTCTGTTTGGGTTTTTAGATGGTGCCTCATTGTTTTCGCGAAAGATCTTGCGGCCAATGGCGGGGATATAATGTCCCGCATATGACTCTCCAAACAAGCTATTCGATAGTTAAGTTTTTGATAATAATGCATCAAAGCGCAACTTACTGGACTGGGTTTTTGGCATATCTTGGTAGATTGAAGAACAGAAGTTGAAAAAAGATATCAACCTCCGTGGCAGCGGTTTCAGAGTCTCCAACCTTTTTGCCAGGTTTCTCGTACGAGAATCCAACGCCGACGGGTTGATCCAAGAAGAGCAGATTCGCCTTAGAATTCCAAGCATACGGATTGAAGCTAGTAGAATTGCCACCTGGATCCACTCGACACGGTCCCAATTCCATAAATAATCCGAGGTTGCTGGAACATCCGGGGCCACCCTAGTTTCAAGGCATAAGCGTTTAAGTTTTTCGGACACTTTGATACCAAGCAAGAGAAAGAGAGGGAGCGTGAAACATACGTTTATCCACAGTATGAAAGGGTCGTCTTGAGGAGAGCTTCGCGAGTCAAAGAGGGCAAAGAAGAAGAAGCCTTGGGGAGTTTCAAAGTAGCCTGTCGCCTTCTTCACGTCATCGGCACACCAGTCCAGGGATCCTGAGCTAGTGCTATGCTGTTTAATATGGACAGCATAGTTTGTAATGGATGGAGTTGAAAAGGTCTACATATTAGTTGTTAGCGAAAGTGGTATCACAGCTACAGTAATCAGTTACAGTGAATTCATTTGCGCGTATCCCATTTTGGAGTACCAGTGGTGCTTGTTTGAATGCAAAGGCACTGGCAACGATGGAATGGAGAAGCAGAGAAAGCATTGGGAGCTTGGGTTTCTCGGATGATTTTTCTTTCCGCCTCCCGTTCCGCCATCCAATAACGTTAACAGGAATACGAATTTCATCGCTTCCTCAATTCAGTGCCCACAACCTCCTGCTTCTTTGCAATCTTTTGGTCGCCAGATAGACCCACCACACCTTCCGACAGCTCACGGACATGAAGGCGCTTGAGAAGGAAGTGAAATGGACGGATCAATTTGGGGGATCAACAAGTTTGTCACTATTGGGGTGAGTTAAATTTTTGGTTTGGTTGTGTTGGTGAGTCGATTGATCAGATAACTGCTTTTGACGATTACTATTATTTTCAGAGACGAAGAACATTCATCTTCACTTTTTCTTTGCCAAACTTGACCACAACTCACTGATGGCTCACCCAATGCGAAAGCAATACACCCTGACGTACAAGTTGCGCATCGTCGATGAAGTGCGAGCACTCTCTGCCTCGCTTGCTGCCTCTGCTCCACACAGGAAGATTCGCAGTGGTTCTCTTACTGCCGTTGCTACTAAACATTCCCTCAACAGGTCGATGCTGTCCAAGTGGGTGCGATCGTTTGAAACCATCAAAGACGAATCTGTCAGGCAAGGTGGGAAGTCTCTGCATTGTGGATGGGGAAGTGTGATGGTGGGCGGTGGAAGGAAGGAACACAGTCGCATCAACAGAGCCCCTCCCTCTCTCTCGCGCATTAGCGTAGATATTGATGGCCACCCCTCTATACTCTCTTCTTCCCCTTCTATGGTACGCTGTATGTTCCTGGAGGAGGAAGTGAAGGTGTTTGGACTGGTGGCGGACCAGAGAAACCGCGGATATGCAGTGTCACCGGCAGACTTGCGCGAGTGGATGTTGGCATACGTGAAGGATCCCTTGAGTTTATTGGCTGATGCAGCACTGGGGGTTGGAACGGAACAGCATAGAGAAACCTTCACTGCATCGTCCCGTTGGTGTACAGGATTCATGGAGCGATATAGATTGAGCATCAGAGCGAGAACTACAACCAGAACTTGTGGGTTGTTGGACCATAGTGACACTCCACCCCTCCCTCTACCCATTTCTCCTCCTCCTTCATCAACCGAACCACACAAAACAAACCAAAAACAAATAAAACCAATAAAACAAACAAAAACATTTTCTTTACTCCTGTTTCGTCTTTTGTGGCTGGTACTGATCCAAAGATCGCTGTTTTTGATGATTTCATTTACAGACAACAAACGAATGGTCTCACTGTCAAAGATATTTACAACTTTGATCAAACTAGACTCTACTTTGATATGTCGCTCAAGAAGACAGTGCATTGGAAAGGATCGACAAATGTAATCATCAAGAATACTGGAAACGAGTCGACTGGATTCTCGGTTGGATTGACATGTCGCGGGGATGGACATCGACTTCCTCCATTAGTTGTCTTTAAGGGTGCAAGAACTGGTCGACTGGCTAAAACGGTGCCTGCTCAAGTCAATGCTCTTGGAGTCGGTGTTCAAGTTTCATTTCAACAAAATGCATGGTTTGACAGTGACGTGATTCTCAACGAGTGCATTCCTCAATTTAAATCTGAAACTTCTGGAAGAAAGGTGATGATGGTGTTGGACAGTTACAAAGCTCACTTGACTCACCCAGTAAAGAGTGCATTTAAGGATACTGGAATAATTCCCGCTGTGATTCCGGGTGGATACACGTCAAAACTTCAGCCACTAGATATTGGAATCATCAAACCTTTCAAAGATGGAATTCGGCGAAGGTGGACAGTTTGGATGCGGAGTTCCATGACAGATGCGAGCGAGTTGAATGCAGACGGAAGACGTAAGCGCCCTAGTTACGCTGTGATCTGTGATTGGATTAGTAATGCATGGAATGATATTGACAACAATGTTTTTGAATCTGCTTTTAGGAAAGGGTTGTGGGGAAGAAATAAGTAAACAATAAAGAGCTAAGGAGAACAAAGATAAGACTCTGTTATTGCAAGAGTTCTTTGGTTTGGGGTTCCAAAGGAAAGGTTGCATAAGTCTTTTTCGTACTCCCCGTCTCTCCTTCACATGAATGATATTTTATTTAAAGTAAACCAGCTCTAGAGCGTAATGTTTTGATAAAGTTTATATCGTCCTTGTCAATGGTTGCACGCTTGCGATGAATTGTTGCAAGATTAACATCTTCAAAGAAAGACACAAGATAAGCTTCAGCCGCTTCATGAATGGCAACAAGGGCGTTCTTTTGAAGCAAGTATCGATGGTTCGCATTTGGTTCTGAATTTTGATTAGATTCAAAGACAACCGGAATACGTTCGTTAGGCCTGCGACTGCGATATTCTTCGCGGAGAATTTGAAAGATCTGTTTTGAGTTACTTATGAGACGAGTGTGACAGGAAGGTAGTTGCTTACTAGGCGTTTGATACGGGCAGTCGGAATCATTAGTTTGAAGCGACTTTGGTATTTTTTAATTTCAAGCAGTGCGGCAACACCAGGCGGAAGACGGCGTCTCTCTTTTTGCGGAGAAGGAGCTTCTTGCCAGTCTTGATTCTCCATTCGCGCTTTTGCAGATAGGGAGGCGGCTCGGGGCACTTTTGGCCTAACATTGCAGCGGTCCACTCCAAATGATTTCGACAAAGTGCGATGAACCCGCACCAAGTTGCGACTTCGTAGGTTGGTTGTGTTGTTTGAGTTTGTGCGTCTGCCAAGCATTTTCGACGGGAAAAATCACGACTAAATCAATCAGATGTCAAACTCGTTCCTCTTCTCGCTGGCATCCATTATTGCACGACTTGAAGAGGACCCTTCAACACACTACACAGCTGATTGTGTCTCTGTTTGTAGCGAGGGTGATTCTAGTAGCTCGTCAGAATCAGATGAGGTGAGTCCAGTTTATTTGTTTGCTTTGTGGACTCATCAATCAGTACTTGACAGGATAACAACAATGACGATGCAAATCAGTCCTCTGATATTGCTGAAGACGAACTGGAGTGCCACGAGCGAGTAGAAGCTGTCAAACATGCACAAACAGCCACAAACGGTGGACAACAACTCTACGCATTGTGGCAAGACGCGGATCTGGAATTGAGCAATCAAACTGATAATGGTAAGCTTTGAAAGTAACCTTGCCAAGATTGACATCTATCACCAATAGACTCTTCATCTTATATTTCAAATTTGATGTTACGGATCAAGTATGCTGAAAGTCGACAAAATATCGCAAACAATGATGGAGATCTAGACGTTGACGACTTTATTAACTGGGACTTGTATGTAACGCGTGTCAATGCTTGGAGAAAGTCGAACCGAGCGATTTGGTGTGGCCATTGTGGAAACAATGCATTCAGTGGTCGTCGGCACACCAAGCTGGGTTGCGAGAAGCTATGCAAGTTTCAGAATTGTCAGTATATGCAGTGTCAGGAACGTGGGACTCGGAAATTGAAGCCAAGAACTTGCCATCACTGTTCAGCTCCATTTCATTCTACTGACGAATGCAGAGTTCAATGCTGCAATGATTCAAATTGCGTTGAATGTGCTTTGCGTTTTATGACGGGAACTTGGAAATAAACATTCATTGGTTTTAGTTGGCATTAGAGGTAATCTCTTGGCCATCGTCTTCTCTTTTGGTTGGCATTAGAGGTAATCTCTTGGCCATTGTCTTCTCTTGTGGTTGGCATTAGAGGTAATCTCTTGGCCATTGTCTTCTCTTTTGGTTGGCATTAGAGGTAATCTCTTGGCCATTGTCTTCTCTTGTGGTTGGCATTAGAGGTAATCTCTTGGCCATTGTCTTCTCTTGTGGTTGGCATTAGAGGTAATCTCTTGGCCATTGTCTTCTCTTGTGGTTGGCATTAGAGGTAATCTCTTGGCCATCGTCCTGTTCATTGTTGAAGCGACGGGTGATGATTAAATGTTGATTGTGTGGACGTAGGGTTATGTTTTAGGACTAGGGTTAGGGTTAGGTTTGCGTGTAGGGTTATCATTTTTACGGTTATTAAGTTCAGTGAACGTTGATATTCATTCCTATAAAGTACGGGATACACTCGCTTGTAATTTAGCGGATTACACAAGCCAAGCCAGATTTACTAATCAATCTTTGATTGTTATCAACCCCGGCCCAATTCATCCGGGACAAAACAAAAAAACTTGCACTTTGCATCAAGAAACGATCCAACAAATGGAACGCAAGCGCAAGGCCCCCACCAATGAGTCTCCGCCTTCGAAACGTTCGCATCAAACCATTCTTTGTAGCTGTGGTAAGGACTTTACCGGCAATCCCTTTCTCTATCAGCGCCATTTGCGAAGTCATGTGAGTGTCTCTGTTAAATTGTATAGTGCTTATACCCTTGAGCAGGAAGCGGATCGTGCTGCAGCCACCATTGCATGGACGGCCGAAATGGATTACGAACGTTACATAGTAAGTACTTTGTTTCTTTGCCCCGCGCTCGAGTGACTGATCAATCAATAGTCGTCACATACTGCCTCGTCATCCCATTCAACAGAGATGTTGACAACGAATGCAAATCCTGCGTCGATTGGATCGTCGTCAACGTCGTTCGCCACCCAAGCCGAATTGGATTCACTGAATCTTCCGTTGCTGTCCAAGCCCCCCCGAAATAACACTGTTGCTTCCCAATACGTGAGTTTATTGCCAATGATGCGCCAGTAATAACTAATGTTTACAGGCCAAGTTCCATTTCACAAACGCTCTCTACGCCCACACCGATTTCACGTTGCAAGGTTCTTCTCGTGAAGGATATGGTGCAATAGCTAGTGACGGTCTTGCAATGTTGCGTTCACCAACAGCGTTGAAGGATTTGCTCGAACTTGAGGAAAGACTGTCAAGGCTTCTTGATAAAGATTCAATGGATTTAGTTGGTGCCCTCAACGAGTACAAGGCAGTATTCAAGCACGGTCACTTCCAGGCTGCTTTCATGGTTGCACAACACTCCAAATTCATCAAGAGTGGTTTCCATGAAGATACTGTTCTATATCACTTTGAATGTCCAAAGCTATTTGTTTGTGGCTGCGACGGAGAAAATGGTGGAGTTTCTGCTTCCTTCTGTATTCTTTACTTATTTTTGAACAGGTCACACAAGCTTCTTTCATCATACCATGATTGAGGCGACGCTTGAAGCATTGAAAAATTTGAATATGGTTGCCTCAGATATGGATCTTACTCCAGATGCTCTGAAAGTGTATTTGATGCGTGATAATATTGGTGATGGAGCCAATCTGCCGCACCGATCTATTTTGTTCACTGAGCATAAGCCATGGTGTTCTGGCTATGACGCTGTTCAGGTTACTGCCATTAATAGTGATCCTGTAGTTGCTCCCTGCTCGGCTGCCTCTTTGTCCACAATCAGCATGCCTTGTAATCCAACTTCCATTGCTACAAATGTACCTTGTAATCCAAATTTGGCAACTGCTCCTTGTAAATCCACATTATTATTGTCTGACATTGTTGAAGGTGTTTGTAATGCAGGAAAACCCAATGAGAAGGGAAGGCGGCGTGTTGAGGGTTCAATTGATATTCAAGTGCTTCACAAGCACATGGATATAAATTATATGTTGTATGCTGCAGCTGGATGGAATATAGTGGAAGTGGTTGCAATTGGAAAGGACCAGAAAGACTATTACCTTTCCCGTGGTATTCCAGTCAAGACTTTTTACAAGGCCTCACCAACCAAGCCTACTACCAAGTCTGCAAAACAGTCTACCATACCTTTTTCTATAAACTCTGTCACTGGATTTGATCACACCGCGGCCATGTGCTACAAAGAAAACTTTATGAAACAAATTCGGGAGAACCCTTCAGCTCCTTCTGTTCGAAAGTATTTGGATTTGTTTGTTGTATCGCACTTCAAGAGTGGGTTTGTTGCTTCTCTGAAATTAGAATCGGAGCTTGAAACAATAGTCCTCGCTGCTGCGTATGAAAACTTTTCAAGGCTTGTTAGCAACAGTCGCTACTCTTTTTGGTCTGATGGAAAGCCTTGGAGCTTTGTTTCTGATCCCCAAAATTTGTACACTGGATCTCAAGCTGCTTCAATGTTTTTTGGGGATTCTTTTGGGAAGCCATTGTTAAATCCAACGTTTGTTCAACGTGAAAAGGTTCAAGAGACAATTCTTGGGGATGGATACCAGTATTTTCGTCAGTTTATCATTGGTGACACTTTCTTGCCTCCACCGGTTAGTTCAAATCAATTGTGTCTCTATTCTCATCCAATTCCCTCATCAATCAAGTCGTCAAAAGGAACACGAATAGATTATTCAGGTGTGATCTTGGGTAAACATAATCAACCACTATCACATTCTGAATTTGAGCTTTCTGTTCGACACCGTCTTTGTCTTGGCAGTAATGGTCAATACTTTTCAAGTGCTGTTGAAACGTTAATCACTCGAGGAGTTTCGAATATGAAAAAGAATAGGGCTGGAGATGCAATGGAGATACTCAAGGCAACAGAAATTGCACGACGTTATGTGCATGGAGAAGATGTTTCTAATCTTTTTGACTCTGATGTGGATACTAACTTTATTAGCATTCTATTCCAAAGCTGTGAGGAGGGAAAGAAACCACTTCAGGATTGCGGTAACTACTTGCGAGAAAATGTGACAACGCAGTCGCCATTTTATATTCGCAATATTATTGAATTCGAAGCTGTTGGTCTCATTGATAGTAACAATGGTAACCCCAAGTTGGTTGAACTGGATCTTGTGGCTCCACGAATGAATCATGATTCATGTTTCACTATTCAAAACACAGAAGATGGAGTTGGACGAGGTCTTGCGTTGCAGCATATTCTTGGAAGTGATGGTATGAATGCGTGCGGTGTTTTTTACTTTGATCAAACAAAGGAAAAGCGTTTCCGGTTTGACTTAATAGACCCCGGATCTGAAGTGATGCAACAGTTGCGTTCAACAGCTAAAAAATACCAACAAGAAAAAAGGGGCTGTATGAAGGACCATTTGGTGAATATTGAGAAGGCCAAAATGGATGTTCCTTTCGCAGCTGTTGAAAACTATTCAGTTCCAATCGGTGTGCTTCTTTCGTCAAACACTTCAATTTACAGTACGTTCTTCAAAAATCAGGTGGTTGTTGGTGATATTCTGAGGTCTGGTGTTTTGGCAGCTTATGAAACTGTGCCTGATATTCTTCAACTGGCTCTAAACTCGGCAGAGGTTGTGTATGGTTGCAGAAACAAAGAATTGGATGGGAAAAAGCCATCTAACAAGGCTAATCACACAGCAAAGCTCAAAATTATTCACGACTTGGTGAATTTTGCACCTTCACGATTTTCTAAGTTTCTTCCAACAAATCCACCTGGCTATAAGCCTGACAAAGAATTGATGATGCAAATTAACTGTGTTTTGCTGGATTCAAAGAAGATAGACACCGAGTTTGTCGTGGTGGATGTTGTTGGCACCGACTTGAAACTGAAAGTTAAAGTGGATGAGGACACAATAGCACATTTTCTTGTAACTTCAGTGGGTCAGTCAAGTGTCCGTACGTTTGAAGTTCGTGTCAGCAAAGATCAAGCCACCTCTTTTGATATTCATCCGGCTCGACGCTATAATCTTCCATCCCAAAATATTAACAATCCCATTCCCAAACAAAACCGAGTTGCTCCAATTTTGACTTATATTCCCCCACCGCCACAACCAAAGTCTGTACGTTCTTCTGCCTCTTCTAATTCAAATATGTTTGCTCCATTGTTTGATGCTTGTGGTGAAAGTGATCATTCCAGTTGCTCTCACATGGATACAGACTGTGATGAGCATTCATGCTCTGATGAAAGTGTTGGGAGTCAGTCAGATAGGAAAAAGAAGTTGGAGGATGGGTTTGTTGATGTATATGACGAAGCCATCAAGAATGCTTCCAGTGCTGCTGATGTGGGCGAAAAGAAGTTGAAAGCGGGAGACGTCATTAATGGACTTGAGACTCCTTCTGGTTTGTTTTTAAGTTTTAAGTTTCACTGGTTGACTGTTGCATTAGCCAAATGTATGTCAGGAAACTTTGCTATTGTTGAGGAGCTGAACAAGGATGTAACTCTACAAAAGGCAAGTGCGCGTGTAATGCTTGCCACAAAATGTGATGTACGGTCTTTATTGGAAAGGCAGTTATATGGCTTCTGCTTGGATCAAGAATTATCTTTTGGGAATCAGTTGATTGACAGACAGATTTTACAAGTCGGTGAGCTGTTCAAATCACGATTTCAATTCAAAGAGCTAGCCACCTCGGATGTATTATCTTTACAAGAGTTGTCAAAAATGTCATGGCGATGTGATGAGATTTCCTTGTTTCGGGAGCTTGTTCAAACTGGTATTTCTGCCAACAAACTTGGGTCATTGGTTCATATTGCCCACGCACTGAAAGATTTGGAAATGACAGATACAAATGAGAGACTAAGAAAGATATTGTTTCTGGCTGTTGCTCTCGACGGAACCAATTCAATGAACCTGGTTAAACGTGTTCCTATCAGTGCAGATGGAGATTGTAAAGCAAAAGTTATGAAGTTAATTCGAAAGGGTGTCCCGCATATGCTTGTATTAAAAGAGGGAAAGGGAAATCTTGAGTTTTGGACACTCCCGTTTTATTGGAACAGCTCTGCGACAGATTCCGAGCTATCAACAATTTCTAAAGTTATACTCAGCAAAGTTTTTGATACTGCTTTTCCTGAACCACTCAATTCTGAATCAGGCAATCACATCCCTAAACTCTCCAATCAAAGGCGCTCAGATATCTTGGATCTTCAAAAGTCCATTAAAAAATTGTTCTATGTACCAGGAGCTGGTTTGGGAGAATATGCAGACAAACTGCTGGAATACAAGGTACGCACGGAAACTGACCAAGTGAGTTGTCTGGGATTATTTCAGAAGCTTATTTAACTCTCCTCTATAGACCCCATCAGCTTCAACAACTTTGCATATTTATTTGAAAGAATCTTGGAATCTGATGTCTCTAGCAAATGCCAAGCTTTCACAACCATACAATGACACTGTTGAAGCAAAAGAGATTGTAAATCGTATTAAGGCACTAAAGAAAGAATTGGACGCACTCGGGAATAGAAAGGCTCACGACTTTGCAAATTTGATGCGAAGCAATTCAGATTTAAATACCGATGCAAAAAATCATAGTCTTGGATTGATTATTGTTGCTGCTACAGATTCTAGGTTTGATGCAATAGAACACTCCCTGGATTTCTTGACCTATGCCCAGTCTATAACATTGTCATGTATTCTCACTCGCCCAGTGACTCGATTCATTGACAAAGGAAAACACCCAGTATTTGAACAAACCTCAGATTTCAGTCAACATTATCTGCAATCAACACTGAATATTGAACTTATGCAACAACAGAATCTGCTGGTGTGGGATATACCAGCACAACTTGCGTCTTTCTGCAAAAATCATGGCGTATCTGACTCGGGTGCAATATCAGCAACAAATCGTTCAGAAAAGAATGAAACGTCACTTCTTTCACTCTATAGCTCAGTGTGCACGCTTCAAAACACGTTTACTTTCAAAAAGATGGAAAATCGAGGGGCTGATCCAGAACATATGGAAAAGAAGGCAAAAAGAGAGTATTACGTTGATGGCTACAGTAAGTCAGAGCTTCAGGCTATTCAGGATTTTAGGGGATTTGCTTATGCTCAGGATAATCTGTTTACCAAGCAAAATGGTTTATTGGAGGTTTTGTGTCCAACTTCTGCAGGTAATAGCCAGATATTTCAGAATGCTTCAAAAGACATTTACTCTGAAGTCAAGAGTTCAATTACTTCAATGTGGAAGAAACGTAAGCGGCGCCAACTTTTCAACCAAACTGCTAACAATAATTAATAGGACCCAAGAGCATTCAAAAGTATCTTCAGTCTTACAACAGGAGTCATATGAACAAAGGTGTTGTTAACTATGACAGGGAACCGCAACCAATCAGCTTTCCAGCCAACAAACTATTTTATGCATTCCGTGGGGACAGTCTCCACCAAAACCAATCCCCTGCATTCATTGCGAACGGAGTTCGTTTTTTCCAAGCTAGTGCAACGTCTGGTCGAGCGCATCAGTATGCAGACGATTCAAAGTTGCGCCCCAAACTAAGTGTTACAGATGTTTGTGTCAAGGTTGGGGTTGGTTCTATAGACGTATTTTTCAAAGCCGACAAGACCATTCCAGTCTGTTTTATCAACGACTACTCTATTTTGCTTGATAAGTCAAAGTGCGCAACACCATCTTTGATTGATTTGGAACTTTGTGTCTCTGCTGGATTGTTTGTTGAGGGCAAAGCCAGTTTCCATACTCCTCTGAAAATGAGAAGGAAGAAAGAAAAGTTCCCTGCTCCTAAACGAATCAACAGTGATGGAACACTGTGGAATGGTGAAGTGCGACCATCTTGGGATAGAAGTAATTCCTTTGTTGTCTTTATTGCTCGTTTTAACCTTCAATAGTTCCCAAACGTGCCAAAAAGGAGGCTACTCCTCAAGAATCGAGGGAGGCGGGGGAGGCGTCAAGTAGTATGCAGGATAGTTGCAATCCATTGGAAGGTACTGAAGTTTGGCATTCATAAGCAATCTTACTGAATTCTTCCATGCACCAAGATTTTGTACCAATTCCGACTGAAACCCTTGGGGCTGACTTTCCTGCTGCTCCCAAATTTGAACCATATTCGTGGCGTCCAGGACATCCTGAAGGATTAAAGCGACATGAACCATTCTTGAAAAATAACTTGCTGCTTCAAGTTCGGAACTTGGATGGTGCCAAGTTTAAAACAGATTCCAAGCACAGTATTGGTGGCGACATTGGAAATGGGACTTCTCTTGCTGCAACAATTCGTAATGGAGATCGACTTATCACCAAGCCAAATTATGAGTTCCCGTTGCTTCATGAACGAAATTCTAAATTACAGTCAGAGTTGGATACATTGATAAATCAAACACCAAATGTAGTGAATTTGATGGAGGAAAAGAAAAGGTTGGAGGAAGATATTGTTCGGCGACGCTTTGAGCTGAAAAGATGGGAGGTTGCCGGTGGGAAGAAGAACACAAACCCTCCTCCATTCACTGTGAATGAAATTAAGAATGTGGAGGCCGATATTGATTTGTTGAGTAAGAGACTTTTGAATGAAAGGGCTCTAGCCAGTGTTTCTGTGAACGCGGCTCGAAAACAAGACCAAACCATTCGAAGAGAGGAGCTTGAATTGAAACGGAATCAGGAATATGTGAAATGTGGAGTTGGTGTTAAGGAAAACTTTGGCGAGTTTGTACCGCGAGACTTTCTGGAGGAGATGGAAAATAATCGAGAGAAGATGAAGTCAGCTGCAAATGTAATTCATCGAGTTTTTGAGATTTTGAGCACATGCATTGATGCGGTATTTTTCCCCAAATACTTTGCAACTGGTGTGTATGCAGAGTTGGCTTATGGTAGATTATGGGGAAAGATCAAATGGATCAAGGAAATGCGAGGTGGCTTCTTCTGCTTCGTGACAGAGTGTCAGTCCACAGTGCTCTGCTCTTCTTGTTCCTGTCATTCGCCACCATATCGCAGACGAAAGTTTGCTTGTAGTAACTATTTTTGTCGGAAGAAAGATGGTCGGGATTGGGATGCCAGTGATATTATTTTCCTCGCTGCACTCTTTTGTAGTGCTGCAGTGACAACCGCCTTACACATCCAAATTAACGTCTATCTGGTTTACAGCAAGGGCAGGAGTGTCGATGACAACGTGTAGTCGTAAGTTCGTTGCCTTGCTTAACCACATTTATTAATTTCTTCCTTTTTGACACAAATAGTACACTCAGTCTGTTGAGATGTGCCTCCTTCAATAAGTTGTAAAAAAAAAACACTCTGTTTTTGATGGATATGTGAAAAAATTTGCGAATATTCGTCAGTCACCTCATTTTTTATTATAAATATTTAAAAACTAAAACATTTGTCCAGAAGGGTTGCCAAGATATTCTACTGTATTTAACATTTTAGAAGAACATTAAAAAAAAACAAAAGGTAAAAGAAAAAACATACCTGTAAAAAATAATTAGAATTATGCCATAAGGAAAGCAAGGCCATACCAAATTTCTTTGTATTGTTAATCAGGAATGTATCCAGGGCTGTTAAATGAAAGCTGCAGGTCGACCACCAGTATGATTGTAATGAAACAGCAAGTGGCGAATGTTGCATGCAGCTTGAATATCTTTGTCCACAATCTTAGCAACAAATGTTAGTGCTGGTACCAGTCACAAGCATACATACAGTAGGGGGTCCTGGTGGGCACTCAACAAGACCATAAACTGAACTCTGGATGTTAGTAAGATCAGGGCATTGAACAAAGGGATGCATTGGTTGTTTGTCATCATCAATGCAGTATTTTCTCCAGTGAAGATCCTGAAACTTGCGTTTCTTGTGGGGGCATCTAAGAATAGGACGTCGAACCTAGTCCAACATTAATGTAAGACTTACTTTGTTGATTACTTACTGTCACAACTGGTGGATATTGGAACACACCTCCTGCCTCATAGCCAGCACTGAGACGATGGGACCGCTGTGAAGTCAAATGCTCATCAATAACAAACACAAAGTGCTCATGAGCAGCCTTTTCTCTGATTCTCTGTGTGAAAAACACATATTTAGTATTGCCAACCATTGCGTTAAACTGACATTGTTGGGAACAGGTGCCCATGGTCTCTGGTGATTCCAAGATCCATCGCCATAAGCAAAATAGACTGGTGCAACAGGAAAAGCTGGAATATTATTCAAGCGGCGTGTTCGACGGCGGAGTTTTCTTGCTCCAGGAACAATCCTGCCTTGCATACTGTTCCAATCAGTGTCTGTCATGCGCCCAGCCATACGATTGATGAGAGCTTGTTCAGCCCGCTGGTGTTTCATACGACTGCTCTGCTTCCACTTTAGATGCTGGGGACGAGAATACTCTTGCAACAAGAATTCTGACTGGAAATGCTTGACCATCCAGGTCCATTGACACCAATGACCCAGTGTACGTTGATCAATAACACGTGGAGAATTTTGAGCAAGGACATCATATGCAAAGTTGATGCGGTGATCATTGTCTCGGAACACCTCTTCCCTCTTTTCAGAGAGCTTAGAACCATTGATTTGACGCATATGACCATGGGAAACCTGAACAACGTGGTCATGAATAATTTGTCGTGATGGAGGATGTGCAGGCGGAGGTACTGGAACTGGAGCAACAGCAGCATTGTTGATTTGGAGCTGGATATCACTATTGACACAAGTTACAACATTCCTGATACCTAAATAGGTAAAATAAATATTAGAAGCTGATTTAGTAAGCCAAACACAGAAATCAAACCTGGGTCAACACTAATAACATTGTGAGGATCCAAGATTCCAGCTTGAATTTGATTCACAATTCCCATATTGTTTATGTGATGATCCACACGCACCATTCCACGACCATTTATCATGAATTGGTTATAGTTATAATTTTGTGGGAGTGAATTTGCATCATCAGTCCAACTTTTGTGAGGAACTCTGTTGGCATTTGCTGCAAGATTGTTCTGAACAAAGGCTTGTCTGGTATTCAGAGTCCATGAAAAGCTTCTGCCATCAGTTTGAAGATAATATGAAGCTAGGGCCCTTTAGAATTATTCAATGCAATAAAGTTTTACATACAATCAACATCATTCCTCAAGTGGCGACTCCAGCGAACAGATTCAACTCGAAAAAACAGTCCAATTATGCCACGATGTTCAGCTCGAGTCCCTCCATGACCATTGTATCTTCCAACCCCATTTGGTGGACTAATTATTCCCAATGCAGGTACAATGATGTGCTGGAAATGTGCAGCAGCAGCTACAAGTGAAGGTGGAAAGTTAACTCCACCTGGTGGTTGAGGAAGTGGAACAGCAAGAGGCCCCAAAAGGTCCCTCAGTCGTGGCATAAAATATTGACATAGAACACGATAGTCTATCCCACAAAAGACTGCTTGAGCCGTGGTAGCATTGGTTGGAAGTGGTGCAAGAGGAAAATAAGCTTCACTTCCAAGGAGTGCCATATCTGGGCGAATAAAACTGTTTCAATGGTAGTATGTTTGAAATTAGCAAATGAAGGCTTGACAGATAAAAACTTACTCTCTGGTATAAGCCAAAATATTATTGCCCATTCTTGACATTGCCCTAATAAGATTCATTTCAAAGTGTGGGCCACGCTGAATGTTATTGAAGGGCATGGCAACAAGAAACTGTCTGTGATGGAGAAGAAATGCAACAATATTGTTGGTCACTGCCTGTGGAACTGCTACAGGAAGTGCAAGTGGGGCACCAAATGGTGGGGTCAGGTAATTGTATATTGCTGTCTTTGCAGTTGCCTTGATAACAGCGGTAGGTTGGTATCCATGCAGGAAGCAATGAAAGTTGAAAACCTGAATTATGTTGTAAGATTTAAAGTAAATTTCAGACAAGATCAACAAACCTCCTCAGCCAGCTTGCCTAAATTGGCAATGAATCTGCGAGCAAGTGCATTTTCAAAGTCTGTACGCAATCGTTTGGCTTCAATGGCAATAACTTGCTCCCATTCATAGCCGGGACAGTTAAAGAGGGGAACCATTCGAAGACCAGGTTGGATGGGTTGTCCATTCTGAAAACCATTGTTGTCACAACTAAATGGATGATGAAAGTTTTGGAAAGTTTCCAACAAGTAATGTCTTGTGACAGAACGGCGGGTGTTTTGGTGTGCCTGAAGGGCTGCACCAACTGGAAGGATGTAGGGTGTGCCAACAGGATTGCCAGGAAGTACAAAACCAATTGGAAGTGGGGCATGATAATTATTGGCGAGCAGATTTCCAGAAGCATACTTGAGTGCAAATTGGAAGAAGGATTCTGAAAACTCAATGTCAAGATGATCGTGACCTAATTTTAAGTCCCAATGAATTTAAACGATATTAATTTGAGCTGTTAAATACCAGTTGGGTTGCGCTCTAGGTGAAGGTTGATTGCAAGCATGGCATCGGAGCGTAGGAGGGACACATTTCTTGCAAACTCTTGTAAGAGTGGCCCCATTACACAACGTAGTTCTGGTCGAGTAGCTTGTCTTGCTCCAACATGGCGAGTGCGATGGAAGTTGTTTTGAGCCATATGAATGACAGAAGTGGCGACCAAAAGAATGAGAAGAATAGATAGGAGGCAAGGCCTCATCAGTTGGCTCGTGTTTTTTTCTCGAATGCAATTTTCACACTGTTATCTTTTTTATCCGATCTCATTTTCCGTTGGGGTTTACCCGGAGTTTTTCCGGCTTTCTTCCTCTCAGCAACAGGATCCGTACCAGGGGTCGAACCTAGAACCTCTTGATTAATAGTCAAGCGCGGTAACCATTTGGCCATTCGCCCATGACATGTGGTCAAGATCGGCAAACAAAAACCGAAGATGAATGTTCTTCGTCTCTGAAAATAATAGTAGGGCATACATGGCGTTGTTCACCACCGATCTCATACCCCAGCGTCGCTTCTTACGCTCCAATGGAATGTATTCTCTGGTAGTAGATGATTTGTCGCCAACAGGATGGGTTTGTTGAATACGCTTGAACGACTGCAGACTGTCCTTGATTTCCTTTCCGGTGTGCTTGAGTGCAAAAAGAGCTTCAAGTTCCTTGTCAACATTATTAAGAGCAACGCTTTCGACATTGCTGCCTCCATTTTTATCAGCGTCGTCCAAGAGCTTCATTTGCTGCTGATACGAAGCCAAAATCTTTTTGGTGTTTTCCAGTTCTTTCACTTGATCTGGCTCCAAGTTGGGCTTTCCCTCGTAGACTGCAATGGTTTGCCGTAAATAGTCGAGAACTCGATCGTTTGGGACCACCAAAGATTCCCTTTTGATGAACCTT
Source organism: Rhizoclosmatium globosum (assembly GCA_002104985.1). Taxonomy (NCBI): domain Eukaryota; kingdom Fungi; phylum Chytridiomycota; class Chytridiomycetes; order Chytridiales; family Chytriomycetaceae; genus Rhizoclosmatium; species Rhizoclosmatium globosum. Next base: position 402,990 of record MCGO01000028.1, read on the forward strand.
GTATGGATCAGTAAGAAAAAGGAACAAACGAACGCGACTTACTTGGCGAATTTGGCCATTGACTTGATAATCATATCTTTTTCACTAATCAACTCTCTCTTCAACAATTCGAGGCCATTAATGGCTGTTATGTACTGAGTTTTCTTGGCAACCAATGCATCAAGGTCACTTCTGACTGTAGCAACTTCGCAATCCTCCAAATAAGTCTCAATATCCGTGAGCATATGCATATGCTTGTCAGTTCCACAGGTGTGTCCACGAGCAGCACAAACGTAACAGTTGGCTTCTCTCCTGAAGGCCAAGCAAGACTTCATCAATGGATGATTCACCTGGTTGAGAGTCACACCTTCCAAATAACACGGCTTGTGGCATGCCTTGTACTTCATTTCGTTACCAGCTGTAACGACTCCATTGAAAACCTCCACAACTTCACAACACGTAGCACTGGTACAAACTGTCATTGGTTCATTTAATTGAACTACCTTGCATCGTCGAACAGTAACGTTCAGTTGGTCTTCGAGATCCTCGCCTTTAGTTTCCGCAAGTTTTACTTCATTCTCTTTAGCCTCAATAGATGCCAACGTGGCGTCGCAGTTCTTGGAAACCTTGACAAGTACATCGGAAATACTGGCAATGAGGAGCTTGGTTTCATTGAGTTTCTTGATTCCAAGTGTAACTTTGAGTAAGGACTCAATCAGAGAACGACAGGCCTTGGATGAACGCGCCCAATGTGTACGATTACCAGCTGTGAGAGAGCCATCTTCGTCGTTGAAGAGTTCAAGACCAGCGGCTTTGGCACAAACAAGACGGAATCCAGCATTGTCAACAAAAAACTGCTTGTCCTGTTGAAGGAGCTTCAACTTGCGCTCCTTCGTACTGAGCTGCTCTTGAAGCTCCACAATCGTGTTGTGAGTACCACCCAAGGCATAGTTTGTTGTGCTGCTGACTGTGAAGAGGAAGTAAATGTTGTTGGCCAAGTCTTTGTTCAAACGAGCAAACGTCTCGAGGAAGGTGTACATAATTGGTGCCGTAAGACGTTCCTCATTTGGCTTCATCACGAAAAGAACTGCTGATAGGTGGGAGAGAGAACTGATGTACGAGACAATGTGATCGCTGTTAACCTTGTCTTGTTCAGGGCCTCTGCTATCAAGCATACCAGGTGGATCAATAAAATTTATCTGGCGGTTGTAAAGTGTGATGGTGTAGGTCTTACAAAACTGGAGGGTAAAAGAGTTACAATATTAAACGGTGAAGTATCTCACTCACTTGCGTCACAGACTGTCCGCGATTATTGACGTTTTCATTGGTTGCCTTTGACTGGTCACCAAACTTAACCACGGATTGATCCTCTCTTATCAACTGCCCATCGGCGTCACGTCTTCCAAACCCGCTGGCTGTAAATTCCCCCGGAATCGGAATGACCAATTCAGAAGAGTTCCTCATTGCATCATCAAAGTCTTCGAAAAGGTAGTAATTGATGAAGCTGTTGATGAGAGTAGACTTGCCAATGCCCGATGCGCCGACAATGAGAACGTTCACATCAGCCAGAGTGGTTTCTTTACGACATCGCTCCCAAGAATGACCGTGTGTGCCTTTAGATGGAGAACAGCAGAAATCGGTGGCATGAAGGGGAAACTTGGATCCATCCCAACAACGACAATACAAGAAATTCTCCTTGTCAAATTGGACAACTTCACAGCAATCCTCACATCGCCACTCAATTGGCTTGCTGGAACATGTCTGTCCTTGACAACGAAGAATCATATTTTTGAGATTCAGGCGTGCGGCAAGGTCGTCGTCAGTCTTGATTCGATGACGTTTTTTGACACGGACCAGTGGCGAAACAAAGACTTGGCACTCCTTTTCCTTTTCGTACGGATGAATGTCCAATATGATATTCCCATTCATTCTCTTGGACACAATATGGGACTTGCAGTGAAGTTTGCAGTTAGTCAGACAATCACAACAAATGTTCTCTTGGTTGATATCGTCCAAATGTTCCTTTGCATCATGGAATTCATCAACACACTGAATTGACTGCATCAGAGGAATGGGCTCCAAGCAAATGATGAACTCGACAGATTCGGAGTTGCCATGCTTTTTGATCAAGTTGCCCATAATCGAACGGCTCTCCGTTTGAACAGAACGAGCATAGTCTTCAGTGTACAAAATGACGCGTCCAGAAGGGTACTTGGCCAAGTGAACGCTCACGGCATTGTCAGCTTCACGCGAATTCTTGAAAACTTGAACACCTGGATACAACACATCCACAACAAACTCAACAAACTCGCGACGTGACTTGCAAGCCTTAATAAAATTGTTACAGCTCAAGCGGATTTTTGGCGACTCCTTCACCATTTCCTCGTCAGCGTCGTCAAACTCTTGCTCCTGCATCCGGTACTTCACTCTCTTGATCATCTTGTCCATGGCCGCATCAATTTTGCGAACTGCAACCTCCCATTCTTCAACTGGCATCAAGTCCTTATGTTTGGAAGATTTGGCGATTCGAAGTTCATTCGACGCTGTCTTCAACATTCTCATGACTTCATCCATGGAAGATAAGATACGAGCAGCCATTTCGTCACTCATCTTGGTTACAAGAGTGTTATTGAGGTACGTGGTGCTGAGCTTGCGGCGGATAGCATCGAGGGAAGTGAGTTCGTAACGCACGTGGTTCATGGAATCCTTGTTGATGAGACTTGGGATGGAACGGAAATAGTCGATAACAGCTCTTGGATCTGCTGGAATCACCTTGCTGTGGATAAAAGTTCCTTTGATTTCCATCTTGGTGTTTGAGAGGAATGAGTGACTCTCCGAATCGTATCCTACGGCTCCAGATGCATCCACCGAAGCCAAGATGACGTTCAAGCTTGCATTTAGCTTACCCTTAAAGGCAGTTCAATAAACAAGGATTTGAGGAAACAAATGCTTGTACTCACCTCAATCTCAAAAATATTCTCATGTTCCTTCACATCATACTCAAAAGTGCAAGACACATAACCTCCGTACACAATCTTGGTTATAATGTGGGTAGACTCGGTCTCTTCCGTTAAAATCTTGGATGTTTGCAAGTGGCCAATAACATGGTCAATCACCACAGTCTCTTGACACGTTTCAAAGCGATACATCAAAACACCGCGAACTGTTCGGTTGTTGGTCTTGTTGATGCGCAGGAACTGAAAGTCCGCTCCACAGCTCAGGAGCCCGAAGAGAACGCCAACCTTGAGGTGACCATCCAAATGGTACTTGTTCATCTTGTCTTCAGAGTTTTCATTGGATGAGAAGAATGTCTCACTTGATTCGACCCTGCTGAGTACGGCCTTGTCAAACTTGGGGCCGAGAATGTTGTACTGCACTGGCGCTAATCCGATTAGGTTGAATCCTTGGCCGAGTGTGAGTTGTTCACTGGGGTCGAGGTTAGGGAGTTTGACAATCGTGTCGGTCATACTCTGTGTTGTTTCCTCTCTTCTTTTTGAAATGCAAACTCGCTTTTGCCCTTATATCCTCGGACGGCCATAAAATTTTTCAATTTGGATTGGGTAGTACATTTTTTTAACAGTTAATTAAATCAAAGAGCGAAAAACTTGCTCCTTTCCACTTTCAAATTTCAAATTCTAATTCTAATTCTAAATTAATTCTAATTTAATTCTAATTTAATTCTAATTCTAATCCAGAACTTCCATATTTGCAGCACTAAAGTCAACAGAAGGTTTGAGTAATCGTTGATTGTTTTGACGAGGGTCTTCTTGTTGCCACATTGACCAAGTAGATGAATGTTGATTGTACAACGGTGCAATGAAATGGAAGGACGCATCAACAAAAGGCACTCGTTTCAATTCATTTGTGTATTTCAGGCCATCAAGGATGTTTGTCTTGGTTTTTGAATTTTGAATTTTGAATTTTGAATTTTAATTTTAATTTTGAAAGGAGCAACTTTTTCCCTCTTTCCTTTACTGTATTTCTCGAAAATATGTGAAGCATGTCGATCACTAATGTTGGGTATTGTTTCGTGTTGGACGCCATCTCTGTCCACTCTCTCTGTACCAAGGCTGTGCTGGTAAGTTTCCATTGCTCTCTTCTGCTTCCTGAACTTCGTGGGAGGATTATAGAAACTCAGAGACAAGCATATATCTGATTTATTGACAAGTAGTACACGACTGACCACACTCCCTCCATCCCGTCCGATACCCATATTGCATCATCAATGCGTGGACCTGAAAACTTCTTCTATGCTCTCCGTATCTAATACTGGTGTGCTTTCCGGTCGAATCGCAAGTTTGCCTTCACCAACAGACAACACAACGGCATTTCGCTGATTATCCACGGACATTGGATCATCCAACGTAGGGAAAATGTTGGTAAGGGATCCTTCACGTATGCCAACATCCACTCGCGCAAGTCTGCCGGCGACACTGCGTATCCACGTTTTCTCTGGTCCGCCACCAGTCCAACCAACTTTACTTCCTCCTCCAGGAACATGCAACGCACCATAGAAGGGGATGACGAGTATAGAGAGAATTCCATCAAAATCTACGCAAATGTGGGAGAGAGAGGGAGGACTGTGTTCCTTCCACCAACCAACATTACACTCCCCCATCCACAATGCAGAGCCGTCCCTCCTCGCTTCACAACATTTTGTTTGATGGTATCGACAGATCGTACCCACTTGGACAGCTTTTTTCTATTGAGGGAATGTTTAGTAGCAACGGCACCACTGCGAATATTCCTGAGTGGAGCAGAGGCAGCAAGCGAGGCAGAGAGTGCTCGAACTTCATCGACGATGCGCAACTTGTACGTCAGGGTGTATTGCTTTTGCATTGGGTTATCCATCAAAATAATAATAATAAGTGTGGATGGAAAACGAGGTAAGCTTCTTTTGCCCAACACCTTCTCTGTCTGGCTCATCGTCCAGAGTATCCTCATTCAAATCTTGTAATCATGTGAACAGACGACGACCGAAATCTTTTGTGTGCTTGCTTCCGACTCCAACCTCACTGGTTTCCCCGTTGACTTTGATGTATCCCGCAACGTTGGATCCTTTAAGAAAGCTGTTTACGCAAATAGATCGTCTCGGCTGGTTGGGATTGATGCCGCAGACCTCACACTCGTCAGGATCTGCAACGGTGATGTTGGAGGGCTGTCGCCAGAAGAACTGAAAGCTTCGGGAAACCTGCTGAGTCTGGATTACTACGGAAAGTGTCCCGAAGATGAAGTGGACAATGTGTCTATGTTTAGCCCTAGCCGTGGAGTTCATAAAACGAGTGGTACTTTGGTGTTCAAGGTTGATTCCATCTCTCAGGGTTCTCACTTTGATATTTAACGTGGAAAGTGGAAAGTAGGTCATGAACTCCATGGAAGAAGTGTCGTTTTTTACAAAATCTCTTCCAAAGAGACTACATCATGTGCTTGTGCTGGTTCCAAAGCCAGTGGAACCAAAAGCTCCACCTTCAATTCAAGACTCATTCAGTATGTCTTCCTCTTCTGAATTAATGCATTAATATATTATTGTAGTCAAGGAGTTACGAAAAGCTTTTGCTGTGGTCAACATTGGCAGTGTTAGTCCATCACTGTCTGAAACAGCTCTGGGACAAACGACTTTGCGCAAAGCCAAAGAGTATAACCTGTTTCACCAACACGAGCATGATCCATCCAAGGAGCCAATGCTATCACAAAGCGATGCCGAGGATTTCGCACTCTTAACTGACGATAAACTCTCTGAGAAACTGTTTGATGTCAAAATGACCCGGATTTTTCAAAATGCGTTGGGTCCTGATGTACATCTTGTGAATAGTGAAGAGTGTGGTTGGTTGATGCAGGGGGGAGACAGCAGCACAGACTTTAAACCTGATTTCCATGTTACTGTGAAGGGACTGTATATGCACAAAGAAGAACCTGATGATGCTGTTCAAGAAGCTCGTCGACTTGTCCATGAAACGTATGGTACAGTGTTTCGTTTCGGGACTCCCCCAAAAGAACTCTGGGGTATGATCACAATTCTGGAAAGAAAGTTGAAATTTACAGAGGGAAGAGATTTCGGCCAGGCAAGTAACTTTTTTCTTGTATTTGTTAAAGTAACAAACCTTTAGGTCATACGTTACCTTCAACATCTCAACAATCATCACGAAGGAGGGAACGCCGTTCTTTTCGACAAGACAAGATGTTGGCTCATTCGTGCTCGTGAAAAAAATGTCCTGTACTCTATTGAAAATGTTGATTGGTTGGCTGGTGGCTCAAAGGAGAAATTTGTGAATTTTGTTCACTCTTCATTGCAGCCTTGGAAGGGCCTTATCTTGGATGCTTGTAACCACTTCAATGTTGACCTTGTAAATGAAAAAGCTTTTCTTGGAACGGGTGCTACAGGCCGTGTATTCAAAGTCTGTCGTACGACAAATGGAAAAACGAACTATTATGCACTCAAAATTGTCCTTAAACCCAACAATTTGTCTCTTATCTCCGAATGCCGCATGTTGAAGGCGGCAGAGAAAACTGGTGTGGTCGTAAGCGTTGTTGGAGAGTTTAAACAATTTGGAAATGGGACTGGAGGCGGATTGTTGATTTCTCCAGTTGGTGTCCCGGTTAACCGCGCAAAGTTGACTCAAAGTCTTTTGCATCGCGTTGCAAAAGTTTTGTTTGCACTTCATCTTGAGGGATTGCAACACGGCGACCCACGTCTTCCGAATTTGATTCAATTCAAACGTCAGTTGTATTGGATTGATTTGATGGCTTCTATTCTTGACGGAGAATATCGCTGGCGAGAAGATGCGTCTGCCCTTTCGCGTTCAGTTCTTGGTCTCCACCAGGATGACAACCTGCCAGAAAACATCACGGCACTGATTGACCAGTACGCATTAGATAAAAATGAGGCAGCGTGTTTGGCACTTGCTGATGGATGGTGGAGTGAGTTACAGTTCCAATCTTGAGTTATTGAAAGAAAATAAAATTGCATAGCACAAACTTATTTGCTCTTTTCTTTTTCTAATCGCTCACTTGTTGTAACTGAAGGCTATGATCGCCAACATTTTTAGGATTGCCCATTCTCTGTCAGTTATTGGGAATACTTAACATATTCTAACAATGAATAGTGATGATGCAGCCTAAAAATGTTGTGTTATTTTGAGGAAAAGAATCACTCACTGTACGCTCACTGGCCTTATTGCAACCTTGCATGAGGCCTTGTGATAATTTCCTTTAGACGAAAGTCAACTACACAGCAGTAATTAGTGAAGCTCTGTCATGCTTCCGTAAAATCAGTCTACATGCCTTTTCAATCATTTATTTCACGAAGTATAAATAGCTCAAAATCGACAGTGAAATTAACGTATCAGTATCTCCAAACCATTTGCCAATATCAGGCGAAAACTTTGATTGCAATGGATGTCACTTGCTCGCAGGCTTTGCAAAGTCCATCTGCCGTACTCGTTCCAAATAATTCACTTCCTCCGCTTCTTCCAAATGAGTTTTGTAGACATTTCTTACGTATCACGAAGCTCAACGATGCACGCAACCCACATTGTCCGTGAGGTAGTTCCATAAGCCTTTATAAATAAGCGGAACATAATGTTTGAACTGAAGCCAATTCTGTCTGTGACTGAAAGTTCTTTTCCAGTCATTTTCTCATGTGTTGGGAATGGAATTTCTTACTCAGAACAAAATGTATCCAATTTTTGTTTGGTTTAAAAGCTCAGGTAAATTTCATTTCAAAGGCGAGTTTAATTTTAAATTCCCATTACTTCAACAGCATAAGTTCCAACCCCGTCATTCACCTGCGCAACCATACGCTTCCATCGCTTCCTCAATTCAGTGCCCACAACCTCCTGCTTCTTCGCAATCTTTTGGTCGCCAGATAGACCCGCCACACTCGCTGCCGCCTTGTTCTTGGCGACTTCCGACAGCTCAAATGCTGAAAGACATCCGTTCAGTTTTCGTTGCATCATGTCGAACACGTGCAAGTCTGAGTTGATGCATGCTTTCAAACGCTGTACCAGCTCGTGGAGTGATGGAGTCAACAGAATCGTTGTAAGGTGAACGTCGATAATGAGGTTGATAACATCAATGGCCTACAATAAAATGATTAAGACAAAGCCGCCCAAAGAAGGGGTTAAAGAAACTAACCTGGCATACTGCATCAGAGTATTCATTTTTCTTGCCTGGTGTATCCCACAACCACCACAACTGTCTTCGGACTTCATTCTCTGCCAAACATTGGTTCAAGTCGCGTTCCATCATATCGTCCACAAAGGCAAACTTTTCAGCCACAGCAGCAGCAGCTTCAATCGCAAGGTGCTTCTTCTTTTGAGATCCAGAAGCTCTCGCGGCAGCAGCAGCTGCAGCAAGATCCTTTCGCTTCTGAACAGCAGTCTTCTTTCTCGCAACCTCAGTCTTCAATCGCACATCCACTTCCAACAATCCAACAACCCAAGCCATCACAACTCCAACTTGGTCAACATTCAAGTTCTTCAACGCCTTTGCAAACTCAAAGTCATTCTGCTGTGGAATCGCAAAGCATTTTTCAAAGAACCAACGTCGCCCGTCAAACATCTTTGTTGTTGCACCGGTAGTATCAACAGCTTCAGCCCCAGCGTCCTGCTTCACCAAACACTTTTTGTACGCAGCGTTTTTGTTAGACCCAACCTGCGACTTGACAAACACATCAATCGTGTTTCGTCGACGCTCCATAATCCCAACTTCCCCTTCGTTCGCAGGGACGCAACACACGTACTGCACAATCGCCAACACGTCGTACTCGTTGATTCCAAGGCACCCGCCGTTATCATCCTGGAGGAGGAGACAGAGTGTTTGGAAGTCGTTTTGGAGGAGGACTTGTTCAATGATGCTGATGCTGCGTGGTGGATCGACGGGGGAAACGTCTGGGACGGAGATACAGGCGGGGACGCGGCCTGTGCGGATCAGGTACTGCAACACTCGAGTTGGGTAGAAGGTCTTTGGGTTCTCGAGGGCACGGGTGAGGAGTTTCGCCATGGCTGGTTGAGAGATCTCAATAATGGGCATGGTGGTGAGGTTGATGGCGTGTGGATCGCCGGTTGGCTTTTCAAGCTTTGTGGATGGGGATGTAAGGGTGGTCTTTTCGTAGATCCACCTGGCGAGCTCAAGCGCCATTGTGTCGACTGTCACAGTAGCTGCTGTGATACGAGCAACGTAAGTACGGTCAAGGTCTTCAAGGTGAGTTAAGCCAGTGAACCAGTTGTTGAGGGCAGTTGTCTTGTGAGGTGGAGCCTGGGCAACAGTGGCAAGACCTGCAAGTGTTCCTTCCTTTCCAGCTTCAAGAGAGAACTTGAGAGAGCTTGCAAGTTTTCCAAATGCAGTCAAAAGTGAGACGGGAGGACAGTAGAAGGGGTAGAGCGAGACAGATGTGTTGAAGGAGACAGTGTTGTCTGATGGAAGGGAACGCAAGTTGGATGTTGAGATTGACAGGACTGGTCCAGACAAAGATGAATGAGTGGGCTCAATGTTGTAGGTACGTCCAAAGAACGGTTGCTTGGCAGTCAAAGCGAGTGGGTCCGAGGTGCTTGTGACAGCCTCATCGCTATTCAGAACGCGTTTTAACTGTAGAGTTCCAAAACGTGTGTCCCATACAGATAACAAGTCTTGTTCTGAAAATTGTCAATATCAGTATAGTTTATGGTGAGGTATTGTCAATTTCCGGACCAATCTCCAATCCGACTCAAACTTAAGGTAAAAAGAAACTTACCACCAGATTTTCCAACCACAAGACCAACAATAGCCAAGTAGGAGTCTGCAATCACTTGCATAGAGAATGGCAAAGGAATGCCCTTGACAACTTTTTTGGAAGGAGAGAAGCAAGCAAGACCCAAAGAATCAATGTTAAGTACGCTTGTGAGAGTATTTGATTTGAGAGAGTAGCATTGGATTTGAGCGTTTGAGACTGGAATCAAGAGTGAGTAGGCAGAAAGCTGGTAGAAGAAAGAAACGTACGAGCAACAAATAATTTCTTTTGATCAGCAACAAAAGCGTACGCGATTGGAGTGATTGGATCCTTAAAGTCCAAACTGAAGTCGTTTGTGGTAATGGAATGCGAGTCATCTGCTCCAGTTGCACTCAATTTTGTCTCGATTCTTGAGAGACGAGCCACGATTTTAGAATCTTCGAGTTTGATGATGCTGAGAGATTCGGTCGCAATCAGCTTATCCGAGTTTTCAACGGACCGTGTTTGGTTCCAGAGAACCAAGTCGGTTCCAGTCTTTTTGAGGGACGAAATCGGACGTTGCAAGTCATGTTTCATGAGAACGATTGACGCGTTTGAGTGGAAGATGATGAGCATACGCGATCCATGGGCGGCAATTGAGTGGAGGGGAACATCGAACTGATTCAAGAATTAAAATTAGAGGATTATTTGAAATTCTTGTGAAAGAACGGAGTGTTACATACATTCTTGACCCAGTCAGGCTTTCCTGGTCCACCAGCAGCAGGTTTTCCAACAATCTTTGCCGCCTTTGCACGAGCACCAACAGCCCAAATCCACACACGTCGCGAACTATGTTTCTTTCCAGCATCTGCGGAAGCTGCAATTGGCACGTAGACAAAAGCAGCAAGATCGTCCGCAGTAGGTGTTGCAGCAGCATCCTCACTAGAAGGCTCAGTGGTAGCTGGTTCTGGGGTAGTTTGAAGGGGCAGCAGCACGGCACTCCCGCCAAAGACGGTCGAAGCAGGAACAGAAAATGCGTGAATGCAGTGGGCGGCGGCAACCTTTTCGCGAGTTAAGAAACGAGCTCGTCAGACCAAGTTTGCAACAAACAACCACCCCGCCCACCAACAAACTACTCACATTAAACACCGACACGCCGGATCCCTGAACAGTCCCAACAGAGACATCGGCCACCAACGTCGAGCTGGTTGCACTCAGATGCGATAGACCAACCTCGCCAAGTTGCGGCGTCGTGGCGGACACGGACGGAACCAGAACGATCCCTTCTTGAACAACTGCCGATGTTACACTCATCCTCCCGTTGTTGTCTGGTTGTAGGTGGTTGGTGGTTGGTGAACGGGTTGGTTGGTTGAGCCAAAAAAATGTATCAAAGAAAAAAAGAAAGAAGGAAACCTGAACCCTCCTTCCTTCGCTTCTTCCCTTTGTTTACTGCAACACCTTTCACATGCATTTATTGAGAGCACATCAATACCATATTCTCTGGAGTCACACTAACATCGCAATACGCTTCCACATACACATTCTTGAAATTCAAGGTCTGCTTCAAGTATTCCACCCGCCCAGCATTGAACAAATCCTTCACTTGACGTCCCAACATTCTTCTTTCATCCACATTGAGTCCAGAAAAGTGTCCGCCTAATCCATCAGCTGAATTATCAGTCTCATCCAATGCACATCCATGATCCTCTTCCTCTTCTCCCTTTGACTCACTTCTGGTCGCTTTGTCGTCAAGGCAGGATATGCTTTCTTTCACAGCGCCCCATGAAGAAAGGTAGCACAGATGTGAAAACTCGTTTGACGTAAAACCTAGTTTCTCTGTAAAGAATTCAGGATTCACATAGGATTCAAACGTGCATCGATGATGGCAACAAAGTGCAATCTACATGTACAACAGCCATTCATGAGTAACCCAAGATAAAAACCAAGTAGGCACTAACCAAAATCCCTTTCAAACTTCGTCCTTCCCCTTTTGAAACATACTGTTCCAGACACCGTAACGTCAAATCAGTTGCACCTCCACACAAATGCTTCGAAATACACACAACCGGCGTCACCTTCCCATCTCCCCCATCCTGCTCCTCCAAACACTTATCCAACGCAAAATCCTTGATATCAATCTTGATTTTCACAAACCGCCCTCGATCCATTTTCACCTTCCACCGACTCACACCGCGATCCACCAACACAAACAGCGGCTTTTCGTTTGATGTCGACACGGTTTCGTTGACGTGGTGAGAGAATTCGGCTGTTCCGCAACCCATTTCTACGTACGTGTTTGAGGGAGAGAGGAGGGATAATGTCGAGAGGCGGGAGAGGAGGGAGTTTATTTGAAGTTTATGTTTTGATGTAGTTATTTGTTCAGGATTCGTATTGGTAGGGTCAGGTTTAATAGGATAAGTGGAAGGGGTGTGATAGTTGATAGAGACGAGACTGGGGAGGGATGTATGAGATGCACGAATCTTTTCAAAAAGAGTAGCCAGATTTGAAGGGGACAAGTCGCGAATGTGAGTGGCTGGTTCCACTGGCCTTGAAGGACGCATAATGTTCACATCCTTTTCAAAGTAGGATGGCGGAGCAGTTGGCCTCAGATTACATCGTTGAGTGTGACTGTTGAGATCCTTTGCGAAAACCGATGTTTTACACCAGGCACACTGGGCTCTGTCAGCTTGGTTCTCTGTCGAATGTTGAGGACAGAACAAGGAATTGCCGGACTTTGACAGCAAAAAAGGACAGAATCGGCGCTTGGATTCCACAAAATAACTACATTGATTCTCCTTTCGCTGCGCTGTGGCTGCTGTGGGTTCGTTGTTCTTCGCCTTCTGCTTTTTCTCTGCTTTTGGCATTATTGGAACAGGACGAAAAGAAAAGAGAATCTTCAATTTCTGAAGCTATCAATAAAAATATCCCAAAGAGAAAGAAATGAGAATGAGCTGCAAATCTAGGCAAGCTGGCTCTCAACCCACACACGAGTGTTACGGAACATACGTGCCCATCCACTGTCAGCACCTCCGGCCCTCTCCAATCCTGGAGTAGCCCAAGTATTAGCAACTCCACGCACGAATCGCTCTGGGTGTGGCATCATAGCCAACACCTTTCCTCCATCACCCACACTCACAACACCCGCAATACCAAATGGACTTCCGTTAGGGTTCAATGGGTACTTTTCTGGACCCGCTGGTGCTCCATAGTTGTCAACATATCGCAACGCCAAACAAGCCTTCTTGTCTCCCGCAACAGCTGCATCCCTCTCCCCATCGTTCTTGAATTGGGCTCTTCCTTCTCCGTGTGCAACAGCGATTGGAATCTTGCTTCCCTCCATACCAGCAAAGAACACCTGAGAGAAGGACTCTCCGCCAACAATCTCACAGGTAGCAACACGAGCCTCAAACTGCTCACTGGTGTTTCTCACAAACACAGGCCATCCCTCAGCTCCAGGGATAATGCTCTTCAAACCAGCAAGCATCTGACATCCGTTACAGATACCAATGGTGAAAGTATCCTTTCGTCCAAAGAATCCAGTCAACTCCCTTCGTGCGTTAGGGTTCAACAGAATCGACTTGGCCCATCCAGCTCCAGCTCCCAACACATCTCCGTAACTGAAACCTCCAGGACATGCAAGTCCATTGAACGAGGTCAAGTTGATGCGACCTTGGATAATATCAGTCATGTGCACATCGACACAGGTGAATCCAGCACTGTGGAAAGCCCACGCCATTTCTCCAAATGAGTTGATACCTTGCTCACGCAAGATGGCAACCTTTGGCTTTCGGACAGTGAGTGGGTAGTGGATGTGCAATGGAACTTCGGCTGGGTTGAAGGTCAAGTGAGCCTGGAGACCTGGGTCTCTGGCATCCAACAATGAGTCGTATTCAGCAAGAGCGCTGACTGGGTCATCACGGAGAGACTGCATCTTGTAGGAAGTCTCAGCCCAAAGTCTCTGCAAAGTGACTCTTGACTCTTCAAAGATAACCTTTCCAGCGTGCTTGACACTGACAGTGGTGCTGAATTTAGGGCCAACGGTACCAACAACGTGAACGTTAGCAGATGGGAACCCGCTGCTGGCAAAAGTAGCCTTAACCTGCTCAACATGAGCCTTGCGAACCTGGATCACAACACCCAACTCTTCGTTGAAGAGAGCAGCAGTAGCATCACCACCCAAAGCAGAGATATCCAAGTCAACTCCAACGTGTCCAGCAAACGCCATTTCAGCAACAGTGGTGAACAAACCACCATCGGATCTGTCATGGTACGCCAACACAATGTCTCCAGTCTCAGCAAGCAAAATCATGGCCTTCCAGAACGCCTTGAACGCCTCTGGGCTCTCAACATCAGGAGCCTGGTTACCCAACAAGTTGTAAACTTGGGCAACAGCACTTCCTCCCATTCTCTGCTTTCCATGACCCAAGTCCACAAACAGCAACACAGTCTGCTCGCCAACGACACGAAGCTCAGGAGTCAAAGTCTTGCTAGCATCTTCAACAGGACCGTATGCAGTAATGATCAAACTCAATGGTGCAGTGACAGCTTTAGCCTCGTTGGTCTTTGGATCAGTCCATCGGGTCTTCATGGACATGGAGTCCTTTCCGACTGGAATGGTAACTCCCAACTTGGGGCACAAATCCAATCCAACAGCGCTAACACCTTCGTAAAGGGCAGCTCCTTCACCAGGGTGATCAGCACTGCTCATCCAGTTGGCACTCAATCGGATATCGCCCAAGTTCTTGACATTGGCAGCAAGCAAGTTGGTCAAACTCTCGGCAACAGCCATACGAGCACTAGCCGCAGGGCTAATCAAAGCCAAAGGAGTTCTCTCTCCCATCGCCATAGCCTCTCCAGTGTTGTCACCGTAACCAGTCAACGACACAGACACATCAGCAACAGGAACTTGCCATGGTCCAACCATCTGGTCACGTCCAACAAGTCCAGTAACGGTACGGTCTCCAATAGTAATCAAGAAACTCTTGCTTCCAACAGCAGGGAACTGCAACACACGCTTCACAACGTCCTTTAACTCCTGTCCACTAGGAACCTTGAACACATCGCCAGTGAACTTGCGGGTCTCCGCAACACGGTGCATACGTGGCGCGTTTCCAAAGAGAGTGTCCATGGCCAAGTTGACTACATCAGGTCCCAAAAGTGGGTCCTTGACAATCAATCGCTCCTCCAATGTAGCGTGTCCAACAATCGCGTACACGCTGCGTTCACGGGCACAGATGCTCTCAAAGAGCTGTTGGTGCTCTGGAAGGATAGCAAGGACGTAACGCTCTTGAGACTCGTTACACCAGATTTCCATTGGACTCATGGATGGGTCGTCGCAAGGGACTTTACGGATGTCAAAGATGGCTCCGCGACCAGAGTCGTGGACGAGTTCAGGGAGACCGTTACAGAGACCTCCGGCACCAACGTCGTGGACGGCAAGGAGAGGGTTCTTGTCACCGAGAGCTGTGCAAGCGTCGAGAACCATTTGGGCACGGCGTTGCATTTCTGGGTTGTCTCGCTGGACAGAAGCAAAGTCGAGGTCAACGGAGGAGGTTCCAGAGCTCATGGATGATGCAGCACCACCACCGAGACCAATCAACATACTTGGTCCACCGAGGACAACAATCAAAGCACCAACAGGAATGTTCTTCTTGAAAACGTGCATTGGACGAACAGATCCAGTTCCTCCAGCAATCATGATTGGCTTGAGGTATCCACGGACTTCTCCAGCGGAAACAGACTCGAAGGTACGGAAGTAACCGCAAATGTTTGGACGACCGAATTCGTTGTTGAAGGCAGCTCCACCAAGTGGCCCTTCAATCATAATGTCAAAGGCGGAGGCAATATGGCTTGGCTTTCCGTAATCGTTGGTCTCCCAAGGCTGAACAAAGCCTGGAATTCTAAGGTTGGACACGGTGAATCCAGTAAGACCAGTACGTGGCTTAGATCCTTGTCCAACGGCTGCAAAGGACATCAGTACAATGGTGCAAGCACGAAATACACAAACCTCCTTCGTCACGAATTTCACCACCAGATCCAGTAGCAGCTCCAGGGAATGGAGAAACAGCAGTTGGGTGGTTGTGAGTCTCCACCTTGGCCAAAGTGTGAACAGGCTCCTTGGCAACAACATATTCTCCGTTTGAGTCGAGGGAAGCGGCAAAGCGAGTACTTTCAGGGCCGTTCAAGACGGCAGCATTGTCAGAGTAAGCAGAAAGAATACGAGATGGGTTGAGCTTGTAGGTGTTGCGGATCATGTCAAACAAAGAGTGTGGCTTATCCTGCTTGTCAATGTTCCATGATGCCTTGAAGATTTTGTGACGACAGTGTTCTGAGTTGACCTGTTGTTCCGTCTTTAGTATCATTCTTGCCAGCATCTCTCAGTTCCCAACGGCCACTTTTCTCTCCAGCGCCTCCTCAGAATTCGTTCCATGGTCTCACAATTATAATTCCAGGCTCATTTCACTGTCACTACTCACACATTTTCATTACTCGCTTCGCTTCGCTTCACTTCACTTCATTTCACTTCACTTGCGTTCACTCATGTTCACTTGGCTCGCACATCCAAAAAATAAGAATATATCTTTTACCTGACCAAACATCATCAATTCGGCATCGGTAGGATCACGACCAAGAGACTCTCCAAGGAAAGCCTTGACAAGGTAATCAATTTCTTCTGAGGCAAGGGCAAGACCCCATTCCTTGTTTGCAGCCGACAAAACATCTTGAGGTTTTTTACCGTCTTTTGAAGCTTGAACGAGGGGCACAGTTTTGAGGGGGCGTGGGACTGAGGCGGCACCAAAGAGGGCGTCTTCGGAGGGGATGGCGTCGGGGACAATGGACTGAGTCATTCTGTCGTGGAGGAGAGGGGCAATGAGAGAGAGGGAGACGGGGGCATCTGCTTCGATAATGTAGACAATTGCACGCTCAATACGCGAGACTTGGGAGGAAAGGCCACAGATTTTTGCAATGTCGGTTGCCTTTGAGGACCAAGGAGAGATTGTGCCGAGACGGGGGAGGACAACGAGGACTTGGGCGGATGAAGGGGAAGGTTTGGAGTTGTCTGTTTATGGAAGGAAAGAAGGGGTGGTTAACGGGGTTAAAAGGTAGGTTCTAAAAAGATGGTGAAACACGCACTAGAAAGCTGGTTCAGAATGAGTTTGTCGCTGTCAGGAATCGAGTTTGCCTCGTTAGTTCCGTAGGCAAGAAGCAGCTGCAGCGTCAGTTTCGCGTCTGCATCGATTGTTGCATTTGGAGCTGTGCGAACAAGGTGGACAAAGTAGGCGGCAACACGGGACACCGCGTGGGCCTCGGTTGAAGCCGCCTTCTTTGCTGCTCCACTCGCACTCGAAGTTGCAGTGGCGGCAGTCGAAGCCAGCGAGGCGTTGATGCTCTGGCGTTGTCGTTCGCATCGGAACTGCGAAAGGGCTGCACTGCCAGGAAGAACAAGGACGCCCATCGTGTCCTGATTGAAACGTTAAGACTAAATCACTATGAATGCACTCGATCCTCTTACTTGTTTCAAAAGAGGGTGGGTGGGTTGGAAAGAAGGTTGAGTTGGTAGGAAAAAGAAAAAAAGAAAAGCGGTGAATCCCATCTCCACTCTGGGGAAGGTTGGCCGTGATGTCATTCCATCAAGTGCACCAAGAGTGTGATCAAACAGCATGAATTCCATTATTGCTTGTTGTTTAGATCAATGCCAATAAAGCTAATAGGTCCCTTCCTCTTTTCCTCTATTTAACTCGTATTTAAATACTCTGAGAAACTAACGGAAGCCATTCTGCCTTCTCTTCCTTCCTTTACTTGTAGTAATGGAGGGAAAGGTGCTTTCTCTCTCTTCCTCTTCATATTCATTTTCTTTGAAATGCCGTTGGAACACATTGACTTACATATTGGTCGACACCGAGTCAAGGCATCTCTAAGTCCTGCTGGAATCCTCTCTATTACAGGCACGAAAGATGCCCTGGGACATCCGCCAAAGACACACTTGTCGTCTCCAGTGACACTGTTGACCTTGAAGGTCCTCAACACTCCTGCAACAAAGAAGGGTCTCTTTACGCATACGGACAAGTGCCACTTCCAGCTGATTACGCCTACTGTGCAGCTGCCAATGTACACCTCTTCTCTGGGTGCATTCAACGAGGTATTGCGAACCACTTACATTACCGCATTACTGTCCCTGCTAACACGCAACGCACTTCTCATCCAGCTCCGCACTGCCATCGATGCCGCCCGAGCCACGGCACTCAGTGGGTCCAATTCAGGTGGTGCATGTGAACTGGACGACGAGTGCGACAGCCAAAGTGCTCCACTCTCTGGCCGGGCACTGCTTGCGTGGCTCGTGCAGAAGGACCCGTCAAATGCACGCTGTGGTGGATGCGGCAGGCCCGATCCACAGTGGCTGGCTGTGCAACGAGATATGTGGGTTGGTTTGATAGTATGTGATGGTAATGCAGCCTTGTATCTCCCGCTATTCTTCCTAAATGCTAATAATACCCATCAACATATCCTACAACAGCATGCTCCGGATTCTACCGAGGCCGCCCCGACTTTCTCGTGCGATCCTTCCTATTTGATGTGTCTGTGTTTGAAGACAGGGACTCTCCGCTGTTCAAGGCAGTTACCCGCATCAACAACCTCGCAGCATGCACGACTCTTGCACCACTTGCATCGCCTTTATCTTCCTCTGAAACTACCCCCGCAATCTCTTCGAACGATCCACCAACTCCCTCAATAACTGCAACCTCAATCTCACGTCCCCAAACACCCACCCTCCAAGGCCCAATCCGCCTGTTCTTCAACAACTCATCCCCGAACGCATCCCACGACCCGCATAACCACAATCACCACCCCCTTTCCAACAACTACGACTCATCCGCCCTCTCAACGCCAACGACAGACGACCCAGAACTCACATACACATACATGCCCGTCCACCCCCCCTCCACAGCCTCCTCCTCCTCCTCTCCAAACTCTCACGCCCACGCACAAAACAGCAACCAACTCTCAAGCAAACTATCCCCGAAATCAAAACTCCACCAATCCCTCTTAAAAACCCAAGGAAAGATTCTCAAGCTCTTGCACCACAAAACATCAGGAAGCAGTACCACACATTCTGCGACAGACTCTCCGCCCATCGTGACTCCCACTTCAGCTGGGTCTGCGAACCTCCTACCCATCCGGAATTCAGGGCTGTCTCCAGGCAGTGGTATTCATGGCGGCGGGGGCGGAGGTAGTGGTGTCGTTGGTGGTATTGGAGAGTCTGGTGGATTCTTGTTGGATGAGAATGGAGTCACTGTTGCTCGAAGGAAGAGTTTTACAACGATTGAGAGGAGGAAGGAGGGGACGGTTGTTCATGCGAATTCAATGGCGGAGTTGCCAGTGCTTGTTCCTGCTGTTCCTACTGTTCCTGCTTTTTCTGGTACTGCTGCTCCTATGCCGGTAGCACACGACGAACAAGGAGGTGATGTTGTTGTTGTTGGAGATGTGGAGGGTGAAGTGGAGGGTGATGAGGTTCAGGGGTTGGAACGTCCAACGAACACTGGGAAGGAGTCGGATCGAGTTAGTGCTGTCGAATGAATGTAGGGCATTGTTTTGTTTTTCCTTTACCCTTGTCGTGCCCTTGTCGAAGTAAAGTTCTTCTTTCTTTGAGCGACGAAGATCACATTTTTGGAGTCTTCGTCTTTTGTTTTCATCATTCGTCAAGCTTTACAAAAACATTACAAATCCTCAATGCTCAAGTTTCTACCACACACCCCGTTTGGCTCGCTCCTTGCATAAACCTAACCCTTTGCTAACATACAAGTTTGGTAGCTTTAACCCTATGGATAAGTTGTGTAAAAAAAGTTTTGGTTTTTTCTTTCCTTTTTCTTTCTTCTTTCTTCTCTTTTCTTTTTTTAAGGGGATTCACAAATATCAAACTCCACCCTTTATTCATCCAGCCTAACCTTCTACAAACAAATCACCAAAGACACAATGACCATGAAGAAGAAATGATGAAACGTTTTCTAGAAATGGAAAAAGATACGATCGCCTTGAAGTACTGGGGCGAAGTGGATGACCAGATCAGTTAGATGATTTTGGGGCACCCACTCTAAAGCGTTGGCACGCTCAATTACCACAAGTGGCATCCAGTTTCGAGTGTGGTTAAAGTGACGGCGGCAAAGACTGTCAAACGAGTCGGAAACGTAGAGTCTGACGCGGCGTCTGATGTGCTGCGGTTCAGGAAAGCCAGGAACCACACAAACACGGACCAACTCGGTTTCAAAGTCGAGTTGAATGGTCGCGATCAGAGCAGCCAGATGGACGAATTGAGCCATGGTAAGATGACGTGTTAGATCTGGATGATCGTCTTGGCTAAAGTACATTAGATCGAGTCATTCGAACATCAGTTAGATACCATCGCTGAATGAATCTTCGAGTTTGATCGGTAACCCGAATCCTTGCCGTGGCTTCTATTGCCCTTGCAGCAACATCAGGAAAACTGTGCAGATAAGGCACCATCCATGGATAAGCGAAAGCAGGACCGAAGGAAACATACACAACCACGATCAGAAGCACAAGGACGTTGTTCGCATTCTGATTATGGTCTCTTGCGAGAAGCAGAACAAGATCGCGAGTGAGTGAAGAAGCGGAAACAGTGGTCATTTCAGCAAAGATTTTGAGGAGGTCGAAGATCGTTTAACAAACAATAGCATACCCCCAAGATGCGTTATCTTCGAAGAGATACAGATTATATTCGCCCGCCTTCACTGCATGAGTACTTAAGCGAAGATATCGTTCGTCGCCAGTTTTCCAGTTTACTTGCGCTCCACGTATTGAACATTCCCTCAAGCACAAGTGATACGGTAATGAATTTAAGGTCGGACTCAGAAAAGAACGCATCTGTGCGTCCTCTTTCGGGATTGGACCACATGAAGAGGCAAATGAGGAATCCGATGTATTTCCTAAGAGCAGGAAAGAAATTCTTCGTTACAACATCGAGATGAATTGAATTCCAGAACAGAGGAACAACACAAAGAAAAGAGCTCGATGAACGTCCCAGTTTTTCAAGTAATTTGCGATGCCAACAACGTGGTATCGAAGTATTGAATATTATAGCAATGATAATCAGACTCAGACATAGCTGAATCTGTTTGTCCAACGTCACTTGACTCGTCGACAGGGCAACCGCGAGTATAATGCTTATTTCTTGAGCCATATAGTACCAAGCGAGATATGTCCAAATAGATCAATCAACCGTCATGCATACTTCTTCGAGATTCCGTTCGTCGAGGACAAGTGGTTGTGTGATGCATTTTTCTTGACGATCATAGTGAAGCACGCAGATACACCTTCCGACTGTTTCAATGAACTGTAATTTGACAGTTTCGTTTCAACCCATAATTGTCCGTTCAAAATTCAAGACCTTCACCACCCTCAGTCTTCCCTTAAATTTTTTTCTCATTTTTTCTCTTTCCTCAACGACTGGCACCATTCTTAGCACACGGGTTTAATCCACGACACTCAGGATATAAATGTCAGAGAACACTGCCTCTGGCTCTCATTGTGGCCAGAAGCGGTTGTGAGTATCACCCAGTTGACCATCAGATTCCATTGAGAGTCTTCACTGCATGAATACTTTGATCAACAGAGAAGTTGGAGAAGTTAGTTAGCCTTGGAACAACAAAGCCGATACGCTGATGTCGAGTTCAATATATATACAGACAGAATATATTCTGGGAGCCATTCAGATCCGTAGACGAACTGGTTAACGAACGTCATCAACACCTGTAAATACAGGTTGGGTGTTACTGAGATATCTGTTTAGTGAACCTCCACTGTGACAAACAAATCATACTGCACTCACACCGGAGCCCTTACTAAGTATGCTTAAATGAACTCATTGCGATACGGACCTTCATTGTGCTCGGAAACCTTTTTTTGTTAAGGGTTAAAAATAGGATAAGCTGTGAAGGTTTTGGTCCAATTGAGGTACAATTCCAATTGGACCAAACATTTTCTCTCCATCCCAAAACCCTGATTCTGAGTGCATTGTCCCCCCACCATATCATGTCTTGAATAAAACAAGGCTTTCTATACTATTTCCGATTTTTGTGAGGCCTTGACGGCGCAGGATCCGCTTCAGTGAAGAATTGAATTGAGGTCGGCGAAATGCACAGAACACCTCGAACAGTTAATGGCAGTGGGACTCGGGGGAAGTGAGGTGAGATGGACGAGACGAAACAGCTTTTTCTCTTCTCAGAACGCAACCAACCTTTCACACGGCTACGTACCACTTACCACTGGCTACGGACACCCGATGAAGATGATTTCAACTCATTCTTCGGAATGTTCTGGAGGATGTATCTTTATTTTAGAAATTCCGAACCGCCTTCCCACACCTTCACAGCATCAAATTTGCTCCCCTTTTTCTCTCTTTCAAAGTTAAAGAAAGAGGGCTTGAAGATTATGAAGCCGTCGCTCTGCTTTCTCTGCTCCGTGAGCATGCCACCACAAGATCAAACCTGCTGTTTGGTTTGCGGACGTTGTTTCCATGTGAACTGTGCATCCAGTCACAATTGCAACCAGCCCCTCACATCATCAACAAATCCATCATTAACAAATCTGTTGACAAATGATCCGCGAATGTACACGAAAAAGTTTCGGCCGTCAATCAGTCGTCCAGAATATCCCTCCCAAAACGTTTTAAACTCGTTCTTCAATTTTTCCGTCAGAATAAGGTTACTTCTTTGTTCGTTATGTACACGGAAGTGGTTCGCAACAATCACGATATCAATATCTTCACGTTCGCTGACTTGTAGGTATTGCCATCGACGTATAACGGTGCCTCCACAACGTATTCAATTTTATCGATCAATAAATTTGATGCGAAGGAAGATTACTCACAGAATGGATACATCGTCTTCAGGTTTACAAAAATCTGCCCAATCATCTTCCAACAGAATCAAGATGGATCGTGGGATTGTACCTAGTGCCAGCTTCGTAACTTGTTCTTGGACTTTAATTTCTTGGTAATCTCGACATTCGGTTGGAGCCTAATTTAAACTGCGGGTTTCAGAAGAGTTTCGAACAACAGTTTCGCTCGTACCAGCGTCCATAACGATTTCCTTTAACTTTTTCCATCACATTCTTTGACGCCGTCGCTAACAATCACGCGTCCATTGTCTCCGATAACGCTGACACCGCATCGAGTTGGTTTCACGACTTGATACCCAAGTTCTCGTTCGACTCAGACAGAATAGCGACCGTTACATGAAGTATGGTATATCTTCCGTGTCTCCATCATTTTAACCATTCCCGTCTAATCGCACCAAAGGTCAAAAGTAATTCCCCAAGACATCAAACGTACGCGAATAACAGTCCCCACAAAGTTGATGAGCTTTCCAACGTGTTCAGATCGAGGAATGCGTTGGAATTGTAACGCAAGGACCTGAGGAAGCCTATCGCGCAGTCCATCAGCACTCAACTTCAACCATACTTCAACCATCCAAATGCCCACCTTGTACACCTATCATGCACCAGCTCCTTCACCGTCAAGTTCTCTACACCAGGTTGATTGATGCGCAGATCCCTCAAATGGACCTGAGCTAACAATACCATTTATCGTTCTTTATTTATTTGTTACTCTTTCTTCTATTTTCCTTTTTTAGTGGTGATCAACCACGAAAATGAAACCAACCTAGGCACTTCTAAGCAAGAAAAGGAAAAAAGATATAGATGCGATCGCCTGGAAGTATTGGGACGATGCTGATGATCGAAGTTTGACCATCTAGTTCCACGAGCCGTTGCGAGTTGGCTCGCTCAATTATCACCAGTGTCGCCTGATTCGGCACAAAGCCGAAGAAACGGGAGCAAAGAGTCCCCACCGAGTCAGAAACGCGGAGTCTGACGTGTTCTGTTACAGACGCAAAGGTTTGAACAAACACCACCTCCGTTTCGAAGTGCAATTCAATGTCCCAGACTCGAGCAGCCAGATGGACCACTCGAAAACAGTGATCATAACCGAGAAACACACTGCTATAGAGCAAGTTAGTTAGAGGGAGCCACACTGAATCAGATACCATTCTTCAAGGAGACGACGAGTCTCCTGCGAAACCCGAAACTTCCGCGGGGACGATACTGCGTTTGCCGCTGAAATGTAAGCGCCGGCAAGGAGTGGGTTCATAATAAATGAGGTGAACGGATACACGAAAATGGCGATGCGGATGGCATTAAGCATGCCTCCCAGAAGATCCAAAATGCAGACATTCGCACTCTGACCACGGGAAGTAGAGAGAGGCAAAACTCGATCGTGTGTGAGCAAATCCGCAGGGACCGTCGTGTCTGGCATTTGAGACAGCTTTTTTTTTGAGGTGAGAGGAACTGGAACGCAATTTCTGATCCTCGAATAATGGCATAGAAGCGACGTCTTCCGAAAGATGTATAACCAACAGAGAGCATGATTTGCTTATTCCCATCATGACAATACTGAAGTAATAGGGAAAAAACCATTCAGCCGAGTTCAACAGACATATCCAGAACAGATCTTGTACAAGAAAGCGTCGTTATACCATAGTATTTGAGTTTTTGTCATATCGACTAGTGAATGCTATCCCAGTGGCAAACAATGACAGTGTCATAACGACAGAGTTATTGATTGGATGTCAGACTCATACAGAGCCATTCGTCCACCTTCACTATCGAGCATACTGAAGTAAAGACAATCTCACAATTTTTGCCGGGAGTTCAGACTTGGGTGTGGCAGTGGAGCAACTGTGCAGATTTCTAGCAAAGAGCTCCGCAACCATTCAAAGTACATGAGCTTTATCCACGACACTCAGGAGCATTGCTTTAAAAAAGTATGTGATGTCCAGTGTCAAGCAATCAGTGTCAAGCAATCAACGTAGTATACATATAGATATATAAGTGCGGAATCCCATTAGATAATGAGAAACAAGGTGATGAATGTCGTCAACAGCCACAAATACAGGTTGGGTGTTACTGAGATATCTGTTTAGTGAACCTCCACTGTGACAAACAAATCATACTGCACTCACACCGGAGCCCTTACTAAGTATGCTTAAATGAAGTCATTGCGATACGGACCTTCATTGTGCTCGGAAACCTTTTTTTGTTAAGGGTTAAAAATAGGATAAGCTGTGAAGGTTTTGGTCCAATTGAGGTACAATTCCAATTGGACCAAACATTTTCTCTCCATCCCAAAACCCTGATTCTGAGTGCATTGTCCCCACCATATCATGTCTTGAATAAAACAACGCTTTCTATACTATTTCCGATTTTTGTGAGGCCTTGACGGCGCAGGATCCGCTTCAGTGAAGAATTGAATTGAGGTCGGCGAAATGCACAGAACACCTCGAACAGTTAATGGCAGTGGGACTCGGGGGAAGTGAGGTGAGATGGACGAGACGAAACAGTTTTTTCTCTTCTCAGAACGCAACCAACCTTTCACACGGCTACGTACCACTTACCACTGGCTACGGACACCCGATGAAGATGATTTCAACTCATTCTTCGGAATGTTCTGGAGGATGTATCTTTATTTTAGAAATTCCGAACCGCCTTCCCACACCTTCACGGCATCAAATTTGCTCCCCTTTTTCTCTCTTTCAAAGTTAAAGAAAGAGGGTTTGAAGATTATGAAGCCGTCGCTCTGCTTTCTCTGCTCCGTGAGCATGCCACCACAAGATCAAACCTGCTGTTTGATTTGCGGACGTTGTTTCCATGTGAACTGTGCATCCAGTCACAATTGCAACCAGCCCCTCACATCATCAACAAATCCATCATCAACAAATCTGTTGACAAATGATCCGCGAATGTACGTTTTCCAGAATCCTGTGTCTAGCACAGGAGAGACTTCGACAGTGGTGGCTGCATCGAGCTCTTTGCCTGAGAAGCCATTGTTGCAGAAATCAAACGTAAGACAACTCTCAATTGCCTCTCACTTTCTCAACTTCTTTGTCGTAGTGGATACCTATAAACAATGCCATCAAGAAAACGAGTCTCGAAAGGGTAACGCTGACTGAAGCTGACGATGTTTATCCACCTTGGAATCCCTTGTGTGCGTGCGAATCTTGCGCACAAGCTGGAAAGTGGCATCTTGTGCAGAGAAACCGCACTAGTAGTGTAGATGAATCCGATTGTCAATCATCAAAGCTCAACAGTCCTCCTTGCTTTCTGGATGAGACTCTGCCTGGATATAAAATGGCGTGTGAATTTGCGAGGAAGTATAATCTACCTGCGCCAATATTCCGAAGCAAGCAGACAAAAGAAGGTCCTGGTTCATCGATATCTTCAAACGAAACCCCACCCATCGAAAGTGATCCTAAATCGCCCCCAGCCCTTACGTAAGTTCTTTTGGCATCAGTTCTTGAGATAAACGATTCGATTCAGGGAAAGCCGTCGCATCGATAGTGGAGTTTGCTCTTTATGCATGCAGCCGTCGACCGCCGAACATATCGTTTGGCTGCATCTCGTTGTTGAAAATAGGATAGGAAAGATAGAACTATGTCCCAACCGTACAGTGGACTTTCTGCGTAATTTACTTTTGAAGACTGTAGCTCATAGAAGTTGCCACATAATCATTTTGGCGGCTCATGGACTGGAAGTATTGACGGAAGGAGACATGCGGAAAATCAGTGAAGTCCCTATTGTAACGGGGGGCTCAATCATGATCACGTTTTTGGAGGATCCAACTGTAGTGGAACCTGTAGAGCAGACCAGCTGAATGGACGTAGATCATATCTGGAATTATTTGGAGGTTATTCTGGGATCAAATGAATCTATGTTTGGAATTTATTGGTTCGATTGCTTTATACTTCGCATCTCTATGGATTACAATAAAAAATGACCTTATACATGAGTTCATCACACTTCAAACGCCTGAATACTCTCAAGTCTCAAAAGTAAAAAATGCGGTCTTAAGAGGTGCTCCAGAAAGCTTTGGGCGAGGATTTAATGATTTATTTGAGCCAAGTATTTTCTCACACAGATAGACGCACTCTAAAGAGAGGTCGAGCTGTTGTGTCTTGCACCCAACATTGTTGAAAAAGGTTCCAGCAATCATCAGACACATTCTCAGTTGCATCATCTCTACTTTGACATTCATCATCCTTTACTGATCCTATGACACGTTGAAGATTCTTAGTCATGCGGCTGAACGGAGCTAGGCGACCCAGAACTTCATACATAAACTTGGTAGTATCAAAAACATCCATCCGCTTACAATTCAACACAGCTGAATTCCAGGTATTTGGTTTCGAAACAGTCTGCTGATCGATATCGTCCGGAGATGTTAGTAGAACTGCCACAAGTGTCTTGGTAGCATCAAAAACATTCATCGGCTTTGAATCCGACACAGTCAAATAGGTATTTGTTTTCGAAATAGACGGCACAGACATGTCAGGCAATCCAGAGTTTACTTCATGAGTGGCGTCATCAATGTCAGTGATCACAGGAATTGACGGGAATACAATTTGGTCATCACTGCTGTCCTTGTCATTATTTCTGTAGAAATCTGTTGCTCCTAGCATACGTGAAAACACGTGCACAATATTTCCGCTTCGAACCGAAGCCGCATTCAAGGTCAATGACTTAAATTCTTCCAAATCTCTCCAACCCTTTTCTTTCACCAATATTTCCCACTTAGTTTCTGCTTCATGATCCACACCCATGTCCCTTAATATTAGGGCCTTCAGGTCCAACACAGTGCGATTTGGACAAATCTCAAATTCCACTGGCTTTTGATACACACATAAGCGCAAAAGGTGTGTGGGCGAAAGGATGTCTTTGCAGTGTGAACATATTACATTATCGGCCGTAATGGTTTTTAGAGTGTTTGCTCTTAAGAAACAAGATTAGATTAACTGAGCATTAGAATATAACTTACTGAGGAAGGACTGATGGAATAACGTAAGCAGGATCAATAGTTGTAACAGATGGTGGGACTGGTGTGCGATTATCGGCCATAATGGTTTCGAAAGTGTTTGCTCTCAAGAAACAAGATTAGATTAACTGAGCATTAGAATATAACTTACTGAGGAAGGACTGATGGAATAAAGTAAGTAGGCTGAATAGTTGTAACAGATGGTGGGACTAGTGTGCGAGAGGTATCTGTTACATCTGCCAAATTCGCAGTGAGCAACTCCGGAGGAGCCAGCTGATACTTTTTTGCAAATTCCAAAGCGTCGAAATAATCTTCTTTACAGTTGGCAGGAAATGACGGTGGGTCCGATGAATTTAAAATTATGTGCGAAACTTCTGAATGATGCACCGAAAAATGGTTGGACAACTTGTTTTTTTGAACAAGACGATAATGTCTGGATTCAGCGCATATTATGCATGCATGTAGCTTCGCATTAAGAGGGTGGATATCTTGGTATGTCAACGTCGATTTGTTCTTGCTTGTAGACTTCACCGTATTTCTGAATTCATGGAACTTCAAATGATTTAGAAACTCAAATGAAAAAGAAATGAGCGAACGCATTACGTATTCCAATACTTTGGACTTTCTAAGGCGATTTACTGAGTTCGCATTTGGGCGACCATTTGGACGAGAGTATGGCGATGTCGATGTCGATGGCAGTGCAGTCAATGTTGATTGTACAGACGTGGATGGAAGTCTAGAACAAACTGAGGGTATGTGCGATCTAAGCGATGGATCATACGATGGCAGTGCAATTGATTGTACAGATATGGATGGAAGACCAGTCATTCCAAGTGATGAATCCATGTTTGAAATTGATTCTGGAGTTGAAGATAACGTATTATCCTTTCGCTCGAGTTTAGAAATCGGAAGAGAGAAGAGAGAAGAGAGACAGAGCGACACTTACTGACACTGGTTGTCTGTTGAGACTCGATAGTTGAGGAGGATCTAACGAGAATGAAGCAAGAGCAAGAGCCATTTGTTCAGAGGGTAGTTGAAACATATAGTCGTGCAACACATTACAACTCAAGCAAAGTGCCCCTAACCCACCAACGACCACCTTTCCGCGACAGATTACACACGAGATTTGTTCTGTTCCCAACCCTAAGTCAAGATAATAAAGCATAAGTTAGCGAAGCACAAGCAAGGATTTGGAGAACCCACCTGGTTCCATCTTTTGTTTCAGTCAGAAGAGAAGGAAAAGAAATGATTAACAAAACTGTTTTCCTTCCACATCTTTCTCATCTCCTCTTTCTCTTGGCCACTTTACGTCTTCACTCTCGTTCACTTTGTCCATCCTCTCTATTACAGGCCAAAAACATATGTCGTTTCCAGTGACACAGTTAACCTTGAAGGGTCCCTACTAACAGACTTCTCATCTAGCTCCACATGCCAAAGATAGATTTATTGAATGAAATCGCGGCGTGGATAAACGAACACAAAAGAAAACCGACTATCCCAACTCAACCACTGTGAAATCAGAGCCGTTGGACAAGACGTGTTCTGCATCGCCTTCGAATATCATCCAAAAAGCTTAACTCCTTTCTTTACCGAATCCCAATCATGTACGGAACAGTTAAGCTCGAAGCTTGGCCTGCGTTGGATGACGTTGGAAAACTTCTCTCTACATTTACGATAAATAATTCAATGCCTAGCTTTATACGAACTTCGTGGTTGGAACTTGAGCCTGAATATATATCGATGTGCTCTGAAGTAGTCTGAGTGAAATGGGAAACCACGAATATCACTCCACTAGGGACATTCAAACACTTGAGCCTTAATGCTGTTCCAGCGCAAGGCCATGCCACAAAGAAGATGAAGCACTGGAAAATTGAGCGAAGCTGATTTGTTTGTATTCCTCGTCTGCGACAATATTTTATTGAGTCTTTCTTCACCGGCGCTACCAGGTTCAATGCATCCAATTCAACGGAAACTGCGATTGTTCACTGTTGGAAAGCTGGATCGAGTGGCTTCCACCCGAGCAATACGCTCTCGATTCCCCTTCATGATTCTAAATTTGATGAACTTGCGCCGTTGCTGGATATGGCGGCTCTTTGTTTTCCTCTGAGTTACCTGCCAGAAAAGAGACACTTGGAGGTCATGTCGAGTCTCAAGTATGCGCGAATACCTGCAGTTGTTGCACTGAATCCCTACGTGGGCCCGTTGAACGCGAACGAAAATTTGGATGAATGGAGGACAGCAGCAGTTGAGTGTGTTGGAGACATAAGTAAATAGTCGTTTGAGGTTATTTATTCATTGGACATCTTCAGTAGTATTGCGAGTGACAGTGTTATTCAACACATTTCAGGTTCACTGATTCCCTTTGGGTTGTACAGCGAAGCAAAAGCGAAGTTTGAGTGTTGAGTATATGGGACAATAATAAAACGGATGATGTTCAAAGAAAATGGTTTATTTTGTTTCTAGAAACACTAGTCACGTCAGGAGGGGAATGAAGACACTTTGCTGTTAGCGGAACGTGGCCAATGATTAACAACGCTTATCGACCATTTGAGCCTTCTGGTTATCCTTATATACTTTTGGGTGTTTGGATTTCAAATGTTTCATGAAAGTGTTTCCGTTCACCCAAATATCACAGTTCTTCAAAGTACATTTGATTTGACAGCCTTCCCTCTTCAAGTGCTTAAGCAAGTGAAGAACTCTCTTTTTGCTTGATTTCACTTTACCACAAGTACAACAATCCGCGTTTTGGTTGTAGCCGGAAACTCGGTTGCGCGTTTTTATTGGGGAAGTGCTTGCGCTGGCTTGAAATTCTGGCACAGCTTTGACAGCAAGAGAGATACCATGTACGAAGCTAGCCTCCAATCCTTGGGGTAATCCGAAACACGACGCTAAGCCCGGTGCATAGGTTTGTATTTGACCCATCCATGAAGACGCAGCTGGTTGCGATGGCAAGTGGCCGTAGAAAGAGCGAGATTGGCCTTTGACACAGTTTGGTAATGGCGAGTGGTTCATAAGGCCAGAGCACCAAGCAGGAGCACTATTACTTACAGCTGCGACTTGAGTATCCTCCGCGTGAAAGAAGCTATAAGGCAATTGAAAACCCTCTGGAGGGAAAGATTCAAGCATGACCTGGTCATTCGGCAACGTGTGAATCGAACCCGCCAATGAAGGCGCAGTTGGGTACGATGGCAAGTGGCAGTGAGCGTGAGACGCTTCTTGAAGAAAGTTTTGATGAATCATCGGTGCTTGATGAAAGTTGTTGAAACAAGGGACACTAATGTCCGTCGAATTTCCGAAAGGGAGACTTGGGCTGATTCCCGCATCGAAACGGCCAGAGACCCCGTGGAAGAAAGTGTCCTGATAGTTGAATGGCGAACTCAACAACGATTGTGAGGATATGGTATTTGGCGTTCCAAATGGTTCCGAGACCACAGATGCCTTTTAAGGAGCGAAAAATTAGTAAATGGTATTACATCAACGTTTGTCTTACTGTGTCGGGACTGCCAGTGTTGTGGTGCTGCATACGAGGCTGAGGGAGTTGAAGGCAATAAGGGAACGATAGTTAGGAATTGTCTTAGATGCAGGATAAACTTACCCCATGAACTGGCATCTCATTACTCTCATCAGACGTAGTGAGGTGAGCGATACCAACAGCAAGACGATCGATATTGTCATTATGCTCGAACGGAGATAACTCTTCGAAGATTTGACTTGAGCCTACTCCAACCTGAGTTTCAGTTTCAGTCTGGAATGGGAGAGGTTAGTTATGAATAAACAAAATAGAGTACCAGTTCACCTCCTCGCTTCCAATCATATCAGTAGCGACGTTTAAGTCCAATAACCAGATGTTGTCGTCGAAGACAAGGTGGGAGAAGTCCATTGTAGTAAGTTGTTGGGAGTCCCGAAGGATTCCGACCTCTCCTTTTAGCCATTTCCGAGGGAGGCGTGTGTGCGTTCGGGTTCCTGTCTCGGGTTAATCTCTGCAAACCCAAGCCTGTTCCTGATCTCGTTCCGCGAGGTGTTCTTACAATCTCTATGCCAGCCTTACCTATCCTTTCTACTTCCTATCAACAACTTCATATGTGGTCTTGCCCTACTTATGCACAGCAAACTTGGGACTCGGGCGGGTGAATGCAGGTAGATCGCGACATCAAGTGCATCAATAGGTGTGTCTAATTACCTTAGGCTTCTCTCTGACTCTCGATTATACAGGTTCTCCCAAAAACTCAGGATTCCCATCGTTCGAGCAGCCTGAATTGAAACCTTTCTCGCAATCTATTCGAGAGTCAAGATAAATCTTAGTGCAGAAAGAGGGTGAAGCGGTGTGCTACCAAACTAGTAGTTTCCAAATCCACAAAATCAAATGTTTAATGGCCAAGTCGTTTGCGTAACTGGATTTCTACTTGAACAGCGAAACAGAATTGAGGCGTTTGCAACGGCTTTTGGCGCTTGACTCGAATTGGACAAAAGAATGCACCCACCTTATTGCTCTTGCATCGGGAAAGAAGTTTGAATTTGTTTTGAAGAATGGGATTCGTCTGGTAGATATGAAGGGGATCGATTAATGTGCGGAATGTGTCCCTGTTTGAATACATTGTCAAATTGTATAGAATGATTGAGTGAGAAATCACTGGAGAAATCATGGAGAAATCATTCCTATCGTATCCAAGGGTGACTGGCAGGACTCTGATTTCAGACACGTTCTATGCATCCTCTTGTTAACGAAATACCAATGCTGCAGGAAAGGGTACGCTGTTTGAAGGGCTTATGCGCTTGATTTAACGGTTTGATGGACAGGCAGGATACAGACATATGAGTATTGTGCTCATGCGCCTACTTGTGATGAAACTGATAATGGAAAGGTATTGATATTGACACGTTGATGGCGAAGCTTAGGAATCTATGCTATTTGGTCGGAGGAATAGAGCCCCTCTCCAACAACTACGACTCATCCGCCCTCTCAACGCCAACGACAGACGACCCAGAACTCACATACACATACATGCCCGTCCACCCCCCCTCCACAGCCTCCTCCTCCTCCTCTCCAAACTCTCACGCCCACGCACAAAACAGCAACCAACTCTCAAGCAAACTATCCCCGAAATCGAAACTCCACCAATCCCTCTTAAAAACCCAAGGAAAGATTCTCAAGCTCTTGCACCACAA
Source organism: Rhizoclosmatium globosum (assembly GCA_002104985.1). Lineage (NCBI taxonomy): Eukaryota > Fungi > Chytridiomycota > Chytridiomycetes > Chytridiales > Chytriomycetaceae > Rhizoclosmatium > Rhizoclosmatium globosum. The sequence continues at coordinate 435,701 of MCGO01000028.1, forward strand.
AACATCAGGAAGCAGTACCACACACTCTGCGACAGACTCTCCGCCCATCGTGACTCCCACTTCAGCTGGGTCTGCAAACCTCCTACCCATCCGGAATTCAGGGCTGTCTCCAGGCAGTGATATTCATGGTGGCGGCGGAGGTAGTGGTGTCGTTGGTGGTATTGGAGAGTCTGGTGGGTTCTTGTTGGATGAGAATGGAGTCACTGTTGCTCGAAGGAAGAGTTTCACAACGATTGAGAGGAGGAAGGAGGGGACGGTTGTTCATGCGAATTCAATGGCGGAGTTGCCAGTGCTCGTTCCTGCTGTTCCTACTGTTCCTGCTTTTTCTGGTACTCCTACTCCTATGCCGGTAGCACACGACGAACAAGGAGGTGGTGTTGTTGTTGTTGGAGATGTGGACGGTGATGAGGTTCAGGCATTAGAGAGGCTGCACTTGAAAAGGCCGGAGGAAACAGATAAGGAGAAGGAGGGGGTTAGTGTTGTCGAATGAGGTCTTCCACCTCTGAAGCTTCTTTTTCTTCTGGAAGAAATTCTTGAGGATGCTCACCACCCAAAAACAACTAAATCCGGACATCAACTTTGAATTGAACCGAAACTATGGATCCTGCCGTTTTAGAGCAAAATGCACAGCTTGCTGCGCAGGCTTTAGCCATACCTCCAATCCACGATCCTGATCAAGTTGGCTACTTTGATATCAACGGCAACCCGCATCGCAATCAGCCAGGCAATCATCCAAAGCCATTTGAGCATATCTCATGCCATCTTTATCCTGGCTTATCAAGCCTCCGCAATGCTGTTTCGTTCAAGGATGGAAATGCAAGAAACTTCTTACGACCACAAGGCCAGTTGGGCTTCTTTACGTGGTTTCTTAACCCAGAGTCGCTCGCTGCTCGCCGTCGCATTATAAACGCACCCCCAATCCTGGTTGAGAATGGTCTTGAGGATCTTCACGCTGTTTTCAACCAACTTCTTGAAGACGAGGAGTCAGTTGGAGCAAACTTTGCTCGTGCAAATCAGGAGACCTGCGATTATTACAGTTCGGAATTCCGCCAGTTTGAGCGGTTCTGTATTGTTGTTAAAAGGCAGAATGATGTGACCAAACAGCCTTTCACGATCAACCTAATTCTCTTGTTCTTCACTTGGAAGTATTTGAGTCCACACGATTCAAACGATCATCTTCTCGTCCAGTTTATTCAAAAACTTCGCGCCGCTGCTGGATTTGACCCCAACGAGATTGATTTGACAGAAATTCCAGATCGTCCTGTAACATGGGGTAAAGACTGGCCACTTGAATTTGGGGTGCCTCGCGGCAATATGTACAAGAATATGAATCGTACGCTGTGGGCATTGAAGCTTATTCATCTGGTTTGCGGTCATGATGGACCATATACGGAGCGAAAAGTAAATGGAGTCATTATAACTTCCGGAAACCCTTTTAAAAGTCCTCTCTTCAAGGTAATTGAGTTTCTTTCTCTTCACGTAATTATATAATACTAATTGCCACAAAGGAAAAGTACAGACTTCTGGAAAGACATATTGAGAAATACGCGCAACAGAGCCATAGTGCACCAGCTATTGACGTCCTCCGTGTATGTTTTCGAATCAATGCCAGATTTTCTCTCTTAACCCATTGTGAAGGATTTACCAAAAGTCCACGAGTCTCAATTCAGTAACGACGACAACGAAACTAGACTGCTGGAACGCATCAACAACGTGACTCTTTTGAAAGCACGTATTCCGAAGCGATTGCGACGTGGAGAGACTGGTGGCGTCCGTCGTGATGGCATCAGGTTCCCAACGAACCGCGATAATCCAAACAATCTCAGTCTTGATGAGTTTGGCATCCCGCGTTTGATGACTATGACAATTATGAAGCAAAAGGGACGGCGAATAGGCCAGGCAGTTGAACTATCCGATATACCAAAGCCAGGTAAGGGATTTTCTTCCTCGTCCGTCAGTAACCAAAACAAATAACAGATCCAGGGTTTTGTCCAATACGGCAAACCATTTATAATGTTTTGATGGATCGCCAAATCCTGGGTAAAGACCCTCAATTCATGTTTTGCCAATTTGACGGAAACGGTCATCCAATCGACGCGCCTTTTTTGAACGCAAAAGAGGAAGTTGATTATGAATCCCGCAGGCAAGTCAACCGTTCTATTATTTGTTCATTAATACTGTATTAGGTTCAAAACTCTGATGATTGATTCTGGTTTGGTTATTCGCATTCCTGCCAATGAAGCAACGAATACTCCCGAACGAATTCATCCACTGTACACGAGCCATTCTCCTTGTCATACGTTTATGCGTATTGCTTCAATTTGTCGTGTTCCTTTCTCTGATGCACAACAGGGTGGCCGCTGGGAATCTAAGAGTAGTGCATTGGTCTATAATCAACAAGGACAACACGAAATTACTGTATAGCTGCAGGCACATCCCGACATTATTCATCCGATTGTCTTGCGATACCCTTGGCACAATCCAAATCCTCGTCAAATTCAAGTTGTTCAAATGAACTCAGCTCAACTCTCCTCTGGTCAACGTCGCCACCAAACCACTCTGCGTGGAATGATGCCAAGAGCCATGAATGTAGCTGATTTTGACGAAGGCTCTATCTTAGGCCGTCTGCCCTCAATGACCCTTCTACAGGCTGTACCTTTGCTGCAGCAAATGTTTCCAAACCCTCTCGACGTTTTCACTAAACCTGGGGTTATGTATCGCGGGAAATATTACACGGCTCAAGAAGTAGCTGCATATCAAGCAAGCTTACATCCTGAGTGGCCACCATTCCCGCACTTTCAGAATGGATTCATGCCGCAACTTTTTCAACCTCAAACGTTTCCAAATAGTTTAAATTCCATCAATGCCGCTATGCAGCCATATCGCACTCCACTACAACCGCGTCAAGTTCAAACATCTCTGCCCTTCCAACAACTGCACCCTATCCAACCCCTGCATGCTTTTGAGTTCCCACAACAACGTGCGTTTGGTTTCCCGCATCCGCAAACAGCTCAATTTCCTTCTCCTGGTTTCCCGCCTTCACAAACTGTTCAATTTCAGCCTGCTGTTAGCTTCCCACAACAAGAAGTCCGTGAAGAGCCTCGCAATTATCATCGCGCAATTTCGCCACAGTCCTTTGATGTCAATGACTTCGATAATTTCGATAATTTTTTTACGACCCCTGTTCCTGTCGAAGAGTCTGTTAGCGAAAACACGACTGTCAATCAACAGCAAGAACCCCATCTATTTAACAGTGGTGCTCCTTCTTCAAGCTTGAGTCATGGTAAAATTACTCTTTCAGCCTCCGTAACGTTGAAAAATGGCTGCTTAATGTTTGGTTGGTTCTTATTTGCTACAAAATGAGCCTCTCACAAATTATTGTATTAGGTCAAGGGTCCTCCCTTGCTGTAAATGCGACAGCGGCTGATAATCGCCTTATCTCAGTTGACCAAACGGCTACAGCGGCTGAATCAAATTCCGTTGAGTCGCTTCCTGAAAAAGCTGATCCGCAATTGTCGCTCAAGAATGGAAACATTGGGAATATGTACGACCAATACTATACCGGCAATGCATATACAAAGTCTGTGCGTTCTTGGAAGGAGTTGGCTGGAACGCTTTCAGTGTCACAGACGAAAAACCACAACAACTTCTATAGACTAGTAAATCTCTTCGAACACAAGTTTGAATCCAGCGAGAAAGCTTGGAATCGATTTTTCAGTTCCGAGTTCCGTTCATCTGACTGGTTGTCTGTTAAGTCAGGGTCTGCCGCCTTTCAGGCTGGTGTCTGTGAGTTACGTTTCACAGCTGCAATGGAGTGCGACAGCGGGACTGAATACTCTCCTATTGCAATGAGTGCTATATTGAAGTCGCTGGGGACATGCGGAAATGGGTTTGCTCCGCGATAGTATACCATTCTTCTTTCTATTATCTGTCTTTCTCTTAGTTTTTACTTCGTCAATTCAATATATCCCTTGTTCCTGGCTGGGTTTACCCAGTCAGGGGTTTCTTCTGCGTCTGTATGTGTGTGCGAGAGTCGAACCTTTCGGCAGAACCTCAACCGTGGGAAGCTCCCTGTTTTTTTTTGCCTGGGCTTTTTCCACGGTCCTGCTTTTTCCGAGGACAAAACCGGAACCCCAACCAAACAACATCCACTCCAAACAAATTGTAAATAAAGTAAAAGTATCATTAAAGTGTTAAATAAGAGTGGAGTGACGGCGGTGGTGCGTTCGTGGCGGCCGTGAGGCAGGCAGAATCCAAAACCTTCAAAACCTATCTCCTCCCTCAATCCTCTCGTGATTTCCCTCCAACTTGCTAAAGCTGGGGCGTGATCCTGGCTGGGTTCCTTCAGAAATGAATAAACGTTTTTATTTAATGTTTATTTAAAAAGTCGACAAAGGAACTAAGTTATTCCAATTACTGTGGAGACGCTGCAGTAGTTCTGCACGAGGGCATCTCAAATGAAACTGGATATATTAGACAGGGGTCTCGTTTTTGATAAACAATGGAAAATAAACGTGTATTAATACTTTTTAATGGTGGGAATATTTGGGCAGAGTGTAGAATGTGCTGGAAGGTTGTGGACGAGAACCCAACTTCAGTCTGAAAAAGAACAAGTATTTTTTGAGTTAAGCCAGATCGCGACGAAGACTTAATAAATCGATAAATTGGTATTGTTTTATTATATAGAGAAAGTATGACGTTCTATGGTCTTGTATTTAGACCAGAATTGTGGTTTGAGTTTGGGTTTGAACACCACTTGGCTGCGACTCGTGAACGGCTGAAGCGATTTGGCTGAAACTTTAGGTAACAATTAATAAAATTAATTTATATTACTGGTTAGAATATCGAAACGATCGAAGAAAGAATAAAGGAGCTACGCCGAGGCCCACACCTCGAACCCAACACGCGCAACTCGGGTCCCTGAGTCGTTATCGAAAAAAACGGCTCTAGGTTGCCTTTGGATTTTAGTGTTTCATCATTTAATAAAATTGGAGGGGAATCTGGAGAAAATTGAGGGAGGAGATAGGTTTTGAAGGAATTGGGTTCTGCCTGCCTCACGGCCGCCACAAACGCACCACCGCCGTCACTCCACCGTTAATACATACTTTAATAATACTTTAACTTTATTTATGATTTGATTTGTTCAGATATTCATTGGTTGGGGATCCGGTTTTGTCCTCGGAAAAAGCAGGATCAAGAAAGCCCAGGCAAAAAAAAAACAGGGAGCTTCCCACGGTTGAAGTTCTGCCAAAAGGTTCGACTCTCGCCTACACATACATACGCAGAAGTAACCCCTGGCTGGTAAACCCAGCCACTTTTTCCACGGTCCTGCTTTTTCCGAGGACAAAACCGGAACCCCAACCAAACAACATCCACTCCAAACAAATTGTAAATAAAGTAAAAGTATCATTAAAGTGTTAAATAAGAGTGGAGTGACGGCGGTGGTGCGTTCGTGGCGGCCGTGAGGCAGGCAGAATCCAAAACCTTCAAAACCTATCTCCTCCCTCAATCCTCTCGTGATTTCCCTCCAACTTTATTAAATGATGAAACAATAAAATACGAAGGCAACCTAGAGCCGCTTTTTTCGATAACGGCTCTGGGTGCCGAGTTGCACGTGTTGGGTTCGAGGTGTGTGCCTCGGCGTAGCTCCTTTATCCTTTGTTCGATCGTTTCGATATTTTAACCAGTAATAATAATTAGCTTTATTGATTGTTTTCTAAAGTTTCAACTATATCGCTTCAGCCGTTCCCGAGTCGCAGGCATGTAGTGTTCAACCCAAAACTCAAACCACAATTCTGGTCTAAATACAAGACCATAGAACGTCATACTTTCTCATAATAATAAAACAATATTCATTTGTGGATTTATTAAGTCCTCGTCGCGTTCTGGATTAACTGAAAAAATACTTTACTTTTTTGGAATGAAGTTGGGTTGCCTTCCACAACCTTCCAGCACATTCTACACTCTCCCTAAATATTCCAACCATTAAAAAGCATTAATACACGCTTATTTTCTATTCTTTAGCAAAAAACATTTGGTAAATAGAAAACGAGGCACGAATCATAGAATACCTGAACTTTCATTCAGCCTTCCAAACGTAAAGGACTTTCCATGATTATTATTTTTTGTCTGTGTACTTTTCTTCTATTCTCTTTTCTCTTTCTCCCTCTCTGATTTTCACTTTTTCACTTTCCCACAGTCCAAAGCTATTCACGAATGCTCAATCCTTTGTCGTTCTGTGCATCATCTATATCTTGTGAGTTTCCTTTCATTCCTTTCAATCGCTCAACTTCATTTATTCGCCTCGAGCCACTTTCTCCTTTCTCTCCAACTCTTTCTTTTCTATCCCTCCAACCTCTACTTCCCTTCTGATTATCTTTCGTAAACATTAGAATCGTAATCGTCATGAAACAAACGTGTTTCTTTGTCGGAGGAGCTTTGGCGATGTCTGTTTACTAAGGCGGGATACCAAACAGCAAAGTGATAAGGTATGACTCAAACATTGCTTCGGAAACGCTATATATCCCGTCCATCATCACTTTCTTTCTCCTATTAAAATCCTTTCTAATCTAAATGCTTGGACCACAGAACACTTCGTCCTCTTCAGCTCGTCACATTCATTATGATTCTTACGGCCATGGTCGAGCGGGTCTTGATGAACCAATGGGTCTTCCGCCAGTTGTTTCTGCAAGGGTCGCTCAAGTCGTACCGATGAGAGGTCGTGTCGATGCAGGCTTGATGGAGAAGCTTCGAACAGGCACAAGAATCCGCATTCGAAACGCAACGAAGGAAGCTCCACGTGGCGAAGTACGGAAAGGAACATACTGTGACACCAACCACCACCCCTTGCACTTCTTCGTTGTACTCAAGCTCGTGGATGCCGCTTGTCTTAAGTCACCAAAGGTCATCCACGCAGGGTCTGATAATGTGGAGCTCTCTGAAATTGTTGGTCAAGTATTCCAGACAGACAAGTTTGAACTCTTCTTAGCCGAAGCTGCTCGTAACATGCACTTGGATCCCTCTGAAACCCATGCAATGACTTGTGAAGGAGGACTCATCTTCTCTAAGAAGTTTGAAGATGGTAAGTTGTTTGGTTTGCTTTCATTGCTAATGTGTCATATAGTTCCCATCTACGATGGAACGACTGAGTTTTCATTCTACAGGGACCTTGAACTTCTGGACGAAGAGCTTACCATCGACTCTGTCGTTCTTGTGGAATTCACCATCTCGACCTCTGAGCAGCATAGCCGCCCCCATCTACACTTTAAGCCTCAGTCTGTTACATTGTTGTATCGTGGAAGTGGAGAATGTGGAGGAGGATGAGGAAGATGAAGACGTTGTAGTTTGATATTGTATCTTGATTCTTTTATTTATTTTCTTTATTTATTTTCGTCTTAATTTAATAATAATGTATGACTGTTCGTGACTCATATATTGTAACAAGAAGCATTCCATGTTTTGATGATCTTGAAAATCACCACTGAAACAATCCAAGAATGCCAAAGGCCCGAAGGTTGAACACACACAAGAAACCAAGTGAGAGTAGGATTTGATTGACAGAGTTACCCTGATGTCTTTAACAACTGAGTAGCACCATCCCAGCCTTTGCTGTTCTCTCAGCCGTTGCAACCTCAAGAACTGCCACTACAAGTCCAGGAACCAGAACTTCCCCAACTAGATCAGGATATGCCTCTGAACTCTCTAAGACATTCAGTTTCTGTGCAGGGAGGATCCACCGAGAGGCCAGGCTTGCAAAACACAAATCACACCCTTGACCTACCCCTTTCAGAACTTCCAGGTATTCACGTTCTTCGTCTTTGTGTAATTTCTTACAATTTGCTGCATCAGTGTCTCAAAAGCAAACTCAAAGCCAAATTCCAGCAATCTCTCTTGTGAAAGATTTTGACACAGATACAGTGACACTTATCAATCAAGTTTTGGATCCACCTCCTGTAATACCAACTTCAACTTCTTGTTCAGCTCTCACTCAAAAAGGTGCTCAATGTACTCGAAAAGCTGGCCCTAATGGGCTTTGTTATCAACATAAATATACTGGTTCCATCCCTCTAAGTGTTCGAAAACAAGTGGCCCAAGAGCAGGATCATAAACGTTCACATTCCTACTATCAGCAAAATTCTACGACTATTCTGGAGCACAAAAATGAAAACTACATAAAGCGCAACTTAACCAAACAGGAATGCTCCCCAACTAATGAACTTCAATTTACTGTGGAGTCTCTCTCAGCCATTTCTCAAGACGTCTATTCTCCTGCCGAAATTGAGTATATACGCAAAAACAATATTTTGATTACACCATCCAAGGAGCTTGAAGAATATATTTGCAATGATTTGAAGTCGGTGATGAATGTAGACTATTGGAAAGGACGAGTGTGTTGTGTGTGCAATGTGCAATTGTTTGGTACAGTTGTGAAGCAATTTGAGGTTTCAACAATGTCGGAGAATTTGAAGTCGGTATGTTCTTTTCTCGAAGAATTACTAAGTCTCACTGTCAATAGAGCATTCAACGTAACCTACAACATCACAGTGATTGCAACAAAGAGGAAGTGTTGGCATTCTATTCACCCCCTGAAGTGGCTGACATCTTCCCTGGTTGCCTATTGTCAAAGCTGGGAGTTTCTAACCGCCCTATCCCAATGCCGGATGTAGGTCCGTCTGTTCGAGTTGGACCAAATGAAGAAATTATTTTGAATATTTGCCCTGACTGTGTGCATGATCTGGAAGCTGACAAGCTGCCGCAGTTTGCCATAAACAACCATTTGTGGTTCACTCCTTTGCCGGAAAGATTCAATCATTTGACTCAAATTGAGAAAATGATGTGTTGTCCTGTTCAAGTTGGAATGAATCTGATAACAGTGACTGGAGGGTATGGACGGGCATTGGTTGGCCACTGTCATTTTTTTCCATCTGAGAAACCACCAGTCCTTCTCCTTGACCAACATCTTCCACCAGTTGTCAAAGTGATTCTAACTGGATCTCTGACAGCAGCTCAACTTGCAGTAGTTGAGAAAAAATTTAACATTGTCCAGTTGGATGAAGTTGATGGCAAACCGGGTGTTCGACAACTTATGCAGTATTTAAAGGATTGTGGATCAATTACTTGTGATATTCCAGACACTCTGATAGGTATTTGATTGGCTTTGCATCTTCATTTACATATTGAATATTTTGCATAGCTCCGCAGATTATTTTTCAATCACATGAGCTGAGTAAGGAGCTGGGGGAGCTATCATCTCATCAGAATACTACTCCTGATCAGGCACATGAACCTATTGTGGATGTTAACGAAACACCTGTTCTTGAATTTCGACACACTGTAGTACTCCCAACAGGAAAAGAGAGGTTTGGAGGTACCACTGTTGTGCAGCCTGCATTTATTATTCAGCGGAAAAATGAGTTATTGAGTAACTACAATGGTGCTCAGTTAACTAAAGCCTGTGCTCATCTGTTTCAATATGGCCAATGCGGACCGACTGACGTAAATCGTGTGCGCAAGATTCCTGTTGAGAAATATTTGATTCACTTGATGCAGATTCAAACTCGAATGTTTGCAACAGATCCAACATTCATGGGTTGTGCCATTGACTTGATTGCATCAAAATCTTCCACAGACTCAGCTAAATTTAAACTGTCCAACTATGGACCTGATCCTGGAGCAATAGATCGCGAGAACTTAGAGGCTTGGCTTTCTTATCAGGAAAACTGTCAGCTCTCCCTAAACAAGGGCCTCCCTTTGCCTGCAAAGCCTGAATTTGATCCAAACGTAAATTCCCTCTGTCGGCAAATAAATATTGCTTGCCAAGACCACATTGGGTCTTCTCAGCAAATGAAATTGGGGAGAATGATTTCTGAGGCTGAAATGCTTCCTGGCTGGGTTTACCCAGTCAGGGGTTTCTTCTGCGTCTGTATGTGTGTGCGAGAGTCGAACCTTTCGGCAGAACCTCAACCGTGGGAAGCTCCCTGTTTTTTTTTGCCTGGGCTTTTTCCACGGTCCTGCTTTTTCCGAGGACAAAACCGGAACCCCAACCAAACAACATCCACTCCAAACAAATTGTAAATAAAGTAAAAGTATCATTAAAGTGTTAAATAAGAGTGGAGTGACGGCGGTGGTGCGTTCGTGGCGGCCGTGAGGCAGGCAGAATCCAAAACCTTCAAAACCTATCTCCTCCCTCAATCCTCTCGTGATTTCCCTCCAACTTTATTAAATGATGAAACAATAAAATACGAAGGCAACCTAGAGCCGCTTTTTTCGATAACGGCTCTGGGTGCCGAGTTGCACGTGTTGGGTTCGAGGTGTGTGCCTCGGCGTAGCTCCTTTATCCTTTGTTCGATCGTTTCGATATTTTAACCAGTAATAATAATTAGCTTTATTGATTGTTTTCTAAAGTTTCAACTATATCGCTTCAGCCGTTCCCGAGTCGCAGGCATGTAGTGTTCAACCCAAAACTCAAACCACAATTCTGGTCTAAATACAAGACCATAGAACGTCATACTTTCTCATAATAATAAAACAATATTCATTTGTGGATTTATTAAGTCCTCGTCGCGTTCTGGATTAACTGAAAAAATACTTTACTTTTTTGGAATGAAGTTGGGTTGCCTTCCACAACCTTCCAGCACATTCTACACTCTCCCTAAATATTCCAACCATTAAAAAGCATTAATACACGCTTATTTTCTATTCTTTAGCAAAAAACATTTGGTAAATAGAAAACGAGGCACGAATCATAGAATACCTGAACTTTCATTCAGCCTTCCAAACGTAAAGGACTTTCCATGATTATTATTTTTTGTCTGTGTACTTTTCTTCTATTCTCTTTCTCTTTCTCCCTCTCTGATTTTCACTTTTTCACTTTCCCACAGTCCAAAGCTATTCACGAATGCTCAATCCTTTGTCGTTCTGTGCATCATCTATATCTTGTGAGTTTCCTTTCATTCCTTTCAATCGCTCAACTTCATTTATTCGCCTCGAGCCACTTTCTCCTTTCTCTCCAACTCTTTCTTTTCTATCCCTCCAACCTCTACTTCCCTTCTGATTATCTTTCGTAAACATTAGAATCGTAATCGTCATGAAACAAACGTGTTTCTTTGTCGGAGGAGCTTTGGCGATGTCTGTTTACTAAGGCGGGATACCAAACAGCAAAGTGATAAGGTATGACTCAAACATTGCTTCGGAAACGCTATATATCCCGTCCATCATCACTTTCTTTCTCCTATTAAAATCCTTTCTAATCTAAATGCTTGGACCACAGAACACTTCGTCCTCTTCAGCTCGTCACATTCATTATGATTCTTACGGCCATGGTCGAGCGGGTCTTGATGAACCAATGGGTCTTCCGCCAGTTGTTTCTGCAAGGGTCGCTCAAGTCGTACCGATGAGAGGTCGTGTCGATGCAGGCTTGATGGAGAAGCTTCGAACAGGCACAAGAATCCGCATTCGAAACGCAACGAAGGAAGCTCCACGTGGCGAAGTACGGAAAGGAACATACTGTGACACCAACCACCACCCCTTGCACTTCTTCGTTGTACTCAAGCTCGTGGATGCCGCTTGTCTTAAGTCACCAAAGGTCATCCACGCAGGGTCTGATAATGTGGAGCTCTCTGAAATTGTTGGTCAAGTATTCCAGACAGACAAGTTTGAACTCTTCTTAGCCGAAGCTGCTCGTAACATGCACTTGGATCCCTCTGAAACCCATGCAATGACTTGTGAAGGAGGACTCATCTTCTCTAAGAAGTTTGAAGATGGTAAGTTGTTTGGTTTGCTTTCATTGCTAATGTGTCATATAGTTCCCATCTACGATGGAACGACTGAGTTTTCATTCTACAGGGACCTTGAACTTCTGGACGAAGAGCTTACCATCGACTCTGTCGTTCTTGTGGAATTCACCATCTCGACCTCTGAGCAGCATAGCCGCCCCCATCTACACTTTAAGCCTCAGTCTGTTACATTGTTGTATCGTGGAAGTGGAGAATGTGGAGGAGGATGAGGAAGATGAAGACGTTGTAGTTTGATATTGTATCTTGATTCTTTTATTTATTTTCTTTATTTATTTTCGTCTTAATTTAATAATAATGTATGACTGTTCGTGACTCATATATTGTAACAAGAAGCATTCCATGTTTTGATGATCTTGAAAATCACCACTGAAACAATCCAAGAATGCCAAAGGCCCGAAGGTTGAACACACACAAGAAACCAAGTGAGAGTAGGATTTGATTGACAGAGTTACCCTGATGTCTTTAACAACTGAGTAGCACCATCCCAGCCTTTGCTGTTCTCTCAGCCGTTGCAACCTCAAGAACTGCCACTACAAGTCCAGGAACCAGAACTTCCCCAACTAGATCAGGATATGCCTCTGAACTCTCTAAGACATTCAGTTTCTGTGCAGGGAGGATCCACCGAGAGGCCAGGCTTGCAAAACACAAATCACACCCTTGACCTACCCCTTTCAGAACTTCCAGGTATTCACGTTCTTCGTCTTTGTGTAATTTCTTACAATTTGCTGCATCAGTGTCTCAAAAGCAAACTCAAAGCCAAATTCCAGCAATCTCTCTTGTGAAAGATTTTGACACAGATACAGTGACACTTATCAATCAAGTTTTGGATCCACCTCCTGTAATACCAACTTCAACTTCTTGTTCAGCTCTCACTCAAAAAGGTGCTCAATGTACTCGAAAAGCTGGCCCTAATGGGCTTTGTTATCAACATAAATATACTGGTTCCATCCCTCTAAGTGTTCGAAAACAAGTGGCCCAAGAGCAGGATCATAAACGTTCACATTCCTACTATCAGCAAAATTCTACGACTATTCTGGAGCACAAAAATGAAAACTACATAAAGCGCAACTTAACCAAACAGGAATGCTCCCCAACTAATGAACTTCAATTTACTGTGGAGTCTCTCTCAGCCATTTCTCAAGACGTCTATTCTCCTGCCGAAATTGAGTATATACGCAAAAACAATATTTTGATTACACCATCCAAGGAGCTTGAAGAATATATTTGCAATGATTTGAAGTCGGTGATGAATGTAGACTATTGGAAAGGACGAGTGTGTTGTGTGTGCAATGTGCAATTGTTTGGTACAGTTGTGAAGCAATTTGAGGTTTCAACAATGTCGGAGAATTTGAAGTCGGTATGTTCTTTTCTCGAAGAATTACTAAGTCTCACTGTCAATAGAGCATTCAACGTAACCTACAACATCACAGTGATTGCAACAAAGAGGAAGTGTTGGCATTCTATTCACCCCCTGAAGTGGCTGACATCTTCCCTGGTTGCCTATTGTCAAAGCTGGGAGTTTCTAACCGCCCTATCCCAATGCCGGATGTAGGTCCGTCTGTTCGAGTTGGACCAAATGAAGAAATTATTTTGAATATTTGCCCTGACTGTGTGCATGATCTGGAAGCTGACAAGCTGCCGCAGTTTGCCATAAACAACCATTTGTGGTTCACTCCTTTGCCGGAAAGATTCAATCATTTGACTCAAATTGAGAAAATGATGTGTTGTCCTGTTCAAGTTGGAATGAATCTGATAACAGTGACTGGAGGGTATGGACGGGCATTGGTTGGCCACTGTCATTTTTTTCCATCTGAGAAACCACCAGTCCTTCTCCTTGACCAACATCTTCCACCAGTTGTCAAAGTGATTCTAACTGGATCTCTGACAGCAGCTCAACTTGCAGTAGTTGAGAAAAAATTTAACATTGTCCAGTTGGATGAAGTTGATGGCAAACCGGGTGTTCGACAACTTATGCAGTATTTAAAGGATTGTGGATCAATTACTTGTGATATTCCAGACACTCTGATAGGTATTTGATTGGCTTTGCATCTTCATTTACATATTGAATATTTTGCATAGCTCCGCAGATTATTTTTCAATCACATGAGCTGAGTAAGGAGCTGGGGGAGCTATCATCTCATCAGAATACTACTCCTGATCAGGCACATGAACCTATTGTGGATGTTAACGAAACACCTGTTCTTGAATTTCGACACACTGTAGTACTCCCAACAGGAAAAGAGAGGTTTGGAGGTACCACTGTTGTGCAGCCTGCATTTATTATTCAGCGGAAAAATGAGTTATTGAGTAACTACAATGGTGCTCAGTTAACTAAAGCCTGTGCTCATCTGTTTCAATATGGCCAATGCGGACCGACTGACGTAAATCGTGTGCGCAAGATTCCTGTTGAGAAATATTTGATTCACTTGATGCAGATTCAAACTCGAATGTTTGCAACAGATCCAACATTCATGGGTTGTGCCATTGACTTGATTGCATCAAAATCTTCCACAGACTCAGCTAAATTTAAACTGTCCAACTATGGACCTGATCCTGGAGCAATAGATCGCGAGAACTTAGAGGCTTGGCTTTCTTATCAGGAAAACTGTCAGCTCTCCCTAAACAAGGGCCTCCCTTTGCCTGCAAAGCCTGAATTTGATCCAAACGTAAATTCCCTCTGTCGGCAAATAAATATTGCTTGCCAAGACCACATTGGGTCTTCTCAGCAAATGAAATTGGGGAGAATGATTTCTGAGGCTGAAATGCAGCAAAATGGAATGGACGATATTTTTTTCACAATGAATCCAGATGATTCTAATGCTTTTCGACTGTTGGTGTATGTTAACAACAAGTACTATAACAGGTGAGCTCCTGTTTTCTACCATTGCTTGATACTTACTTTCTCCAGTTATGAATTTTTTCCAGACAAGGCAGAACGTCGAGCCGAAATCTCAAGTAACCCTGTGGCTCAAGCAATCTGGTTTCGTGAAATGATGGATCTGTTTGTTGAAAAGGTTCTGCGGTACAACTTGAAACTTGGAGTTTCCTATCATGGCGGAGGTGCATTTGGCATTCTAAAAGACTTGAAGCAAAACACAGAAGCAGCCCCAACAGATCTTCGGTTACATGGTCACTGGCTTGCCAAGCAGGAAGGAATGCCCAGATCAACTGTGGCAGCAAAGAAGCTTCTTAACTTCTCTGATCCCCCTGTACCACATGGTCAAACACTTATTAATCTCAATGACCTCAGTGAAAATTCTCAATTTGCACACGACTATGTTAAGTTTGCTTCAGCTATTTTTAAAGCTGATGTACCTGAAGAACTGGGTTCTTTGATGTGTCCTTGTGGTGGCGAGTGTGAGCCACTCCGTATTCCTAAACAAGCATATGAACCTGTTCCAAAGAAAAAAGAGCAGCCGTTTGCTATGGGAAAATGCAAACTCTGTCACAAAATGTATGGCTACAATGAACTCATCAATATTTACTTGGAGCGAGCATTATCTGAACTTGCACCTGAGGAGCGGTCTCAATTTGAAGGTGCAAACTTGGAAAAGTTGCTTTGTGGTGTTGTTCCATTCCCTGAAGATGAATTCAAGTCAAAAATTGCTCTTGTGTGTCTTTTACTTCAGAAACAAATCCATCGTTGGTACCATTCTTCTTCTTGTTTCAAGGGGGGATCTTGTCGCTTCAACATTCCATACCTTCCAAAGGAGCATGGTGGTTTTTACTCTGATCATTCATTTCATCCTCGACGTCCAGTTGGCTGTGAATATTTGAACACTTATAATCAACTGGCAATATTGTTTATTATGGTTTGTCTTGTTTTATTTTTGAACTTATACTTACAATGGTTTGATAGGGAAATGTGGATGTAAAACCTTGTAATGTTGGAGAAGCTCCTGAAAAATCCTTTTACATGTTTGATTATACTTTCAAAGAGCCACGTGAAGTAGAATTTGTGGTGCAAAAAGCTTTGGCAGCACATGACAGGTTTGTTTGTCTTGCGAGTAGTATTGAGTTTCTAATGTTGTTACTAGATGGACATTGCGAAATACTGAAGATGAAGCATATAGCGCTCTTTCTGACCGTGACAAACATATTCGATACCTGTTGGGCCAAATTAATGCCCGAACTTCTCAGCTTACTATCCCAACAAATCTTGCTGCTCTCCAACTCATCAACAAAAGTAAAAACATGGACAAAAAGTACACTCCATTCATGTGGTCATTTCAATATGAGTTTGTGAATCATGGATCCCTTTTGCGAGACTATGGACTGATGCCACGCCGTCTGATGCATGGTATGGCTGAAACAGTTAATGACCAAGCGGATGAAACCATCTTTGATGAAAATGTGACTGAAACTCATGTGTCACTGGCTGAATGGGAGGTGTGGAAGAGGAGGAGAATGACTTTGATGATGCCATTTCTTTGGGAAGTCAGGATTCAGATCAAAATGAAAGAGAAGTGGGAAATATTTTAGCAGGCTATGAATGGGATCCAATGGAAGTAGAAGAAGATGAAGAGTCAGTAGATGCTGAGGTTACTGGTGATTCAGATGAATCCATGCCTGATATCCATCCTCAGAAACACTTTGTGAATGCAAGGAGAAACTTCAAAATGCATCACTCTTTCTATTCTGCAAGACCAACTGTACTGGAAGCCTTGGGATTGGACGAGTTCCATACAAGTTATGTGGCCAAGAAGTTACCATCTGACAAGAAAAAGTTAAATTTACCTGAAGTGGCAAACTTTCGTCTCATACCATACACCAACAACAAAGGACACCTTGAGAATCATCCTATGGAAAAAGCGTTCTATGTTGCAAAACGAGTGTCCCCTGTTATAGTTGTTTCATTGGGATTACATATTCCACCAAAACCTGTGGAGGATGAGATTGTTCAGCCTGAATCTTTTGACATGCTTGCATATGGAGGTACTATTCTTGCACGCTGCAGGCCCCATCGAAACAAACATGAGCTGTTAGGAGGTTGTTCAAATGTCTGGGCAGCATATATTGCATGGCTCCCAAATTGTACTGATTATTGTAAGCGTTTAGAACAAAACTTGTTAGATTATGAAAATGCAAAACATGCTGCAAGGGAGCGCCAACGAAGTGGTGAAGCTAAGGATGCATTCACTGAGTTACATCCAGACGATGCAAATGCACCTCGCTCTTCAATAACTGCAGAGGAGTCAGATAAACGTGCTTTCCCAGATAATGATTCAGATTCAGAGCCTGAAAAAACAGAGACGGAGACTGTAACAGTAGACCCCACCTTTCAACTAATGAGCACTGCACCTACAGCTTATTTTGCATCTGTTTTGAGTGAAATGGCAGACACTATTAAGCATTCTCTGCCCCTTGTTCAGCAACATGCAATAGATCTACCAATCATTCATTCTGCACATTGCCGCAATCATTCAAAAGTCCAAATTCTTGAAGCTCTAAATAATCAGTTAAAGCTTACAAATATTGAAACTGCCTCAACTGTTCCAACAATCATTGCAAAGTATGAAACACATGAACAACGTCTCATCTACTATAATGCTGCATTTTCATGTCAACTTACGTTTGCAGACCTGGATAAGCAGTTTTGGCCTCGCTATTGTGACTTGACCATCCCCAAGTCAGTTCCAAGGAAAACTTCCCATCCAATTCATGAATATATCAGCCCATTAGATGCTTGTAAGCTATTTGAGTTGAATAACAAGCAGTATGATTGTGCTATGGCCTTATTGTCAACATTGATTCTTGAATTCATCAAGGATGATGATCTGATGAAGGAAACATATAAGAGAGTATATGGGCCTGAAAAGCAACACACAGTATCTGAGACCAATGAAAATATTCTCATGGGTAGCAATCAGCTCTGTACTCACCTTCAAGGAATTGGTGGATCTGGAAAGTCTCATATTTTCAAATTGCTCAAATATGTTGCAAAATGCTGGGGGCGTCCAAATGCTGTTGTCACAGTTGCCTTTATGCATAGTGCAGCAATGGTTATTGATGGTTTTACAATTCATGAATTTGCAGACTTGACTATTACAAACAAACCAAAAAAGCATTCAGAACACACTGACTTGTGTATAAAACGTGCTTTGGCTGCAAAAATAATCATTATTGATGAAATCTCGTCTGTTCCTCCTCCTACATTTGCTGCCCTTCACCTGCAACTACAGGAGTTTCGAAAATCTCTTCCTGGGAGCAAATACATGTTTGGTGGTTTACATTCTGCTCTTGGTGGAGATTGGCTTCAAATGCCCAGTATTGGAAACCTTCCGCTTTATGTCAGATACACTCACAAAGCCCAAAAGAGTGGATCCAAATCTGGAAGTTCTCTAACTCGCATAGGCCATGAGCTTTACTCAATGTATAATCTCAGTTTCTATCTATCTGAAAATATGAGAGCTGGTAGTGATCCTGAATGGGCTAATTTCCAGGGACGTGTCCATGCAAACCACTTTGAAAAGGCTGATCTTGACTATCTCAATGAATGCAGCATAACGTTGAGGAATGAGGAGCGTTTTAAGAGGGCCTCTTTGGCTTCACAGCTGATTCTTTGGGTCATTGGAGTCAACAAAGATCGGTGTGCATTCAACTTCAAAATGTCTCTGCACAGGGGCACAGATCACATCATGTTTCATCCAGAGCCTGCTTCAAGCAAATGTGAACCATTCAATCAGTTTTATAATTTTATTGACAGCTTAACTCGTGGATTTCCTTTGACTCAAATCATATCTGTTGGACAGCAAATGCTTGTGAATTGCATGCACCCAACTCTGCTCAAATATCAAATTGACAAAGGACAATACTTGCATATTGTTGGATGGGATTTGCATGAAGATGACATCCATGGTGTTCCTGTATATGAAACCTTGGATGGCATTCGTGTTCGCAAAGTAAGACAACCCAAAGTTGTTTATGCCAAAGTCTTTGACAGCGACAAACAATACCATCCTGATTTGCCTCCTGGAGTATTTCCCTTTGTCCCCCTTCAACAGACTGTAGAAATTATTGTGGGTAAAGTGCGTAAGAAGAACAGACTGGTAAATCATACAATCTCCCGCTCCGCAATTGGATATCAATTTGCAATGGGTTATGCAATTACTCCAGGTATTTATTGTTGAATTTCTGTCTCCACACACTCTGATGATTGTCACAGAAAAAGTTCAAGGAATGAGCCTTCACTTTCTCTGTTCCGATGATATTTCCAAAGGACGTTTTCATTGTCCAGAGAATGGCATGTATGTGGTGACTTCTAGAACTCCAAAAAAGGAGGAGTTCTGGATGTTGCAGGCGCTCACTTTTGAAAAGGCCAAAAAGCTGTTCAAGTTTTCACCTCACTGTCGAGATGAACATGAACGTATTGTTAAAATGTCCAAGAAGAACCCATTCAATTCCACACGAAATGACCCTGATCCTCCTCTACCACCTCCTCCCAAGTTATCATCTTCTCTCAATGTTTCTCTTGACAATACCCCACTTTATGATGACACTCCCCAAACACCACCAGAATCTGCCTTGCGTGAAGGGGATGAGGATTTTAGTATCTATGAAAGGGAATATTATGAATCTGAAAATGAGTCAGAATCTGCCTTCTGGAACGCAGTGGAGGAAGCTGCTGCTCATGAGGAAGATGACTATTATTGGGAATAACTTCTATTGTTCTTTGTTTCTTATATTTTAAAATAAACATATTTATATCTGATTCTGAAGGAACCCAGCCAGGATCACGCCCCAGCTTTAGCTGGGTATTGTTAAAAAATAATTGGTGCACTTTGATAACCTGATTTATAGCATACGCACACTCTCAAAGAACGAACCACAGGATCTTTATGAATTTCATATCTCCCGTTTACCTTTGTGTGAAAGTTTCTTATGTCTATTTTCTTATTGTAAACAGAAAATGCGTGTGCAAAGCAGAAAGTGTATTCTCGACTCTTTCGAGTATAAAAACGCAGCCAAATTAAGCATACGATTTGGAAACACGCTTTCAATAAGCACACAATTTGGAAACAATCTCGTTGTGTGTGTGTGCGAGTGTGTGTGTGCGAGTGTGTGTGTGCGAGTGTGTGTGTGCGAGTGTGTGCGTGTGTACGTGTGTGTGTGTGTGTGTGTGTGTGTGTGTGCGAGTGTGTGCGAGTGTGTGCGTGTGTACGTGTGTGTGTGTGTGTGTGTGTGTAGGTATGTGTGTGTACGTGTGAGCATTTTGATTCTTTATATGAACTTCTGTCTTTCCAAACCCTTTTCTGCAGCAGGGGCAAATTAAACAACATGAGAGCAATTGTAACATTTCAAACCAATCGCGATTGCGCTGGGTTGTGAAACTAATAATCTGGCAAAACTTCTGATTCTAGGGTTAGGGTTACAACCCTAACACTTCAACAACCATTTGGGAGTAATACGGCTGCGCGACAGTATTTCGTGAATTAGTAGTTTCGGATAGAATGTGTCTTGTTTTGTTGACGACGATAGAGTGGGTAGGAATAGGTACGGGCTAGAGGTTTGCATCTTCAAAGCATTGCGGTTCAAGGAAACATTACGACAGGGTAGGCAACCGATAGACGGCGAACCGGAAAGAAGGACCACAACTGCGTATGATGCAACCATTTAGTCTTTTAATTTACGTGTTGAGAAAAAAAAATGACAGGTAGTTGTATTAAACTAAAAAAAAAATCCAGGTGGTAGTAGTATGAGCTTATGGTCAGTTCAAACGATGTCGCGCTCATATGAATGTGTCGCGCGCACATCAAGTGCATGGAAGTCAGATTGTATTACTACGTCCAACCAAACTCGTCCCACTCGCAAAGGCCTGGTTCGTCGAAGTGCCCGTGTCGCTCAAAGACCGCCGCGCCGCATTCGAAGCCACCACCGCAACCACAACCACCACCGTGAACGAAAGGCAAAGCGCGTCGCCAATTACGCCCGCTCGAAAAGCTGCAGTCGCTACAAAACGCGTCAATTCGGAACTTGCAAAACTTGACCCGAAAAACACGAAAGTTGGAAGAAACGCGAACGCGGCGTTTCCTCAGACTCGCGGCGTTGCGGCAAAGAGACGCTTCTTCGAAGACGCGCAGCAGAGTGGTGGTGGTGGTGGTGGCAGTCTGGATTTGAGCAAAAGTATAAGTAGGTACGTATTATAATGGACGACAAAGGAAAGCGGGATAGAGACCCTACTGTTGCTTCATGGGGACGAGCATGAAGTCATTCAAAACGGGTCATTGCCATTAAAGAGTTGAATCAACAAGAGGGTAACGAACGACACTACTGCCAGCGACGTTTTTCCTGCAGGTGGCCTGTACGCCCATGTTGGTCGCACCCTGCATAACGTCGGACAGTTTTGTCCCCTCGAGTATAAATAAAGACCGAGCAAAGACCCATCATTTTGGACAATAAAACAAATCTGCGTTCTATAGAACGCAGATTGTTTTATTGTTGCTGTCAAAAAGTGATCCCGCCGACGCCGGCAACTAAATAAACAAACAAACAAACAAACAAACACTACACAATGTCATAAATGAACAAACGATAATCATTAAACAAATATCAATGTGGATATTTTAAGATTCACGTGATACCACGTGATCAGTTCGTTCCCCATGCAAAAGACTTTGAGTCAACTTTGCGCGGTTAACCGGGACACCAACTGGAGAAATCAACAATCCGCCTCCAGTCCCATTTCCAAATTGTTTAAACTCTCCAACAACGCTTACAACCACACCAGTTTTCTCTGCCGCCTTCAACATGCGGCATTCGGAGATAAGAGACAAATTGTTGGGTTTAAGGACAATTTTGAGTGCATAATAGTTCGTTTTTCCATTTGTCGTACGACAGACTTTGAATACACGGCCTGTAGCACCCGTCCCAAGAAAAGCGTTTTCATTTACAAGGTCAACATTGAAGTGGTTACTATCATCCAAGATAAGGCCCTTCCAAGGCTGCAGTGAAGAGTGAACAAAATTCACAAATTTCTTCTTTGAGCCACCAGCCAACCAATCAACATTTTCAATAGAGTACAGGACATTTTTTTCACGAGCACGAATGAGCCAACATCTTGTCTTGTCGAAAAGAACGGCGTTCCCTCCTTCGTGATGATTGTTGAGATGTTGAAGGTAACGTATGACCTAAAGGTTTGTTACTTTAACAAATACAAGAAAAAAGTTACTTGCCTGGCCGAAATCTCTTCCCTCTGTAAATTTCAACTTTCTTTCCAGAATTGTGATCATACCCCAGAGTTCTTTTGGAGGAGTCCCGAAACGAAACACTGTACTGTACGTTTCATGGACAAGTCATCGAGCTTCTTGAACAGCATCATCAGGTTCTTCTTTGTGCATATACAGTCCCTTCACAGTCACATGGAAATCAGGTTTAAAGCCTGTGCTGCTGTCTCCTCCCTGCATCAAAGAACCATACTCTTCACTATTCACAAGATGTACATCAGGTCCCAACGCATTTTGAAAAATCCGGGTCATTTTGACATCAAACAGTTTCTCAGAGAGTTTATCGTCAATTAAGAGTGCGAAATCCTCGGCATCGCTTTGTGATAGCATTGGCTCCTTGGATGGATCATGCTCGTGTTGGTGAAACAGGTTATACTCTTTGGCTTTGCGCAAAGTCGTTTGTCCCAGAGCTGCTTCAGACAGTGATGGACTGACACTGCCAATGTTGACTCCAGCAAAAGCTTTTCGTAACTCCTTGACTACAATAATATTTCAAGACATTAATTCAGAAGAGGAAGACATACTGAAGGAGTCTTGAATTGAAGGTGGAGCTTTTGGTTCCACTGGCTTTGGAACCAGCACAAGCACATGATGTACTCTCTTTGGAAGAGATTTTGTAAAAACGACACTTGTTCCATGGAGTTCATGACCTACTTTCCACGTTTCCATGTTAAATATCAAAGTGAGAACCCTGAGAGAAAAAATCAACCTTGAACAACAAAGTATCATTCGTTTTATGAACTCCACGGCTAGGGCTAAACATAGACACATTGTCCACTTCATCTTCGGGGCACTTTCCGTAGTAATCCAGACTCAGCAGGTTTCCCGAAGCTTTCAGTTCTTCTGGCGACAGCCCTCCAACATCACCGTTGCAGATCCTGACGAGTTTGAGGTCTGCGGCATCAATCCCAACCAGCCGAGACGATCTATTTGCGTAAACAGCTTTCTTAAAGGATCCAACGTTGCGGGATACATCAAAGTCAACAGGGAAACCAGTGAGGTTGGAGTCAGAAGCAAGCACACAAAAGATTTCGGTCGTCGTCTGTTCACATGATTACAAGATTTGAATGAGGATACTCTGGACGATGAGCCAGACAGAGAAGGTGTTGGGCAAAAGAAGCTTACCTCGTTTTCCATCCACACAAAAGAATTATTTTTTTTATTGATGGATACTAAGGGCCCGGTCTAAGCTGTTTTTTTATCGATAAGAGACATCGTCAAAATGTAATTGTTGTGATTCATGATTTATCGTTAAATGGCGTCACTTTGTTCGTCAAAAATATGTTGTCTCCTCCATCCAATGGACAATGTCATTCTTGTCGCCCTCGCAGCATCTGTATTCATTTTTACTACATCTGTAGTCCTGAATATAACCATGATTGCTTGCCTGTTATCATTTCATCCAGCATGGAAGGCTTCGTTTGCTTGCGAAGCATTTGTCGTTAATTCGAAATCGTGGGAATCAGGTTTCACCTATTCTCCATAATTTCTTGAAGCGTTGGGTTCATTGTCAGATTGATCATGGGTAGCCCCGTAGTTTTTTTGACGCAATTTTGACGGTAGGGTGTTGGCTGCGAAAAACAAGGAATGGCACAATTGGCTTTTGACGATGGATTTTATCGATAAAAATATCAGCTTAGACCAGGCCCTAACATTTCTTTGGCAAACTTGACCACAACTCTTTTTTCACTGATATGTTAGTTGACTTGCATTTGAGAACTTGCGAATGACTGTAAGAGCGGCTTGCTCGAGAAACAAGTCGCGCAAGTCACGCGTCGGGAAATGCCGAGTAAAGAAATCAAGCACAGCTTGCTCTTCGAGCAAAAGTATCTCTTGTTTAAGTGAATGACCCATTTGTTCTTTCGTGAGGTTCAGCGTGTTGGTGTATTCGGCACTGCACAGCAATTCGCTGACGCTTTCGACATCGAACGTCATTTCGAGGAACGCGCACGCAGGCTGGACTACAGAATGCGCGAGACCCTTTCGAGCCGACGCCAAACATACATTTCAAGTCTTGCATGCATTTCTTTCCTGACTCTGGATTCTTTTCAACGAGTTTCTTGAATGTAAGCGATACGACAGATGCAGGCAGTCTCTTGGCTTGAAACAAGTAATGGCTTTTCGTGGCGAGAATCCATTCCGAGTCAACCGCTCGAAGCAACGCGGCCAGTTCGTTCACGTAACTGGCCACAGTACCGCTCTTGATGCCAGCTTGAACAAAAAGAGACTTAAAGGGGTCCACGAGGACTGGGTGAATACTACGACACGTTAAGGACGATTCAATGTTCACTGGCAACACGGGAATTTGAGTCGTCTTTAACTGGCAGATTGTTGTTTACCACAAAGTCCAGCGCGCATCTCAAGTACGGGTCGTGCTCGGGAGAAACACCCAATGCTGAAAGTAAAGCCAGTCAGTCAGTCAGTCAGTTGGCGCAAGCGTGCGTGACCCTGAGGCCTGAGAGCAGGGAACTACAGTATTCGGACTCACCCCGAGTCAACCTATCGATCGCCCACACCTTGTGTTCATGGACATCGGTGTCGAGAGCCGATACTGCGAGAAGCAGGTGCGAGCGTGTGTCGTCAGAGTAACTGTTGGTTGTGATCATTTGGTTTTGTAAGCAGTGTGTCCGAAATCAAAAAAGAAGCGGGTCAAATGAAGCAAAGAGAAAACTTACATTTCGCCCTCGAAAGTGAACTCTCTGACTATAATTTGCATCTTCAAAGGGACACTCCGCTATTTTTTTCCTTCAACACTTTAATCGCAAATGAAGAAACTATTAAAAAATACTGGTTATTTCAAACTATAAGACACTTGTACAAAGAAAGAATACGTATTTGTTAGAATTTGATTATCTGAGTTACTGCACTCTCAACAGTTGTAAAAGTGGATCCTTTTTTACAAATTCCACACCAGAGTTACATTTGGTCATTCATTTATCACACGATACTGCAACTTTTTCAGACAACCTCGTGTCTTACTTTCATCAAAGAATCGAGGCAGGTTTGCCGACGTTTCTCCTGATTTCGAAACTCAATCAAAAGAGTATACTCTGGTACAACAAAAGGACAAAAGAATGCGAATGGTGGTGCTCGACGCCATTTATGAAGAGCGAGTGCAACGATAAACACACACCTGACTTTTTTGCGCAACTGTCAAAACTTTTGGCAATCTGCATTCACGTCCTTCATGTAAAGATTCCTGACTTTCGAGACTACGAAAACGAGGACCACAGTTTACGACCATTGCAACGATCTTCTTTTACACTTTACACTTCATAACCGAATTGCAAACGAAAGACTCGATGGAGACGAGTTTGTTCGCAGAATCTCCTTCAACATAAACCCTGAAAAGTTTTTAAATATATTGAAACGACAAGAAAGGTATGAACACTCCACGTGGGCGAAAATTCAGAACCAGGAAATGCCATATACGAATAGCAAAACGTTGACATTCATTGGCTCAAACAGTGGATTGAAGTCATTGTACAGGGAATTGAAGGAAACGTTTCCCTGGGAGTTACCATCAACAACCAGACATTATCTCGACAGTGACGCCTATGCACAAATGATGAAAAAGTATGGGCCGTCGTTAGAAAAATCTGATGATCGAGTGACAATCTTGTTTCACAGGTTGTGTATAAAGAAACTGCAGTTGAATGAAAGAGTGGCGCGCACATTTTCCTTTCCAGGAAGTATAGAATGTCGCCAAGAACAAGGAAGTGTCAAAGTTACAAGCTCAAGAGGGTTGGAAAGTCGTCTACAGCAATTACTGCAATACTCAACGTTAGAGTTCATTGTAATTCCAGTATACATTCGAGGAGCCGATAGCCTTCTGCTATACAACTACGAATCAAAGCGTTTTGAATGGATTACATTGACGAATCAGAACGTTGGTCTAGCAATCCAAGCTCTACAAGAAAAAAAGATAGTTCCGGGAGAAATTGAGATTGTTGACGTTTCCAACCTCCAAACCTTACTTGACACATACTCGGCATACAATCCCAAATGGAAAGGAACGTATTCTGTCTTCAATCCAGTATGGATCATGTGGTATGCATACATTCGACTCCAGAATCAGGTGTACACGCGAGACGAGATTCACGACAAAATATACAAATTTATCCAAGAAGAAGGAGTTTTGGCAGCGCATGGGTTCATTGACTATGTTCTTGGTGACTACTATATGTCTCAGGAAGAAGATGACGACTTTATTGCGGACCACACAAAGTACAAGATGGGAGAATAATTTCACTACCACTCCCACAAAAACACGGCGGCGATACAAACGAAGATGAAAGAGTACCACGTCGCTTGGATTATCAATATCCAGTTCAGCTTACTGGTTGAACATGTAATTCCCAACCCTAACTGAATACTCCTCGAACGCACTAACTGTTTTTTTCCTGAACACTCAAGTAATGACACCACCCAGAAAGAAAGTAGGAATCGATGTCGGGGTAAGAAACTTGGGACTCTGCATGGTTCAAGAACCCAACACAGTCCTTGTTTGGGACGTTTTTGACCTGCTTCCAGAAGCCCCTGTGTGCAATCAACTGCTGAAGAATAAACAAAAATGTACGCGAAAATGCACAGTGCAATACAATTCGAAACTGACCTGCAAGACACACTGTCAGACGGGAGGCAAACCGTTTCAACCGAAACGCGTAAGTGAATATTCGCGCCAAGAACTGGCTTCGCTGTGTATCCTTGTCTTGCAACGAGTGGTGTCAGACACAGAAGCTTTCCAAGATGTGACCACGATCCACATTGAACTCCAACCAAAGTGTAATCCGACCGCGGTGTTTCTGAGCCACATCATCTTTGGATTCTTTGCACAACACTGTCCTCACAGTAAAATACGGCTCATTCATGCGCGCGAAAAGCTCAGAGTGTTTGACGGACCTGTATTCACTTACCCAAAAAGTCTCAAGACAAAGTACCTGCAGAGAAAATGGTTGAGTGTTGAGCGAACACGATGGATTCTGAAAACGCAAGTTCCACCGGGACCGTGGATCTCATTTTTGGAAGAACATGCCAAGAAAGACGATCTCAGCGATGCGTTTCTCATGGCCTTTACTTAACAACAGGTCTTTTGGCCAAATACGCAGGAGAAGGACGCAAATGGGATTTGGGGGTATTCTCAATCTTGACGTAGTGCTTGCGGATTGTAGCCACAGAGGTCCCCATGCATGGAGCCAACGGCTCCATACACTTGTCGTTGATTTAATTGCAGTACGCCTCGCAAGAGAGGTACAACTTTCTTGCATCCGTCAATGCAAACTCAGGCACACCCGGCCAAAAATGTCCCAACGTCGTTCTGAACAAAGCCCGCACTTGATTTTCGGCTGTCCCCAATTTCACGGGTTTCTTGACTTTCGCGTCCATCATCCAGGAAGGGTTGTGTTCGTCAGATGTTTTTAGGTTTGGGATAATTGACCGTGCTTTGCCTCCTTGCGTTTTGAGTGGGTTCCTTTGGATATACTTGTCAACGAACAAGAATGCCTTGCCTCCGAACTCGACGACTTGCGACACCATTGCCAGAAAGAGGCCAAGGTCGGCGGGCGGGGCTGTGGCGGATAATAGCATTGTATTCTTTTTGGAAGATTCTATTTGGGACCCCCCCGTCCTGCCCTTATTCGAGTCCCCCCCTCCCAAACAAGCACGAGTCCCCCCCTTCCCAAATAGATTTTAGATCCCTATTCAAGTCGTATCTTCCTTTAATCTTACAATAAATGAAACAAAGAAATGAGTGTTTATTACGTTTCTACTTTGATCTCAACCGTTTCCGTCTGTAACTTACTTGGTTTTCTTGGTTTTCTTGGTTTACTTGGGTTTCTTTTCTTGGTTTCCTCCTGGCTCCAACCCTTGTCTTATTTGATTCCACAGAGCTGGTTTTGCGCTTTGTTGAAGGTCTGCCTTTTCCGCGTTTTTGAGGTAGATCGAGGGCTTGTGCAATCGGGAGACGTTCTAGAATCTGACGTTGCATCTGTTCTGTTTCCTTGACCACGGAATCACTTCCTTCTGCCTTCAAAATTTCGAATTTCTTTTTTGCAGCTGCCATGAAGTTGGCATATTCAGCTTTTTCCGAAATTGCCTTCTTGGTTTCTACTGCTAACTCTGCTCCACGAGTAGTCTTCAGTGCAATCATAATATCCTTCATTTTGCTGTCCATATCATCTTGCTGTAATGGCATTATAATTGATCCAGTCTCTCCTCCAACACCAAGAAACTGCCCCAATGGTGGATCCAACTGGTAGTTGTCTTTGAGGAGTCGAAGTGGAATGAATTCAATATTGAACAATACACGATCCCGATTTGCAAGCTGCGTGGCATAAAAGTGACTGCAGAATAACCCACAGTTGATTTGAAGCAAGCATGTACACACAGAAGCTCCATTTGAGAGAACAAAAATGAAGTTTGGAGCTGCCTTTGTATAATGAACATGTTCAACCTTGAATATGGATTGAATGGGATTATTTCTGTTCTTCCTCAAGTTTTCAGCCAGCGAAGCAGCTGATAAAAGTCTAGAATGAATCCTTGTTTCGCATGCTACATTTTTGTCATCGTCTTCATTAATACCATCCAAATAGGAATTTGAATCATCACGTATTGCTTCAAGACTGGAAGACTCGCACTTGTAGAATAACGAGTTTGACATGAGCTTAAATGACTCATTCTGGAACCAATGACTTGTATACTTTGTTAATGATTTTAGTACTGGATCAAACACTCGAGTTATCATGTTCTTGGTCTCAGTCGGGTATCGTGTTGCATGATTGTTTTCAAACAACTCTATGGAATCGTTGAGCTGGCTGCTAACATCCTCAATAAACAAAATTAAGTCCAGTAGCGAACCAGTTCTACCTCGCTTGATAATATCTTGATGTTTTTCGACACGTCCACTTGTATGTTGCCGTAACGTGAAATATGAATGCACCCATGCAAGACTCCATTTTTGCCGAGCTCGGTAAAGTCGCTGTAAGTACTCAATAGCTGCCGCAATGTTGATTTCTGAAACAGTTGCAGTTTCAACAGCATTGATAAGTGCTTTCCAAACAAGCTCAAAACCATTCTCAGAAACAGAGTTGCGAGCGTTCCACCAGAGGCTGCTTACTTGCTGATACGCACTTCCTAGCTTTGGCTTCAAGTTCTTAGGCAAATTGAGCATTCCCAAATGATATATACATAGCAGATGAATAATGGAGGCAAATTTTGCGAGTTCCATGATAGCTAAAAACGCAAGATCCTCATCTGAAATAATAATGGTAGGAAGTTGTCCACTGTGTGATTCAACAAATTGGTCCATCACCCATTCATGACTTAAAGTGTCCTCGGAGTACATTAGGGCATGTCCAAAGGATTTAGTTCGTGCCTCATTATCAGCACCTGTTGCACTCCAGAGCACAAGGGATGAATTTGTGGCTTGGGCGGTGCAATCCACTGCAACAATATCATAGTATTTTGCGTAGTCTACTTGTTCTGTTGGTGTGCACCAGTAGAGCAAAATAAGCTCGCCTTTATTTTCCGCCAACAACATGAGCCTCGCGAAACTTCCACCCGAACTCCTCCGCTCAATCGTCAAGTACCTTCCCGTGGACGAGTGGCTCTTGGAGGTCGCGCTCGTGTCGAAGCGTCTTTTTCACCACTGGATCCTCTGCGACGATTCGACTGCCAAGCAACACATCAACTCTGCGATTGACAAACAACCAGCAGAGACGCCAGTACACGTTTACGACTATAACCTACGCTGGCCACTGCTGAATGTGTTGAAAGATTCGAATGAGTTGCCCGTGAACTACCAAATCGAATTGTTTCGAAGAATACTGACGGACCCAACAGAGATTGATGCAGACATTGAGGAAGACTATAACCGGGCAAACATGTTTGGTGCAAAGAAATACTCTTGGGTCAGAAGCTGTTTCGACAAACTCTCTGCCAAAGTGATGAAATTGGTTGACGCGAAGATGACCACTGCAGGACTCTGGACATTCTCGTTTTACGCAGCAAATTCGGCGAGGGAACTCCCGTTCATGTGGGAAACGATGACCAGGGAAGAACGACTCTTGAGTATTGATGCTTATTATCACGGGTCCCTGGTGTTCAAAAACGTTGCAAGTTTCTCTCTTGCTCTGGACGCCTTGTACGTCCATCGCGAACCAATCAATAGTATTATTGCAGATGAATTGCTGGCTGCCACCCGGAATTGTGAAGGTTTCCGACGGCGTTTTATCGTTCCAGATGTAATGAACTTGTTGGTTTCATCGACGACATTGAGTTTAACATCGAAGTAGCCCTGGAGAATTACTCAAATGCACCCGCAGGTGTAGAAGAACTGCGTGAATTTTTACGCTTTCTTTGGAACAATACACCAGAGAATCCACAGTATTCTGCTGCACTAAAGCGCACGATGGACGAAATTCTCTGTGAACTGGACGTTCCGGACTCACCAGATCTGGGGTTCGGGTTCCACACAGCTGAAGATTGGGTGGTGGAGACACTTGGATTTACTGGGTTTGAATGGGCCGTGTTGGCAGAACGGGACGTGCGCTCTCTCGTGGCCTACACTAAACCCGAGTACCTGAAACTGGCTGAAGACTACTGTTTTGTAGAAAATATTGATTTCTTGATAAGTTCAATCGAAACACTGCAAGTGGAACAAAACATGGCGGGTGTATTTGACAGATTGATTGCTCAAATAAAATAATTCACCCCAAAGTCTCAAAGTCACAAAAAAAGAGGACTTCTCAGATAAAATCAGCAACAACTTTTTGAAAAGCGATCAGGTACCTTCGGTTGTCGGTGCCCGAACTTGAGTCTCGATAGTTTCAGAAATGTATTCAATAACCACTATTTCAAAATGACGCTCCCAAATCCTGGACAGTGCAACCCACCACCTCTATCTCCAACGGCCTTTACTCCAACAGAGACTCTGACTTCCTCTAATGATAACTCTGATGCACTGGAATACGAAGCTGAATAAAAAAGTTGGGTAATCTATGTTTATTCAGTGCGATTTCTTTGTTTCCAACCATTCCTTGAACACCAATTCAGTAAACACAGATGGATGTTCAATTTGCTTGAAGTTATTCACACAATCAGGTCCATGGCTCTCACGACTCTCATAACAGTCCGAGCAAAGATCATAGTTGAGATGAGTTTGGCACTGTCAACAATTCGAGGCATGGTTAGTCAACATTCAAACCCTAAATTAACAAAACCTCACCTGATAACGAGCTTTAAAGTGAATGGGTTCTTTGCACAAGTCACAGGAGTAACTCCCCCATGTTTGATCTTCTTGCGGCAATAAATCTACATTCAATTCATCAAGGAGTAGCAATAAAGTGTCCCTATGCCGATATGCAGCAGAATAAAGTAAAGCACTCCATCCAGACTTACTCTTCGCATTGACCTCTGCCCAGTTGGAAAGCAACAGCTGGACAGTCTCAGTGTGTCCATTCTCAGCAGCAAGCATCAGTGGTGTTGTTCCATTGTTGTTCTTGGCATTGACTTCTGCCTGGTTGGAAAGCAACAGCTGGACAATCTTAGTGTGTCCATCCCGAGCAGCATACATAAGTGGTGTCCACCCATCACTCCCCTTGGCATCAACCTCTGCGCGTTTAGAAAGCAACAGTTTGAAAATCTCAGTGTGTCCATTCTGAGCAGCAAACATCAGTGGTGTGGCTCTATTGATGTCGTTAGCATTGACCTCTGCGTGGTTGGAAAGCAATAGCTGGACAGTCTCAGAGTGTCCATTCTGAGCAGCAGCCATCAATGGTGTGACTCCATGGATGTTTATGGCATTGACCTCTGCCTGGTTGGAAAACAACAGCTGAACAGTCTCAGTGTGTCCATTCAGAGCAGCAACCATCAGTGGTGTCCACCCAGCACTCCCCTTGGCATCAACCTCTACACCCTTGGAAAGCAACAGCTGGACAGTCTCAGTGTGTCCACTCCGAGCAGCATACATCAGTGGTGTCCACCCATCACTCCCCTTGGCATCAACCTCTGCGCGTTTAGAAAGCAACAGCTTGGCAGTCTCAGTGTGTCCATTGTGAGCAGCAACCATCAGTGGTGTGACTCCATCACTCGTCTTGGTATTGACCTCTGCCTGGTTGGAAAGCAACAGCTGGACAGTCTTAGTGTGTCCACCCTGAGCAGCATACATCAGTGGTGTCCACCCATCACTCTTCTTGGCATTGACCTCTTCGCGATTGGAAAGCAACAGCTGGACAGTCTCAGTGTGTCCATTCCGGGCAACAATCATCAGTGGTGTCCACCCATCGCTCCTCTTGGCATTGACTTCCGCACGATTAGAAAATAACAGCTGAACAACCTCTGTGTGTCCATTCAGAGCAGCAAACATCAGTGGTGTGGATCCATTGATGTCGTTAGCATTGACCTCTGCGTGGTTGGAAAGCAATAGCTGGACAGTCTCAGTGTGTCCATTCTGAGCAGCAGCCATCAGTGGTGTGGCTCTATTGATGTCGTTAGCATTGACCTCTGCGTGGTTGGAAAGCAATAGCTGGACAGTCTCAGAGTGTCCATTCTGAGCAGCAGCCATCAATGGTGTGACTCCATGGATGTTTATGGCATTGACCTCTGCCTGGTTGGAAAACAACAGCTGAACAACCTCTGTGTGTCCATTCAGAGCAGCAAACATCAGTGGTGTGGCTCTATTGATGTCGTTAGCATTGACCTCTGCGTGGTTGGAAAGCAATAGCTGGACAGTCTCAGTGTGTCCATTCTGAGCAGCAGCCATCAGTGGTGTGGCTCCGTTGTTGTCCTTGGCATTGACCTCTGCGAGGTTGGAAAGCAATAGCTGGACAGTCTCAGAGTGTCCATTCTGAGCAGCAGCCATCAATGGTGTGACTCCATTATTGTTTTTGGCATTAACCTCTGTGTGGTTGGAAAGCAACAGCTTGACAGTCTCTGTGCGTCTGTTCTCTGCAGCAAGTAACAGTGCAGTTGACCCATCAGTGTTTTCAACATTAACAAGTTTTGACACAGTCTGATTTCCTATTGCATCTAGGAAAGGTTTGATATCCTTGCAGTATTTAACCAAGTGGTGGAAGCCATTGTTCCCATCTTCCTTGTTGACCTCCAACATTTCTGTTTCAGAATATTCATACTCTTCTGGAACATTAATGAATTCATATTTGTTCTTGAATAGCATTTCTTGGAACAGAGTCTGCAAGTGGTTAACAACAAGAAACATTGAATGTTTGAAGTACTCACAAATGATTCTTGTACTTGAGCATCACTTTCCTTTTTAACCCAATCCAGCAAATATTGCCTTACAGCTCCTGAACTGTACTCCAGTGGGATGCGCCCCCGACCATTTTGTGCTTCAATGTTAGCACCTGCTTTCAGTAAGACGCGCACTGTTGCCAAAGAGTTTGAAATTACAGCTGCATGGAGAGGACTTCGCATTACTTCTCCGGCCTTTGGATTGTTTATTGGAGTGTACCCTGTACAATTGACGTTTGAAGATTCAGGAAATGACAGTAGGATCCCACAAACACGGGCAAGACCACGTTTTGCTGCTTCATACAAAAGTGGCGAAGCAAAGAAATGAAACGATTCCAGTTTGGCCACAGAGCAGTGATGATTCACCACAAGATCTTCAAACAGAGTCTCATTGCGCATAAGTAGTGCAGCAGCCAGACACCAATGACCATAATCAGCTTCAAGAAGTAAAGAAAAACTGGGTCCATTCAAGTGCGATGACCAATGCTGATAAAAGTACAATGAGACGTCATCCAACTGGCCAACGACTTCCGTTCCTTGGTTGACCAATGAGTACACTGCTTGTGGACCTTGAGTGTCAAAGAGGGCCGTCAAGAATTCAACACATTTTTCAGCCACCAGTTCATTCTGTATCAACCCTTCCTTCCCTTTAAAGAAAGAAGCAACGGTCTCATGCCTAAGTTCAATGCGACCTTCTTCACTTGATACCTCCTTCAGCAAAGGTGAAAAATGCTGTAACCACTTGTTTATAGTAGAGACAGTAATCCCAGCTTGCATGAGGTTGGCTAAACCATAAGATGTCATTGGTCGTTCAAGTGTCAATAGAATACCCAACAACTGACGAGCCTTTGACAAGTCTCGCGTATCGCCCTGCAATCTTGACCAAATAATGTCAAAGAGTTCATCACTTGTAAGGTTACTGGCAAACAATTGATCCAGCTTTATCTTGAATATCACATCACTTTCGGTAGTTTCGGGATCAGACTTGAGAACCTGAAATGCCAGATCCAGGACCAGAAAATTTCCTGCCGACTTTTGCACCAGATTATTCATGTACTTACTCCTCTCTTCTTCAGTATAGTCTTCAAGAAACTGATAATCACTTAGTTGGCTTCTTGCGAATTCAGTCATGTCCTTTTCATTTTTCTCCGCATTATTAATGAATTTCGTTGCCAACTTCAGGTTCAGCTTGGGTGAAGGTCTGCTTGATACAAAGAGACGAACGTTGGATGGACAGGGGTCTTCTTTCAGAATTGACACTAATGCATCCCCTGAAGCTTCATCCAATGCATCAATTATCAACAGGACTTCCACGTTTTCCCTCCATCTCAAAGGCTTGGCAATCAAATCTCGAAACAAGTCTTCAACTGATGGCTGGCTTGTGTTGTCACGTTTGCTGAACCAATTTTTTGACTCCTCGACGATGACATTGGTGATTTCCGGTACAGACTCCTTGTAGTACTCAGCGACATCGTATGCAAGTGTCTTGACACATGTTGCAGGGTCTCTGTAGCTTGCATCGTTGTGATCGAATGCAAAGAAGAAGAAGGATTGGCCCTTCTTCCTGTATTCGGGATTCCCTTTAAAGTCCTGGAAGACTTTACAAGCCATTTTGGACTTTCCAAAACCTGCTTCTACGCCTTTCAAACGAAAGTCAACGAACAGAAGAACAAACAATGAACCACTCACAAAGCCAATACTTTCGGCAATTGTCGTTTGTCTTTTCCTCCCACCAAACCTTCACGTCCGAGACAAACCAATCTCGGCCATATATAATATCTGATTTGATTCTCTGAGAAACAGGTTCTAAGTACTCTCTAAGTGTTTCCCTAATCACCAAAAAAAAGTGAGTACCGGTATTAACTTTTGTGCGCCTCACATTTTCTCATTTGTTTTGTCTTCTGCTCTAGTAGAGAGCTCCTCTTTAATTAATTTTAAGTTCTCTTTCACTGAAACTAAGTCTTCCCTTTGGTTCATTACCGCACCATGTGTTTCAACAGCCAAACCATGAGTTGCAGTGGACACAACAAATGTAGCGGTTCCTTCCGTTTTGCTAAGCTGGTACTCTTTGACCTTCAAGTCGGCAAGAATGGATTCAAACCGAGTTTTCCAGCCCCCAAACGCTTCAAATCCTTTCAATGCATTCATTTTAGCAATCCAACAGCACCACACAATTTCATTACATACCAGAACCAGAATTATCATACTCCGAACAGGTGTTCACAAGTTCGATGAGGCTAGAGACGTATCGTTCCGAGGCTGTCTTGACTGAATAGACAGCCTCGTCGGTAAGACCAGACGTTGACGTCGTAACCAGAGATTGAATATGATTCATACCACTCTGAAATTCATCCACCAAGTCTTTGAACGCGGCTTCGGAATCAGCCTTGTTTTTAGCCATCTAAAACAAAGGTCAGCAACAAAGAAAACATTTATTCCCTCCCTTTACCTTGTACACTGCGGTGACTGCCAACCAGACCAATTTCAGGACAAGGCTAGACTAATGACCACACCCGATGAGTACACAAAACTGGACGTACACAACTCACGTTGGCCACTTGATCGATTGTATCCATTATTCCTGTGACAGCAGTCGCGATTGTCTCCCAGTTTCCCGACGCAGGATCAGGCTGTTTCAATTTTTTCCATAGTTCGTCCAACTTCGGCTTCATCGTGTTGTACTTGGTCTCGGCGTTGTTCCATTGCTCGAGCAAACTACTCACTTCCTCCAAACCAGGGTGGCGACGAGCAATCGAATCAAAGAGTGTACGAGACGCTTCTTCGAGTTCTTTAAGTTGGGTCGGACCCAAAAGATCCCTCACTGTCAAGGTGAGTTAATGAAAAGTGGCAGTGAGGAAAAACTAGAGTGTTACATGTTTGCCCAAGTCCGCCTTGATCTGTTGTCCCCACCAAGCCAATGCCCGCAGCGGGCAACGCCTCACGGTCTTCAGAGATTGATCCAACAGACGCTGGCTTCGCGCTCACAGACATAGGCTTTAACAGACTTTCTGGGGTGGGGATGTCGACTTTCAAAACAGGCACATTGGCATGGACCGTGCTTGTCGCTTGAGGCTTTGAATGGCAACTACCCATGGCTACGTTGATCACGCGTAAGAACCAAATATAGGGGGCGTCAACAGCAATGAACAAACCAATTTGCAGCCAATTTGCTCTGGTTCGAAAAGCGAAAAATTTTGGTGAATGACACTAGGGGTGGTCAAAGTCAAGAAATTTGACAAAATGAAAAGCGAATTTTGGAGTGTTTCAAAAGCAAAGGTTGAGTGGTTTGAAAATCCGATTTTCGCCCTTTTTTTCTTCAGGACGGTCAAAGTCAACCACCCACAATGCCAAACCTAAGTGAACGAGCACAGCTTCTCCTTGCATTGGAGCGATTGATCCGAACTCAGTACACAGAAGAAAACGAAGATCGATTCTTCCAATATGCTCTCGATGATCGGTCTGATGCCAGCAGTTCTAGTGACAGTGCCGATTCTGATTCTGACTCTAATTCTTCTGATTCAAGCAGTGATAGTGATTTGATCAACCTGCTACTGGAAGAACCTTCTGAGGAGCTTGAAGAGCTTATGGAATTGCTATCTGATGTCCATTCTCAGCGCTATTTGGAAGAGCGTGCACCAATCCCCAAGTCAAAGACTCTTCGAGCTTTAATATTCCAATTCCGAGATCCAAGTTTTAGAAGCAGAGTACGCATGAGCAAAGACTCTTTTCTACGACTTCTGGAAGCTATCGAGAACCACTCGGTGTTTCAAAACAATTCAAGAAATAAGCAACACCCTGTTTGGATCCAATTGCTCCTTACCTTGGAGCGATATGGAACGTACGGAAATGGTACAAAACTCGAGTCAACAGCACAAAATATGGGTGTAGGGAAAGGAACGGTTGTTCTCTTTACAAGACGAGTCACAAAGGCGATCTTGTCACTGAAAGGTCATTACGTTTGCTGGCCTTCAAAAAAGCAGCGCAAACAAATGAGTCGCAAAATGAAACGAGATTATTGTTTGGCAGGGTGTGTGGGGTCAATTGATGGGACTCAAGTGGTATTTTGCAGAAAGCCACCTGTACAAGGCGAGGTCTATTGGTGCTACAAAAAATTCTATGGGCTCAATTTGCAGGTACGTTGCTCAGGATTGTACCTGTTTGTCTTACCAAGTGCGTTGTAGCTGATTTGTGATGATTCTCGTCGAATTCTTTGGTTTCAGACCGGCTACCCTGCCTCTATGTATGACTCCAATGTTTTTTCACGAAGTCTGCTTTTTGCAAAGCCAGAACTTCACTTCAGTCCAGGTGAATACTTGTTGGGTGATTCTGGCTATACACTGTCAAGCACAATGATTACTCCATACAACCGTGGAATGCAGGATATTCCGATTAATGAAGCCTTCAATGAGAGATTCTCTTCTGCTCGTGTACGAATTGAACACGTGAATGGAATTTTGAAAGGCCGATGGGCATCCTTAACTGGGTTGCGGTTGAAAACGGCAACATCCGCAGATATGGAATATGTTAATCAATGGATAACAGCGTGTATTATTTTGCACAATTTTTTGTTAGCTGATGAGTGGAAAGAGTCAGATGGATGGTTTGAAGAAGAAGAACCATCGGAGGATGACGTGGAGGAATATGCGGAGTATGAGAGAGCTGAGGAGGAACATACAGTAGATATTACGGGATTCGAGAGTTTAACAGGTGCTGAGAAACGGGAAGAGCTAAAAGTCAAAATGATTCAACGTGGATTTATTTAGAAACTAAAATAAACCATCTCGTATTGCCTTGGCTGCATCACTAAATGATATTCCTGCCTCCTTTGAGAGTGTCATTGCCATATCAAAGACCTGCCTCTTCTCAGTCATCTCCAACTCCTTCCTTTGCTGCTCACTCTTAAGGGCCAGAAGCGCCTTTTTATCATCACGTTCTTCTCTCCATTTGGTCTCCTCAAATCGTAATTTCTCGTGTTTAACCGCAGCTTTCTCTGAAATGGCTTTCTGTAACATCTCATTCTTGGCAGCTTGAGCATTGTTGAACGCAGTGGAAAAGTCCATCTTCTTTGAAGAACTTGATGCTGAACCAATAATGCTGGTCTTGATTTGGGTGTCATTGATTGGTGACTTTGTTGACAGCTTTGCCTTGGACGAAGTATTCTTGGTGGCCTTCGACTTTCGAGGTACTGGACGTGTCTTTCTTGATGGGGAAGGAATAGGGTCATATTCGTAATCCTTATATTCACTAAAAAATAGTTAGTAAAATTAAAGACGCAAGAAACTCTCACCTGTTGATTTCGTCCACAAGTTCAGCCTGAACAGCTTGTGTTTCCTTTCGCCTCGCACCCACAATAACTACTTCATCCTCCTCCTCATCACAGCTTTCGAATTCAGTATCCTCATTTCCATCTTCACTGTTCTTGCCATCCTTGCCATCCTCGCTGTCCTCGCCGTCCTCGTTACTCTCGCTATTCTCACCACTATTGCCATCCACTTCGTCTTCATTATCATCTTCCTCTCCTTTCTCACCGTCAACAACATTTCCGACTTCACTTGTTGCAAGAGGTTTGACGTTGAATCGCTCGCCAAATAGTCGATCCAGTCGCACATACTGCGGGCACATAAACTCCAATTTCTCTTCAATTGTCCCAATTTCCTTCTCTTCATCGTTAGTGGTGAGGCCAAATCCCGTAGCTTGAGCTTCCTTCTTTGCTTTCTTGTACCTGCGACTAAACGTTAGTTGGATTCACACAACCAAATCACATACCTTGTAATCCATCCATCATAGCGGCTCCGAACAGTGTTAGCGTCCCAACCACTACGGCAGGTTGTATTCACATGGTCCATGAGCTGCTTCAACCCATCAACCTTCCTCAACGACTGACCCGATTTCATCTTCGCGTCCTTTGCTGCCCCGCCAACAACAATTTTGAAATTGGATGTAACTTCCAGCCAATTGATCATAGCTGCGAATTCGCCTGGTGTAGTAAATGTTCGAGTAAGTGGCTTGGATGCCGACTTACGGCCTTGTCCTGGTCCTGTAGATCGCTTTCGCTTCAATGGACTTGGCGGTTTCATTATCGGAAAGTCTGGCAATGGTTCCGTTGGTGGCCGTAACGCTGGCTTTGGTGCCATGGTGGTAGTGAAAAGCGAAACTGAAAAGCGAAAAGTGAAACGCAAAGTTGAAAAGCAGACCGAACTCACGCTTTTCGAATCCAAAAGCGAACTTTGGACGTTCTGAAACTTCGCTTTTCGCACTTCTCAAAATTGTCCAAATTCCCCAACTTTGACCACCCCTACTCTCCATCACAACCACCCAATGAACACAACTAAACACAGACAAAACAAACAACTAAACATTATCGGACACTGCGAGACTCATTTTATTTCTACAAACAACAACCGTAAACAACAGCCACAATCACTTCATTTTCCGTTTCGTTCTCGTTTCTGGCATGCCACAACGACAGCATAGGCCCATTCGCTTTTCGAAGATATTCTTGACTTTGTCCATCGAAGACAGAATCGTCCAATAGTCTTCCAGTTCAGGACACAGCACACTTCTCAAGTAACAATCCTGCAGTTGACAAAGAGTCTCCAACTCTTCGGGTCCGTTCCATATTCGTCTGACATAAAAATCGAACGACATGGTAACCCCATTCGTTGAAAACAACGAAAGTTGTGCATACGAGTGAACAATCCGTGAAAAATACTGCGTGCGATCGACATGAATTGCCAAGTACGTGTCATACAGAAACTCAAGGTACTTTCCAGAATGCACGACAATGGAATATCGCACTACTCTAGAAAGAATGAAAAAATAGGTACTGTTGTCTTGCAAGTATCTTGGCATCAACCGAAACCATTAGTTGCTGGACCAATTTGAAAAGTACGCACACCAATCAACATGAACATGGTGGAACCAATTGTCCACTTGTTTCATTTGTTTGGTTTCTTGGCCCTCTTCGATGTAATAAAGTCTTGAAACCAAGTCGAGCATTGCGACTCTGTACGTAAAAGGAAGGGCCTGGACTCGGATCCAGAAAAGGTGTTTGTAGACAACGTCGTCGCAATCTTCTTCTTCTTCTTGATGGCCAGGTTCGCACCGACACCTTGGCCCATCGAGTTTCCTCCGGGCGTCGATATGCTTCTTTGCCATAAAACTGTCTGTTAACACAGGCAACAAGGCTTTGCAAGTCATGCCAAGTGGTAGGGCGTCCTCGAGACGCACCAGCAGCTGGATCGCACCGAGGACTTCTCGCGGCAGTTTGTTGAGCATTCAGGTGGGTGTTGGGGGAAGTGTGTTTGTGCGACAGCTTCTTTCTTGGCTTCTTTCCTTTTTTTGCCCGCAATCTCTTCTCACTTCCCATCGCCATTCCAAGTGACCCCACGCCCGCCAGCACAGACTTCACCAAATAAATACCTGACCACACCAACAAAAACACACACCCAAACAAAACACACGAACCAAACGCC
The DNA here is from genome assembly GCA_002104985.1 of Rhizoclosmatium globosum. Taxonomy (NCBI): domain Eukaryota; kingdom Fungi; phylum Chytridiomycota; class Chytridiomycetes; order Chytridiales; family Chytriomycetaceae; genus Rhizoclosmatium; species Rhizoclosmatium globosum. Next base: position 476,441 of record MCGO01000028.1, read on the forward strand.
AAAGAAATAAACATTATCGGACATTTCCGAAACATTATCGGACAACTTTTCTTTCTATTTCCAAGAACCACCGACAAACAACGACTTCAATTTCCACCTATTTCTTGTTTCTGGCATGCCAAAATGACAGCATGGGCCCATTCGCACTTTTCGAATCGGGTGATGAATCCATCTTTTTCGCGATTGCGACGCTTCCAGGCAATGTAAAGACAGTATTGACACTCCACGTCCTGTTGGAATGAATTTTTGATGGTGTCCATGGAAGAAAGAATCCCCACACAGCAACACCCTGGCCCATCGAGTTTCCTCCGGGCGTCAATGTGCTTCTTCGCCATAAACTTGTCGGTCAGCACAGGCAACAAGGCTTTGCGTGTCCGACCAAGTGCGAAGGCGTCCTCGAGACGCACCAATAGCTGGATCTTGCCGAGGATTTCCCAGGGCAGTTTGTCGAGCATTCAGATGGGTGCGGGGTTGTGTAATTAGTGGTTCTTCAGGGATGTGTGCAGTATGCGCGTATTTGGTGGTTTGCTCACAGGTTTTGGGGGACTCCCGACAAACACAAACCACACACCACATAACCCAGACCTGACAAATTAAACATTATCGGACATTTCCGAAAAATTATCGGATAACTTTTGGTCTTTTATTCACAAACACGACCACCCACAACCAATTATCGTTTCTATAAACGAGCCCATTCGCACCTTTCGTTTCCCGCATGCACGACAAACTCTAAAATTAGTAAAACAATCATGGAATAACCCTCATGACGTCAATGTGCTTCTTTGCCATAAACTGGTTCGCTCAGCACAGGCGACAAGGCTTTGCAGGTCCGGCCAAGTGCTCAGGCGTCCTCGAGACGCACCAACAGGATCTCACCGAAGAATCCGGAGCAAATTGTCCAGCATTCAGGTGGGGATTGTTCAGGTGGATGTGGGTGGGTGTGTGTGTATTAGTGTTTTCGCGCAAGTTTTGGGGGGAGAATCTCAGTCTCATTCTCGACTCTCATTTCTCGGTCACACAAGATCTCCACTCTCGCACTCGCCAGATCTCCATCAATCTCCACTCTCACACACTCGCCCCTCTCTCTCTCGCTCTCTCTCCGACCCGACCCGACCCGACCCGACCCGACCAAACCCCAACCCTAATTATCGATAATTCCTGCACAAATAAAAAGACACACACCAAATTCCCTGATAAAGAAAAAAGAGAATGAGAGCGAAAGAAGCGGCGTTTGCGTGGAACTACAAGACCACCACCACAAGTACCACTATGACCGAAGCGACCCACACTTCACTAGCAGGAGGTCGTTTCTATACTCTTGGGTTAGTTGGGTTAGACCCATGCTACCATGCTACCATGCTACCAATTCATGCTACCATGCTACCATGCTACCAATTCATGCTACCATGCTACCATGCTACCATGCTACCAAAATTCATGCTACCATGCTACCATGCTACCATGCTACCAAAATTCATGCTACCATGCTACCATCAAAAGTTCACCCTTTTGGGTGTTGAACCCAGGGTGTTAATATCTACCAACCCAGGGAATAACCACTGTACCAATGTAACTCTGCAGAGTTTTGAAAATAAACACATAGTTACAAGTATCATTTGGAGGTCTTTGTTTAAAGGAAACCAGAAAGTCTTTATTATTCCTTGGATAAGAGAGAAATAATGTTATACAGAAGGAAGATAAACCAACCCAGTTGACTTTGAGCTGTACGTTGCACCCATAAGACCATTGTGGGCCAGTAGGGAAACTCGATCCACCACCATGAGGGAAGCACTCGATAGTGGCTTAGGGTTAGGGTTAGGAGGAACTCTCTCAGAATTGATGGACTTGCTGGTTTGAGGGGTCTTCCTCCAAGGTCCATCCTTGCCCCTCAGACCATGGCACCTGCATCCTGACCCATCAGGAGGGTGTCATAACAGTGTTTCTATCAGCCTGCCACAGTCTCACTGTTGTGGGATGGCTCATCTGGTGGTGATGGACATGGCATCACCTGAGTGTGCATGTCATTCTCTCTACTGCTACAACCAACCATGTGCCTTGGCCCAAGTCCTTGCTACTGTTTCCTTGTTGGTCTTCTTTATTGTCCTTGAGCAATTGGGTGCTCAGGGATGGCTCCTCTGGGTGGGGATGGACAGAGCATGTCCTTGATGGAACATGCCATGTCCATCCCCATCCCAAACCACTCTGTACCTTGGTCCCAAGCCTTGCTACTGCTCTCAAGTGGTTACTGAACATGTCTATGGATAATTGGGTATCCATAGATGGCTGGAATTGGGTCGTGTAACGTATGACTAATGCTTACTATTTGGTAACAGGCTTCTTGAAGTCAAAGTGCCTGCACCCCACAGCACCATAAGTTACTATCTTTCGGTAACTTTCTGCTCTGTCTCTGGTGGCTTTCCTCCCACTGGGAGGTTTTATGTACCTCAGATAATCTGCCTTAATCTTGCCTACTGGAACAATGTCTACTTGCTATCTGCAACTCCAACAGCCTGTTTGTCTGTCAAGCTGCACAGTGTTATGCCAGCACTGTTGTCTTAATCTGTCTGCCTATGTTTACTGTTCTATATGCTATCTGCCCTCCAAAGTTACGTTCGGCCCCTCGTTTCTCCAGCTACTGCTACTAGCTGTGTCTTGTCTCCTGGATTGTTCTGCACCTACCTGCTACCTGCACCCTCATAGATCCCATGGCATTGGGATCTACCGAGCTATCACGTTGTTAGCTCTGCACTTGTCTTGATCTGTCTCTCTGCCTATTTGATTCTGCTCCAACAGTGTTTCCACTGCACAGTACTGCGCCAGTACTGTTGACTTGCCTAAATCACCGATCCTACGAACCTACAAGCTATCTGCACCCTCACACACTACGGCCACCGGTGTGCTCAAAGTCATGTGTACTTTGATGCCTTGTTTCCTTGATGAATTACTGACTGGATATACTGTGTTATGACTGCATCCGATGGTATCAAAAGCTGTTTATTCCCAATGTACTTCCGATTTCATGTCCCAAACTTCTACGGAACATATTATTATTATTATTAGTTTAGCCCATATTATTATCTTTACAGTTCACCATAGTTGTTAAATCAATAAATAGCTATTGAAACCGTTAGGGTTAGGAGGATTGTTGTCTTCAAACAGATACTGTGTGTATGGAGACAACATCAAGACAACAGTTGCAGCCTACAGTGCTCTTCCCCCCAAAAGAGGAAGTACTTGAAGACATGCTCAAGCTTTCGACAAACAATCGACCAGAACGATTTGAGTTCTGGGAGCGTAGACTCGCAACCGCGATCCAACCGTTGTTGCGCTGTCCAAACTGCAAGTGCAATGAACCATCAATGAGATCGCATGGAGTTGGTGGAAATGTACTCTCATTCGGTGCCAGACGCATTCAGCTCGGCTGCCAGGCTTGCACAAAGAAGTGCAGGTTGGAGGAGTCAATGAAGGCAGCTGGCCCTTCTACTGCACATACCTTGGAAACTATTCAAGCTGCGTATAGTACCCTGCAACCAGCGGCTAAACATACTGGAATGGCCTCTAAGACTGCTGGTCCAAAGCAGACTACATTGAAGTTCCAGCCAACTGCCAAACAATCAGCCAAACCTCCATCAAAGAGACTTAGACCTTCCAGCTCTTCTGGAGATGCATCTGACGCGGATTCAGACATAATGGAGGTGTTTCAGGATGCCATGAGTGGGAATGAGTCTGCTGGAGCTGTTGGAGTTGGGGTGCCAAGTGAAAAAGCTATGCAGCAGGTGATCGCCCCAACGGAACCTTCTCAAAATTTAAACAGGTATTCTACTGATATCTTCGCTCAAATCGACGCTGGTTTGGAGGAAATCGCTCCAACGGTCGAAAAGTTAGCCAGCACTGCACCAGGAGCCCCTGTACAAGTCCCAGCAGCTTCAAACAAGTTCGTGGGTGAAAATAGAGCGAATTTGAGTGGGAATATGGTGTCTGGAAGCAGTGGTGGCAGTCAGGAGTTGTTGGCTGAGAGTCAGTCAAAAATGCACCAAGTCCAGCAACACCAACAACAACAGCAACAATCCCAACCAAGTAACTGGGAACAATTATATCGTGAAGCCAATGCTAGAGCTGCTAGAGCTGAAGCACAAATGGAGGAAATGCGCAAAGAGCTGTTGGAGATGAAACAGCTCATCAAGGAACTTGCTCATGGGAGAGAGCAAACTAGAGCACCTCAAACAACTAGTAATGTGGAGAGCGTAGCTAGTCGTAATGGACACACTGCTGGTGGTCGTGCTGGGCGTGGTGGACGTACACCTGGAACTGCAAACCCCTTCAGACCAAAAACAGCAGCAGACTACCTGAACCACAGAACTGCAGCTCAGCAAGCAATTTATGATCGAATCCCTGAAAACACTTTGATTGAGGTTGGGAACTCTATGGTGAAGAAAGGCAGTGTGTTAGAGAGGGCCTGGTCTGCGCGCGAAGCCCTTGAGTTGAGAGGCATGAGTACAACTGAGGCAACGAATGCCCTTTTGGCTGTTGGAATTGAAACCAGGTGGGGCAAGGAACCATCACTTGGTCAAGCTGCTGGAACTTCTGGGTCTGGAGTCAATGGACGTCATGTACCAGGTCTGGATATTAATAGACCATCTACTTCTCGTGTTAGCTGGGCAGATAGTGTCCCAGACTCAGATGAAGAACACGATGCCCAGTTTAATCTCGTTAGTAGGCGCAAGAATACACGCCTTGCTGGAGAGGGGGGCCGCATTGGCGGCCAAGATTTTAAAGTCGGTCCCCCCACGGGATCGATAAGTACTATGGCTTCTCTTCATCATAATACTTATGCACCTCTTGCCTCTCAGTCTCAGTCTCTATCCCAGTCTCAGTCTCAGTCAGCAACACCATCCTTCTTCCAGTCTGCACCACCAGCTTCTCTTGGAGGACCAAAAGCGCACGAGGGGGACCGCACTAGCGGTCCAGGAACATCTTTAAACAATGGTCCCCCTCAGGGACCGATAAGTACCCATAATGCTCCTCTTCTATACTCTTGGGTTAGTTGGGTTAGACCCATGCTACCATGCTACCATGCTACCAATTCATGCTACCATGCTACCATGCTACCAATTCATGCTACCATGCTACCATGCTACCAATTCATGCTACCATGCTACCATGCTACCAATTCATGCTACCATGCTACCATGCTACCAATTCATGCTACCATGCTACCATGCTACCAATTCATGCTACCATGCTACCATGCTACCAATTCATGCTACCAAAAGCCCCCTTTGGGGTTTGAACCAGGAGCATTCACATTTGCTACCACAATGATTAACCACTGTACTAAATCAAACTTGCATAATGAAAAAAAAGGAAGCTACATTGAGTCCATGCCTCACCAAATAGATAAACTATTTCTAAGGTTACTGAAAAAACAATCTGAAAAGCTTTTGGATGTTGCAATAAGATGAGAATGATGCTACCAAAAATTGTTCAGTATAAATAGTCAGGCTGATATTTTTTAGACCTGCAAAAGTCAGTCTTTTAACACTAATCTTGAATTCTCTCCTATGCTACTTTGCTGGTATCCTGCCATCATACCTAAAATTCATGGTGCCATGCTACCATGCTACCATGCTACCAAAATTCATGGTACCATGCTACCATGCTACCATGCTACCATGCTGCCATGCTACCAAAATTCATGCTACCATGCTACCATGCTACCATGCTACCAAAATTCATGCTACCATGCTACCATGCTACCATGCTGCCATGCTACCAAAATTCATGCTACCATGCTACCATGCTACCATGCTACCATGCTACCAAAATTCATGCTACCATGCTACCATGCTACCAAAATTCATGGTACCATGCTACCATGCTACCATGCTACCAAAATTCATGCTACCATGCTACCATGCTACCATGCTGCCATGCTACCAAAATTCATGCTACCATGCTACCATGCTACCATGCTACCAAAATTCATGCTACCATGCTACCATGCTACCATGCTACCATGCTGCCATGCTACCAAAATTCATGCTACCATGCTACCATGCTACCATACTACCATGCTACCATGCTGCCAAAATTCATGCTACCATGCTACCATGCTACCATGCTGCCATGCTACCAAAATTCATGCTACCATGGTACCATGCTACCATGCTACCAAAATTCATGCTACCATGCTACCATGCTACCAAAATTCATGCTACCATGCTACCATGCTACCATGCTGCCATGCTACCAAAATTCATGCTACCATGCTACCATGCTACCATGCTGCCAAAATTCATGCTACCATGCTACCATGCTACCATCAAAAGTTCACCCTTTTGGGTGTTGAACCCAGGGTGTTAATATCTACCAACTCAGGGAATAACCACTGTACCAATGTAACTCTGCAGAGTTTTGAAAATAAACACATAATTACAAGTATCATTTGGAGGTCTTTGTTTAAAGGAAACCAGAAAGTCTTTATTATTCCTTGGATAAGAGAGAAATAATGTTATACAGAAGGAAGATAAACCAACCCAGTTGACTTTGAGCTGTAGGTTGCACCCATAAGACCATCCCTGTGAAACACTCGTAAGAATTGCATCTTTCCTTGGTCAGTATCAATGGTCAGGCTCGCCCACATTACGTTATTTGTTGTAAGACCTGCTGACGGCAATACTTCTAACTTATTTCTCAGTGCAATTGTTAACTTCTCTCGAAATGTCTCTCTTGCTGCATTTGCGGCTGAACGATTACCAAAAATTAGGGTTAGGGTTAGAGTTAGAGTTAGGATTAGGGTTCTATACTGTTGGATTAGGGTGATTAGGATGAGTCACCTTCATCTTGCAGGACCGTAACCCACAGGACGCTGACCTTGCAGGACCGTAACCCACAGGACGCTGACCTTGCAGGACCGTAACCCACAGGACGCTGACCTTGCAGGACCGTAACCCACAGGACGCTGACCTTGCAGGACCGTAACCCACAGGACGCTGACCTTGCAGGACCGTAACCCACAGGACGCTAACGTTGTGCAGAGGGGACGCTACCCTCTAGTGGGTTTGATCCCACCACCTCGCGAGCGGAAGCAGTGTTACATACCAACTAAGCCAAAAATGTTTATTCTGAGAGATGAAAATCTACATCTGATGGCACATAGGCACAGGAGGTGACACTTTAACAGGATGATATTTCAGTCACACTCTATGTATGGTGGTTAATTCAGAGAGTAAATTCAGAGAATATCAGTATGTTTATTTAATATGCCATTGAATATGCCCACTTTCAGCAACATTACTTCACTGTTGAACTGTATACTCAATTTTGGCTTTTGTACTTGAGTGCCTTCTCTTTGATCCACTTTGAGAAGCATCTTCAATTGTTCCCTGCAGAACTTGCATTTGCCTGAGTTGATCCAATGAGGCAGTGACTTGCTTCAATTTTTGCTCCAGCTCAGAGTTGCCATGATTCACTGTGCCTATTTCCTCATGAAGGTCATGAATCTGCTCTGATTGCTCCTTCACAATGGCCTCCAGATGCTTAATGAAACGCAGGGCAGCCTGATAGCCATCCATCAATGTGTCTCTATCAATTTCAATGATCATTTTGGTGATTAAAAAAGTCTTTGTGTTACCGTCCTCCAACAGCGTCCTCCAGGTTACCGTCCTCTATCAGTGTCCTCTAACAGAGTCCTCCAACAGCGTCCTCTATCAGCGTCCTCCTGTGTTACCGTCCTCCAACAGCGTCCTGTGTTACCGTCCTCCAACAGCGTCCTGTGTTACCGTCCTCTATCAGTGTCCTCTAACAGAGTCCTCCAACAGCGTCCTGTGTTACCGTCCTCTATCAGTGTCCTCCAACAGCGTCCTCCAACAGCGTCCTGTGTTACCGTCCTCCAACAGCGTCCTCCAGGTTACCGTCCTCCAACAGCGTCCTGTGTTACCGTCCTCCTACAGCGTCCTCCAACAGCGTCCTGTGTTACCGTCCTCCAACAGCGTCCTCCAGGTTACTGTCCTCTGATTCTGATTGCAGTCTGCAAAAAAGTTCTGCAATATTGTTTTGAATTTTTCTGCAACATGAGGAAAGGTTATCAAAAGTGTATTCTATTTCTGAAACTAAAACACCGATACAAATTAAAGCAACACAAATAAACTATACAACTACATTCTGTTTTGCGGACGGAAGATAAATTAAACCATTAGTTTTGGCATTATATGGTATTCCTCTTCCATCAATATGATACATTCGCAGGAATTGCATTCTTCTTTCACCAGGCAAATTAAGATTAGAACATGCCCAAACTGCATGATTGGGATCAAGGTCACCACATGGCAACACCTCAAATCTTTTCCTTGCTTCAGCAACAAGCTTATTCTTCAATGTCTCCTTGGCTGAATTGGCCTCATTTCTGCTACCATAAATAATGATAGATTGAAAAGAACGTAGTTGTTCCAGGAGTAATCCGAAGTACTTTGAATAACGTCCCAGTCTTGTTGATCTATTTGGTGGGGACTGAAAAAAGGAAGCCACTTCTTGTTCATCAAAATTGATAAATCTTGCCAACTTGTCGTCATAACATTTCACCCGATTTCCAAATATTCCCTTTACCAGGTGATAGGGGTAAGCATTTTTGTTGTCAACAATCAGTCTCAGAGCATCAACAGTCAGCATCTTCCGACTCTTTACTTGCTGCATATTTTCAGGAAACCGAATCATATTTTCAGGCAAATCTTCTATAAGACCATCAAAAAGCATGTCTATCATTTGAGTAACTAGTTCATCAACAGTCCGAGCATTTGGTGTTACAAGAATGTCTGTGACCCTTGGCTGAGATTGTATTGTTCTGACAATATCCATAATATGTGCCACCCTATCAGGGGCAAATGACTGATGCAACACAGATTCAGGATTATTCTTTCCTTTGCTTTTCTTTTTCTTGGAATACTTGACAAGAGCGGCCTTGTCAACAAACTTGGGAACCAAACTCTTTGGCAATGGATCTCTGAATTCATCATTCAGAGACTGTGGATTAGCCAAAATCTGAAGCAGGGGAAAGGCTTGATATGGTACACTCCCGAAAGCATGGACTTGTTGAGTAAAGTAATGGAGAGTGAACAAGTCAAAGTTGGGTGTGTAATAACCTCTTGGCTTTGAAACCAAACAAAGAAACTCTTTTTGGATGTAATTTGCTAATTCCATCCAGTATGGCTTTAGTCTAGAATGGCGGGACTGCAAGGCATAAGCAACGTCAGCCAAACTCAAAAGTGCTTGCGATCGAATGTCAATGTACTGAATCAAGTCCTTTGTTCTTTCAACAATCAAAAGTGTAGATCTTGCAAGCCGATCAAACTGTTGGACCTTATTTTTAAAGTCCTGCAGGAATGCCGCAACAGCCCCTTCTTCACCTCTGACTTCACATCGCATCCCAAAACACATATCAACTGCCTTACGCAGATGGTTCTGGAAAGCTACAACTTTTTTACGAAGAGAATCAGAGTTGTTCATGATTTCCTCAACAGATATGCTGCTGAACCCATGTTTTGCGTCAACATGATCAATGGTCTGATACTTGAAACCAGAATAGATTATAACCTTGAAAACACCTTCATAAGCACAATTTTGAGTGGGGACAGCTTTCAATCCTCCAATGTGAACACAATCCAACATTATCTCTCTTTCAACAGAAAACCCCAAAGATGTGAGTAAAGCTTCCCAGTTACTGACAGGAGCAAGAGTAGTAATTCCCTCACTAGGATTTTGACTTTCAAACATCATGTTGATGGCACCATCAACAACTGTAAATCTAGTTCTTGGAGTTGATGCAATACCTACAGCTGTATTTTTACGTTTATACATTGGATTTCCATCTCTCCATGCAGATGGGGGGCCCATATAAATTTCAGATGTGTACAAATCCTTTACACCTTGATGAACACCAATGAACCGAAAATCACCCAATGCCGTCTTCAATTCTGCAATTCTTGGTATATTTTGTGTATTTAACAATCTCTTGAATTTTTCTGTAAATCCAGCAAGGTATTTTCCTTCAACAGTGACAGAAGGAAATCGAAGTCCAGGACGTCCAACCATTGCATTGATTTGAAGCCCATGGGAATCATTGGATACACGTTGTAAAGTGGTGAGAGGCAGGATATCAGCAAGTACTGGTCTGATTCCATGATCCCAAAGAAGTGTTTGGAATTGAGACAGAGTAAACTTTTCTGGGCACTTATTGTATGTGATATACAAGCGAAACCTCTCTCCCTCTCCTATTTGAAAATTTGGAATGTCTGCAAGATCCACTGGTTCCAAAATAGGTTGGCCACGTGCATCCACATCTCCAGTTGGTTGATCAATCATACAACCAAGCTAAACAGGGTTCTATACTGTTGGATTAGGTTGATTAGGATGAGTCACCCACTGTCCTCCTGCACAGGACACCAGGACACTGTCCTCCTGCACAGGACACCAGGACACTGTCCTCCTGCACAGGACACCAGGACACTGTCCTCCTGCACAGGACACTGTCCTCAGGTGGCCCAGGGTTTGAACCTGTACCCTAAGGGTGAGATGCTGGATCCTTACCAGCTGAGCTAAAAAGTGTTTTTCTATGACTCACTTGTAGGTAATAATAGATAACCTACTATATTTTTGCAGTCTTTCTATAAATCTGTTGTCATATAACTTATATCTTCTGACTAGTTGTTTGCTGTTCTGTATCTTCATTTATCCTATCAACCATGTAATCTATGTCCTGTGTCCTGTGTCCTGTGTCCTGTATAACCTGTCCTGGTGTCCTGTCCTGGTGTCCTGTGTCCTGTGTCCTGTGTAACCTGTCCTGGTGTCCTGTGTCCTGTGTCCTGTGTCCTGTGTCCTGTGTCCTGTGTCCTGTGTCCTGTGTCCTGTGTCCTGTGTCCTGTGTCCTGTGTCCTGTGTCTTGTGTAACCTGTCCTGTGTCCTGTGTCCTGTGTCCTGTGTCCTGTGTCCTGTGTCCTGTGTCCTGTGTCCTGGTGTCCTGTACCTTACTCTAAGTGTACTATTCAAAAGAAAAGTAGAATTTATTCTAATTGTTTGAAGTAATACCAAAACCCTATTTAATTTAATTTCTATACAATTCCATCTTGGTTTGCTGATGGAATGTAAATTAAACCATTAGTCTTGGCATTATATGGCTGTCCTGGTGTCCTGTGTCCTGTGTCCTGGTGTCCTGTCCTGGTGTCCTGTGTCTTGTGTAACCTGTCCTGGTGTCCTGTGTCCTGTGTCCTATGTCCTGTGTCCTGTGTCCTGTGTCCTGTGTCCTGGTGTCCTGTACCTTACTCTAAGTGTACTATTCAAAAGAAAAGTAGAATTTATTCTAATTGTTTGAAGTAATACCAAAACCCTATTTAATTTAATTTCTATACAATTCCATCTTGGTTTGCTGATGGAATGTAAATTAAACCATTAGTCTTGGCATTATATGGCTGTCCTGGTGTCCTGTGTCCTGTGTCCTGGTGTCCTGTCCTGGTGTCCTGTGTCTTGTGTAACCTGTCCTGGTGTCCTGTGTCCTGTGTCCTATGTCCTGTGTCCTGTGTCCTGTGTCCTGTGTCCTGGTGTCCTGTACCTTACTCTAAGTGTACTATTCAAAAGAAAAGTAGAATTTATTCTAATTGTTTGAAGTAATACCAAAACCCTATTTAATTTAATTTCTATACAATTCCATCTTGGTTTGCTGATGGAATGTAAATTAAACCATTAGTCTTGGCATTATATGGCATTCCTCTTCCATCAATATGGTACATTCTCAGGAATTGCATCCTTTTTCCACCAGGCAAATTAATATTAGAACATGCCCAAACTGCATTATTAGGATCAAGATCACCAGAGGGTAATACCTCAAATCTTTTCCTCGCTTCAGCAAAGAGCTTATTCTTCAATGTCTCCTTGGCTGAATTGGCCTCATTTCTGCTACCATAAATAATGATAGATTGAAAAGAACGTAGTTGTTCCAGGAGTAATCCAAAGTACTTTGAATAACGTCCCAGTCTGGTTGACCTATTTGGTGGGGACTGGAAAAAGGAAGCCACTTCTTGTTCATCAAAATTGATAAATCTTGCCAACTTGTCATCATAACATTTCACCCGATTTCCAAATATTCCCTTTACCAGGTGATAGGGGTAAGCATTTTTGTTGTCAACAATCAGTCTCAGAGCATCAACAGTCAACATCTTCCGACTCTTTACTTGCTGCATATTTTCAGGAAACCGAATCATATTTTCAGGCAAATCTTCTATAAGACCATCAAAAAGCATGTCTATCATTTGAGTAACTAGTTCATCAACAGTCCGAGCATTTGGTGTTACAAGAATGTCTGTGACCCTTGGCTGAGATTGTATTGTCCTGACAATATCCATAATGTGTGCCACCCTATCAGGGGCAAATGACTGATGCAACACAGATTCAGGATTGTTCTTGCCTTTGCTTTTCTTCTTCTTGGAATATAAGACAAGAGCAGCTTTGTCAACAAACTTGGGAACCAAACTCTTTGGCAATGGATCTCTGAATTCATCATTCAGAGACTGTGGATAAGCCAAAATCTGAAGTAGGGGAAAGGCTTGATATGGTACACTCCCGAAGGCATGGACTTGTTGAGTAAAGTAATGGAGAGTGAACAAGTCAAAGTTGGGTGTGTAATAACCTCTTGGCTTTGAAACCAAACAGAGAAACTCTTTTTGGATGTAATTTGCTAACTCCATCCAGTATGGCTTAAGTCTGGAATGACGGGACTGCAAGGCATAAGCAACGTCAGCCAAACTCAAAAGTGCTTGCAATCGAATGTCAATGTACTGAATCAAGTCCTTTGTTCTTTTAACAATCAAAAGTGTAGATCTTGCAAGCCGATCAAACTGTTGGACCTTATTTTTAAAGTCCTGCAGGAATGCCGCAACAGCCCCTTCTTCACCTCTTACTTCACATCGCATACCGAAACACATATCACCTGCCTTGCGCAAATGGTTCTGGAAGGCTACAACTTTTTTGCGCAGTGAATCAGAGTTGTTCATAATTTCCTCCACTGATATGCTGCTGAAACCATGTTTTGCATCAACATGATCAATAGTCTGATACTTGAAACCAGAATAGATTATAACTTTGAAAATGCCTTCATATGTGCAATTTTGAGTGGGGACAGCTTTCAATCCTCCAATGTGAACACAATCCAACATAATCTCTCTTTCAACAGAAAACCCCAAAGATGTAAGTAAAGCCTCCCAGTTACTGACAGGAGCAAGAGTAGTAATTCCCTCACTTGGATTTTGACTTTCAAACATCATGTTGATGGCACCATCAACAACAGTAAATCTAGTTCTTGGAGTTGATACAATACCTACAGCTGTATTTTTACGTTTATACATTGGATTTCCATCTCTCCATGCAGATGGAGGGCCCATATAAATTTCAGATGTGTACAAATCCTTTACACCTTGATGAACACCAATGAACCGAAAATCACCCAATGCTGTCTTCAATTCTGCAATTCTTGGTGCATTTTGTGTATTTAACAATCTCTTGAATTTTTCTGTAAATCCAGCAAGGTATTTTCCTTCAACAGTGACAGAAGGAAATCGAAGTCCAGGACGTCCAACCATTGCATTGATTTGAAGCCCATGAGAGTCATTGGAGACACGTTGTAAAGTTGCAAGGGGAAGGATATCAGCAAGTACTGGTCTGATTCCATGATCCCAAAGAAGTGTTTGGAATTGAGACAGAGTAAAGTTCTCTGGGCACTTATTATAGGTGATATACAAGCGAAACCTCTCTCCCTCTCCTATTTGAAAATTTGGAATGTCTGCAAGATCTACAGGTTCCAAAATAGGTTGGCCATGTGCATCTATATCACCAGTGGGATGATCAATCATAAAACCAAGCTATAAAGCCTGTTAATTAAAAAAGACTATTAAAATAAAAACAACCCCACCTTTTTGTCAAGAATATACTTAAAATCAGACTTTGGTAAAAGCTTATAGATTCCTTGGGGAAGTAAATCCTCTAATTTTTTAGTAACTGTAATATCTGAGTCAATATCACAAGAGTAGTCAGATATAAGCTGTCCATGAAAAGGAGTATTTCCCCATTTTACAATATGTGGAATCTTCCCAGTTACCAACTCAATAAAGTAAGGTTAGGGTTCTATACTGTTGGATTAGGTTGATTAGGATGAGTCACCCACTGTCCTCCTGCACAGGACACCAGGACACTGTCCTCCTGCACAGGACACCAGGACACTGTCCTCCTGCACAGGACACCAGGACACTGTCCTCCTGCACAGGACACTGTCCTCAGGTGGCCCAGGGTTTGAACCTGTACCCTAAGGGTGAGATGCTGGATCCTTACCAGCTGAGCTAAAAAGTGTTTTTCTATGACTCACTTGTAGGTAATAATAGATAACCTACTATATTTTTGCAGTCTTTCTATAAATCTGTTGTCATATAACTTATATCTTCTGACTAGTTGTTTGCTGTTCTGTATCTTCATTTATCCTATCAACCATGTAATCTGTGTCCTGTGTCCTGTGTCCTGTATAACCTGTCCTGGTGTACTGGCCTGGTATCCTGTTAGGGTTCTATACTCTTGGGTTAGTTGGGTTAGAC
>MCGO01000280.1:0-41789 GCA_002104985.1 Rhizoclosmatium globosum
GTCGTGAGACTGCCTGGTTAGATATTGGTATCCACCCAGGCCAAATGTCCCTCGCATCGCACATTCTCCAATGCATTCCAACGCCATGGTTCGGTAAACCTCTCGAAAGTAAGGATCTGTTATTGGGGATTCATACAATGAACATCAAGCCAAGAACCTTGTTGATGGCGCTCCAAGGCAATTATCGAGCTATATGGCCACTGTTATTTACGACAAATTGATGCAAGCTGCACATGAGAGTGATCTACGTTTAATCAACAGAGTCATATTTTGCATTCCTACTCCTCCAAGACCACGAGTCCGGCAACAAGATCCTACCAAAGCTATCTCTCTTGGACGTCATGCTACAGATCTTCCAAATCGTGTCATCCGTCTTGAACTTGGTGTGTTTGGTTATCTCGATTACCAAGCAAGACATAAGCGGGATATTATCTCAATTTCGCACATTATATCCAGACTCTTGATTTCCCTGTGCATCTACCTGGTCACGTACAGCGGCCCGAAGCCAATTGAGACACAATCTGTGCCTCCTGTGGTCCTATCATTGGAGGTCAACAACCACACTTCGACTGAGTTATACATTGCCGGAAGTTACGACACTTTGAACAAGTTCGTCCTTGGAGAGGACACATTCAAGTTTTTGGAAGCTTTCGCACTGATGGCGAGCAAGCCCCAATCTCCACGTTTAATGAAGAAGAACAAAATTCCAGAGGAATAATCGAAACTGTATGGGCGAATCTGTTTATGACAGACATTCTTTTTACACTCACTGTCCTCCTCACGTCTCTTGCGTCACTCTCTTCCTCCTCCTCTTCCATACACCGAGCCATCTTTCCAAGTCTCGAGTTTGATCTCAATGCTGTTTGGATGGTTTGCCGACAACCGTTGAAAATGAAGACAGAGGAGGGTAGAGTTTTTGTCGAGAACATTCCCGTGGATCGCAGCTGATTCGAGTTAGAGCTCAATCACGAGCGCTTGCGATTGCATCTTGTGCTTGACGGTCGACGTGAAGGTACCTACATTTTCGCAAAAGAAGGATTGGATGATGATTCTGGTTGGAAGGTCAAAACTGGCTTCTTGGCACAATTACTGATAGCGAGGAGTGGTTGGTTGGAAAAGCGTTTTGATGCGTGTAATGAAAGGCAGCTGACTTTGGCTGATATTTGTGAAATGGAGTTAAGTTCAAGTCAGACATTGTTGCTGCAATTACGTGCAGGGAACAGAAACGTGTCCAAATTCAGCATTTGAATGGATCCTTTAATCATTGACAAAAGATACAAATATACATCGATTTACATAATCATAAAAATAAAATAAACGTTTAACCACACTTGGAGTTGTGGCTCAACGTTCGCATGTTTTCAACGCTGTGTCTAACATGGAGCCACAAGTTGCAACGTTGGTGGAAGTTTTAAGGAATTGACCATCTGAAAACCTTCACACAATCCAGCAGCATGGCATCCAGCACCGACACAATCTTTATGGTCGCGAATGACGCCGAATCCATAAAAGCCGCCAGTTTAGTGTGTCAACCACAACTCCAAAGCCATTCCAAACGACCTACTTCCCATCATACGAGGTTAAAGTCGGTGCATATCGGAACCTCGACATTGAAGAACGCCCAAGTTTGATGTACACTATCGTGTTGGTGGACAACATCTTCTCGCTTCCTTCAGCGCTTGTTGGTTGCTGCCGATCTTGATGGGTTTTGACCCAAACACGACTCTCTTCTTTGCCGGGTATGACTCCTTATGCCTCCCATTCCCTCTCTTTCTTGATTATTTGTTTATGCTTCTTCACTTATCCGTTGATCCATTATGGTCATACTTTATCTCTATCCCACATGTTCAACAGATGATAGACACTAAAACAAACGAATAGATTCGGAACACTACTCTTCTATGGAATCACTGGTGGGCGTGTCCCATCGTTTCTTGGAGCCTCTGCCGCCTTTATTGCGCCAGTTCTCTCTGCCACTCAATCAGCGGGCCTTTTGGTTCATCCAACCCAAACATCGCTATCGCTCAAGGAGGATATTTGTCACTGGTCTCGTGTACGCTGCAATTGGGCTTCTGATTCACTTCTTTGGCACAAAATACATCAAGATTCTTATGCCGCCTTGGTTTCTGGTGCTGTCGTGATGGCTATTGGATTAAACTTGGCAGGAATCGTAAGTCTATTTTACATGGTACATTCTTTAAAAATCTAACATCCAAACATTAATCAGGGAATCAACAATGCCGCCTCAGGCCAAGACGGTCCATGGCAAGCATGCCTTGCTATCATTTGCATCGGTGCCTTTGCAGCATTCGGTCCCGGTTTACAAAACAAGTCCCAATTCTTCTTGGCCTCATCCTCTCCTACGCAATCGCAGCTATTGCAGGAAAAGCCACAGGCCGTGATTTGGACTGGTCTGTTCTTGACCGTGCTGAATGGTTTGCTGCACCTAAATTTACTGCACCCGTGTTTGACGGAAACGCGATCGCTACAATCTTGCCAGCTGTGATTGCCCTTCTTGCAGAAAACATGGGCCACGTCTCGTCTATCGGTGCCATTGCTAATAGAAATCTGGATGGATATCTTGGCCGTGCCTTCCTAGGTGACGCTGTTGCGACAGTGGTTTCGGCTTTAGGTGGTGGTGCAGGAGTGACTACCTATGCCGAGAATATCGGAACTATGGCAGTGACACGAGTCTATTCAACATCCATCTTTCTTGTTGCGGCAGTATTTGCGATTCTGCTCTCTTTCATTCACAAGTTTGGAGGTGTTTGCGTACAATTCCTAATGGATCTGGGGTGGTGTTGAGATTGTCTTGTTTGGATTGATTGCGATTACGGGTGCAAGAATTTGGGCATCGAATCGAGTTGATTTAACAGATACTCGTAATCTTTTTATTGCTGCTGTGCCTGTGATTCTTGGAAGTGGAATGCCTTCTCTTCCTGGAGGAACATTGACTCTTGGTAGCGTAAAGTTGGATGGAATTGGAATGTCGGCTATCTCTGCTTTGGTTTTGAACTTTTTCATTTGGGTTATCCCTGAGGCATTGGGAATGAGCCAGAAGGAGTAACTTTCAACTTTTTGTTTTTCAAATCCATTATATTAATCTCGTTTTATTTTGTTTTAATCCTGTTAACCACAAAATCACCGTCTACCGTATGCCCCCTTATTAGCACCAAAATGCCGACCATTAAAGGAATTACTGGGCCTAGGTGGAAGCTCCACCTGAAACGATATTCTACCTGGCTGAGATTGTTGCTGTTGCTGCGGTTGGCCTCCGTGCTGCTGTTGGCCGCTTTGGTAAGGCTGATGCCTTCCTTCCCAATCTCCTCCACGTTGTTGGTCGCGACCATGGTTATAGTTTCCACCACCACTGCTTTGATACTGCTGCTGCTGCTGATAGTTGTTACGGGGAGGATAGTCTTGATAATTGCGCTGTCCTTGTTGTTGGAAGGTTGGTGGCGGAGCAGGAATAGTTCCTGGGGGAAGTGGTGCGGAGGGCCAGATGGGTAATTACCACCTCGGGTGGAGGGGTGGTGGAGCATATTGTTGTGGCTGCCGGTTTTGTTGAAAGTGATGTTGTGCAGGTCGTTGTTCTCCTCGACCACCGCCTTGAGAATATCATCATAATCATCATCAGGCCGAGAGCGTTTCGAGGAGGACTTATACGACGCAGGATAATCTGCATTTTGTTGGACTGGAACACTTGCCACTACAGCAGAGAAAAACATTTAGTACTTATTAACATTCATCCTCACCCTATACCTTCCACAGGTATTTTCCTCGTCAAAGCAGTTTGCAGTTGCGCTTCAAGAAGGTCCTGTAAGTCCGAAAGCTTCTTTAAATCAACAGTCTCATGGAGCTCGTCAGTCCGTTGATAATGCCGAATAATCAGAAGCGAGATGTCAAGAACGCCAGTAAGACGGCAGTATAAATTGTACGTAAACTGAGAAGGCATTGTGACGGGGATCAGATCACAATCAGTCAAACGGCATGCAAGAAATAGCGACGCAAGTGCTATGAAGTGGGCTGGATATTGGATGCATATTTGGGTATTGTAAGATTCATCTGCGAGGTTCCAGGCTTTTTGCGCAACATCTTGAGGAACTGTTTTGAGAAGGTAAATCAAAAGTGTTTCAGCGTCAAATGAGAAATACGAACTCTCCAAGTATTTCGCGATTTGAATCACGTTTTTGTGTGCATTCTTGAGTTGATGAAAGTCAAAGCAGATGAACTCAAGCATGAAGCGCTCGACTTGAATAACTCTTCGTTTTGGTTCTCCACCTCCTACATGAAGTTTACATGTCAGTAAATTCCTTCATAACTGTGAACCATGGAATAAATACCGGATCATCAAACTCGAGCTCTTCCTCTCCAGGACGAAGGTTGATTTGGTTGAAACCCAGGATCAAATCCCTCGCCTTTTTAACTGTCTCTTCAACTTTACAGGCAACAAAGACACACGCAATCACGAGATCATTATCGTTGAAGTCAGGGAGGCACGAGTCCTACGATAAGTGTTAGCCTATTCATCCAACTGCTAGGCTCCTCCGCCTCCTAGGATCCAGCCCAACAAACCAAATCAACTCAAACTCAACTTATTTTTCTTAATCTGAAGCTGAAAGCGGTGGAAAAGCTGTAGCGCCGACGAACAGGTGTAAAAGGGGAAGCCCATGCGTTTGCTCAGCCGCCGAATCTGCGAACTGAGAAACACTCGCCGCCGCGATTCACTCTGCGTCTCAGTTTGGGTTGTGTGGCGAACGTGGCCAACAAACATTGGCGAATGTAAAGCACCTTCCATAGTTGTTTTGAAGAGAAATAATGGAGAAAACAAATGAGATAATGGGATAAACTAATCTATTATAATAAATGGATAATGAGTTAAACCTTGTATAATGGTTGGAATCTAAATCCTTTGTTCACTCCACCACTGGCGCCTGCTGCTGTATAATCCTGCACAGTGACAGTCTTGTAATCCGCTCCGATCTGAACTCGCTGACTACCCACCCCAATTGTCCCATCGTCATTCAACGTGGAAAAAATTGTGCACAATGCCATTCAGGAAAAGAGAGTACATCCACAACGACTGGGCTAGCCCCAGAAACCGGGTAGACTCCATGACAAGATGCAAGTGCCATTCCAATATAACTCCACGACGATGATAATTGAAGCGTCCATACAAATGGCAAGATTATTCCGGTGATACCTAGTGTCACATTTGATTTCACTGCATCGGCTGTAATACAAGAAGTCGCGATAATTTTGGATTCTGCTTTCGTATTGATACACCTAACAAGAAAGTTTAATACAAGTTTTTTACGTGTCATATTGAAGGTTGTAGGGAGATAACACTCAACTGCGATGGATAATCAAGACTCTGAACCAAAAACGGGACTCGATTCCCCTTCAATGGCCACTGCACGACTATATCAACATACTCAACCGAGAACCCGTTCAATACAGCTTGGTCTCGCAACAAGACGTTCGTAGCAACGTTTGTCCGATTTACTTCCAAAGCATACGTTGTTTGTGGACTCGAATTCACGTACGTCACGATTGACCCATCTACGCGCATGTTCGTGGTGATGCAAGAAAGAGTGTTGGGGAGTGTCAAAGGGCAGAAAACAGATTGCCCTGTTGACAGCACGATTTCTTCTCTTACTCGTGCAAAGACTTGCGAGGATACTGTAGAATTACAAATGCTCAACCCAATTTGTCGAGAGTTTGTGTTTATGACGTCGAGACAGCTATGATTATTAATTAAGAGTCTATCGACGCCAAGGGCCAACTACTTACGCGCCGGGATAGTCTAAGCTCTTTAACAAGAATCGTTGACCATTCTTTTCGTATGGCAGCACTGGTGGTGGTTGAGTGGCCTGTGGGAATCTTGTCACAGTGGAAGTTGAAGTTGCAGCCACAGTCACTGTCGCCGTAAGAGTGACGAATGAATCGGGAATTGCTGCTTTTGTCGTCTCTGCAGATGGAAGTTTACGAGTGGAAGTCATAGCATTGACCTTATGTGTCACAACTTGAGCAACATTGACAGTGACAGGCACAGCTGAGTGACGAGGAGGTTTATGATGATGGTGACCGCCCTTTTTAGCCTGGTTTTGAATTTCATCAGATTGTGAAATCAAGGTTGTTGACGGTTTGATCAGAGGTGAATGAGACTGATAATGGACATTCTTTGATGCAGATTCAACAACTTTAGGGTGTGAAACTGCTTGTTTTGTGGATGCCGAGATTGCAGTGGGTATTGGACTTTGTTTGACAGTTTCCGTCGCCACAACTGACCATGCCAAGAGGCACAGAATCAAGGAGCAAGCAAAAACCTAAATAATGTACTAATAAGACATTGTTCTATCAACCGTCAACGTACCATTCGAGTCTCAGCTATCTTGATGTTTGACAATTCCAGTTTGACAGTTTGTTTTCAAGAATCCATAATCGCGATATCGGCGACAAGAGTTGTTGTGCAATTCTTATAACTGCATATTCTAAAGGAGAACACCAAATCAAAGCAGTGTTGTGTTAACAGATTCGAAGTGACAATTCTTTCCACGCCAATCTCTTCATTCTCCAGAGACCAACTCATCTTTGATCCAAACTACACATGACGACAAAGTATTCTTACCACCAAGTACTCCTCCCTGGGCAAGTTTTCCCACAGATCATTGTCCCTCTTGTCAACGGCGAAAAGACAGTCATCAAAAGTAATGGAACAAACGCCAAACTTGTGGTTATTACCGTGGCCAGTTCTGTCCATTTTGCCGTGCAACCCTCCATCAAATCAACGAGAGTCTCCAGAAACTTCACGACGCTGGAATCGATGTGATTGCAGTATCAGCCGATTTGCGGGACGCCGCCACGGACCTTGTTCAAGAAATGGGACTCCAGTTCCCTGTGGGGCACTCACTTCAGCCGGAACAGTTTCGAGTTCTGGGTACGTTTGTGAGCAGTCCAACAAATTACGTTGATCAGGGCCATTTGTTTTCGGAGCCAGCGTGGTTTTTGATTGATGCGAATGATCGGATTCGTTACAGTGACTATGGGAGCGCGCCGTTCGCTGGGCGCCCGAACGTGGATGCTGTGATTGCGGGGTATTTGTGGGCCGTGCAAGAGGGGAAGGAGAGGCCTTCGTTTCGGACAGTTGTGTTTGGAAGTATTGCTCAATAATGGGTTATGGTCTAAATTGTTTTTTCCATTTGATTATCCAATAATGAAGCTTCCTTTTGATTCACGATGAGAAGGGGGAAGGGCGGCATTCACAAATTTTTCATTAAACGAAACCAGAGATGCAGTTCCAGCTCGTTGCCCTTGCCATTGCGGCCATTGCGAATGCACAAACAATTCAGTTCCCTCAAGTGTGTTCGTCTCAGTGTGCCCAGTTTGGAACTGCCTTGACTGGATCATGCATGACCTCGCCTACTTCGGTGAGTAGTCCCTGTTCCTGTCCAATCAATAAGCTGCCTTGCCTGTTTATCGATCAGATGCGATGTCTCCGGTGTATGCGTTGGTGTAAAGCAACTAGGGCGAAGTAAGGGCAGGAGGGTGCTCTGTGCGCTGTCGGCAACGAGGCATGGAAGGGGACGCAATGGGAGACAGACACTCACCCAACTTTCTCCCAACAAAACTCATCAATCACACTTACTGACTGGCCCAATTCAGACCGATGTCTCAGTGACCGCAAACAAGATCGCTGCTTGTTTCTGTGGTCAGTACTCTCAAGCGGCCTCGGGTGGAAGCAACTGTGCCAACTGTATTGGAAACGCTGCATCTTTGAGTGGAAAGAACTCTACCCAGCTCTTTATTAACCTTGTGGCTCTCTGTGCGAATGACATCTCTGGTGGATCGGCTGCTCCATTTATTGCCCCAATTATTAAGGATGCTGTGTTGGCGAATGTTGTAACTACCACTGCTGGAGCATCGAGCACTGGTGCCGCGGTCGTTGCGGGCACGACTACCAAGAGTGGTGCTGTTGAGCTCGCTGTGTCCGCTGCTGCCATCGTTGCTGCCCTCTCCCTTTTCTGAAACCACTCACACACATAACGCTGCAAATTGCATCAACTCAAATTAACCCCATCTGTTTACCCACTTCCTCTATCTTTCCTTCTCTTTAGACTTATTGTTGTCGCCTGTTTGTATTGTTCTTCTTAGATAACGTCACATCCAATAAACACTGTTTCGTGATGATTGGGTCGTGGATCTCATATGCATTATTCCACAAAGCTCATTAAAAAATAAACCAATTCGGTTTGAATTGTTACAAAGGAAATCAATATTCTCGTCTCGAACTCAAGGTAAGCGAATAACTGATGGAAATTGATAGATGTTCACCAATCAAAACAAACAAAAAACATGGAACTCCTCATAACCCTCATGGCTCATTCAGTTTCTTCATTATTGGTCTAGGGCTGTGACTTCCAGCCAACAAGTCAGGAACAGGAATGTTGAGTTTGTTCAACTGATCCACACTTGAGCTCTTGGAAACAGTCTTCTCAGGACTAATGGAAGACGTTGTGTGACTTCCAGATCCACCGACTGGCTGTTGTACTTGTGCACGATGAGTCATGTACAACTCAAGTAACTCTTGTTGCTGTTGAAGGAGATCTTGGAGTTCTTTTTGAGTCTTGGCAAGTTTCTAATCATTTTTGATTTCGTCAATATCCAAAGAGCAAAATCAATAAAATAGGATAATACCTCGCTTGTAGCTGCATCCGCGGCAGTTGGCTGACCCATTACCCAGGCACCAAGCTTTGTGATTGGCTGATAAATGGATCCTTTACGACGAGTAGCAGACGGACTGGTTGGGCTTGGAACTTGAGCTGCTCCAGCGTTCAAGGCTGACAGCTCCTGAATACTTGTCTTGGTGCGTTCAATCATGGCTTTGAACTCCAAGAGTTTGGCCTCGTCAATGCCATGAGCTAAACCCCACAGATTAGTATTCTCATGGGTCAAAAAATACGTCAAAAGGTAAAGGACTCAACTGGCATTCAAACTCAAACGCTTATTCGCCTGTGCTGGCAAACTCTTAACATATCCATCCCCACCCTGCACCTCCTCCTCAACCTCATCAGCAGCAGCAAGTGCCGCCCGATCCGCCTCGTAATCCTTCAAAAACTCTCCCCAGAAAATCTGACGTGGTCTGTAAATCTTATATTCTGGGTCATCCAAACTCTCCGCCCAATGCGCAATCAATCCCGCCGCTCTTGGCACTGCCGTCAAAACCGGGAACATATCTGGCGGGAATCCAAGCGTGTGGAACACAACCGCAGTCCAGAAGTCAATATTTGGGAACAAGTGGCGGTCTTGGAACCATTTGTCTGCGAGAACTTGCGATTCGAGCTCAAGAGCAAGAGTTGCCATCTCGTTTGTTTGTCCAAGGATGGAAAAGAGTTGGAGGGCAAGCGATTTGGCTAGGTCAACACGGGGGTCACTGGATTTGTAGATTCTGTGGCCAAACCCTTGGAGACGGGTTGGGCGGCCGGTTGGAGAAGGGGCAAGAGTTCCGGCAGGGGTTTTGATGACAGAGGATTTTTGTTTCACGAGAGTGAGGAACGTTGGGATGTTTTCCGGGGTGCCAATTTGGTTGAGCATTATCATTACGGCAGATGCTTTGCGTTCACCAAAGAGGGCACCGAAGGAGCCGGAGAGGGCTGTGTAGGGGTCGACGCCAGACGAGGCAAGGTGGCGCATTGTGATTGAGGAGCAGTTGTTTCCGTGCTCGCTATATTTGAGGACAGAAGAATGAGTTGGATGGGCGTTGAATATGGTGAGGAACACTTACGCGAGGAGAATGAACATCTTATCCAGGATAGACACGATTCTCGCATCCGGAACATAGTCAGGCTCATTCAGCTTGTCAATCATGTACAAGAAGTTTTCCGCATAGTTTTTACAGCGTGGCATAGGTGCATTGAATTCGCGTCTGAACAAGAAAAAATGTACACGTCAGCCCAAATTACCAACGAAGAGTCTGTAATTACCCAATGCGGTTTCTGTAGGCGAACGAAGCAATCGTAGGAATTTTCCCCAAGATTCGCAACACCGCACGGTTTCTGTTTGCTGCCGCCTTGGCAATCTGAGCAGCAGAAGCCCCCTTCGGCTTCATGTACATACTATCCCCCTGAAGAGCAGGATTTGCTTCTGGATGGAACGTCGAGAGAGAAGCGACAGTTGAAATAAGCATGCCCTTAAATAAACAATGATCGAGGAATTTTGAGTGGGGTTAGATAAGGTTGGTTGGGAAAGCGTGGCTATCTCACCATTGGATGAGCATCGTAACGGAACGTGGTCATTTGCTTCTCGAGTTCAGTGTGTAAATACGTGTGGGAGAGAATGCCTTGGGTCCACTTTTCGTTTTCAGCCTGTTGCGGGATAGAGTGAAGTGATCAGAGGACCGTGATTATATAATATCTAGTGCACCTTTGTAGGCAATTCGCCGTTGACTGGAGGAATATAATGGTCAGTAATGTGTGTGTAGAGTCATACTGTATCCACTGCCCAATTAAATGCACCACCCTCCTCCCCCTTCATCCGATGCACTCTCGCGCTCTAATCACCAACAAGCAGAGAAACGGGCGATACTCACTGAGCAGAAAAGCGACCTCCAAAAAGCTGCTCTTCTCCACCAACTCCTCAACACTGTATCCACGGTACCGCAACCCGCCTCCGTTCTCGTCCAACTGAGAAATGCGGCTTTTGCAGACGACCGTGTTCTTGAATCCGGGATCAAAGATTCGGAGTGGCGTCAGTTGAGGCTCGAGGGGAAGCGGGGTCGTCTGGCTGATTTTGAGGGCCGTGAACGCGGACGCCGGAATTGTGTTGTGCTGCGTGTTGATGGGCACTTTGATGGTCGTGCCCGAAGTCGGATCGCGGATGGTCAGGAACGCTTCTTCGTGGCTCATTTGGGGAAGAGTTTTGTGGAGAGGAAATTCGCTGGCGTATTCAAGCTTATTCAAGAGAATTGAAAGAATTTTGGAAAGCCTCAATATCTGAAGGAGTCTTTCACTGAGGAGCGTTATGTGCTCTCAAAATTAGCCACAGAAGTAAATCACAGGGCTATGATTCCAGTCGTTATTCAAAATTAATTTCCTCTGAGTCGAGATGTACTGATGATGAGTGAACCCAGTTCCGGCAAGATTTACATATAATTCTCGCCTACGATCCACAAACGCAGCCCCCTTCTGCTCAAAACACTCATGACCCTTACAAGTGAACAACTGGACAACATCCGACTCATCATGTACATCATATGCCCCCTGTCGCTTTGTTTCAACTTGTCGCTTATTTATTGCGTCGTGACCATTAAATTCTTGAACAAAACGATAAACCACCTTCAAATGTGTCTCGCCATATGCGAGGGAACGCTATCCGTCCTCTGGATTCTTGGAAACAATGTAATCACAGGTCCATTACAAACGCAGATTACTGGCGCGATATTCCAATTCTGCCTCAATGCTTCCGTTGGTTGGAACTTTGTTATATCGCTGTATTGCTTTCTCACTGTCCAAAAGAACTTGAAACGTGCAAATTGGTATTACAATTGGTACCATATTTATTGCTGGACTTTCGCGACTTCTGTTACCGTTCTCGTGTTTGTGTTCGAAGCGATTTGGGACAGAGGATACGCGTTTGGCGACGCAACGTTTGAGATCTGGATTTCCGGGTCGTATTCTGAGCTCAGGATTTGGCTCTATTACTTTCCGCTTTGGCTCCATTTCATCGGAACACTTGGAATCTATGTGTATATATTCAGAAAGACTTATACAGTTGAGTATGAAGTGAATAGGGCAGGTGGTATTCAAACCGTTGGAGCGGGGACTTCCGGGTACATGTCCACAGGAGGGTTGCAATCTAATGGGGCCGTCTCATCTGGACTGGGCTCGGAGATGGTTCAAACAGTGTCCGTTGAGGCCGTCAATCCGTCTGCTATTCTTACTTCTGCAGTAACAGCAGGAACTTCAGTTGTTCATTCCACTAATTACGCATTTTTGGACCGTTCGAGTTTTTTTGAGCGTCAGTCTTCTCCATCTGATAGTGCAGCGTCTCCAAGGACAGGACCAGCAACAATGAAACATCAAACCAAAAAACTTGTTTATAGGTCTTGTTTCATCACAGCTAGTTTCTTTATCTGTTGGACACCTGCAACAGTCGGAAGAATTATGACACTTATAGATCCAAATGCAATTATTCCGTTTTGGTTGTACGCATGGATTGCCTTCGGATTTTCCATTTCAGGACTTATTAATCCGTTAGTCTTCTATGCAACATGGTACAGCCATATTCTTGGACACTTTGAATGAAAAAATAAACGTAATAAATATAACTTATCCCTTCCGAACAACGTCACTCCAACCTAACTGCACTCCTGAATCTTTCCTCGCCATAACTCCTTCCACACACATCCT
Source organism: Rhizoclosmatium globosum (assembly GCA_002104985.1). Classification (NCBI taxonomy): domain Eukaryota; kingdom Fungi; phylum Chytridiomycota; class Chytridiomycetes; order Chytridiales; family Chytriomycetaceae; genus Rhizoclosmatium; species Rhizoclosmatium globosum. The sequence goes on from MCGO01000280.1 coordinate 12,408, forward strand.
CACATCTTCACAATATGCCTCCAGCGGTAAATCCTGCTTATCACGTCCAAAGGGGTCCTCAATCTTCTGCGCAATCATTCTTAACGCAAGCATAATGTATGCACTGACAACTGTCGCTGGAATCGCACACCATCCCAACGTAGGAACAAACTGGAACGGTAGCCCCGCCAAATACAAAAACAAGACTTGTTGTAAATGGCATGCATATGCACGTGGGACAGGTGTATGTCGAATCCGCTCTAAGGACGCAATCGTGTCGCCGAGGGCGTTGACGGTATCGCACAGGGGTCTCGTGAGTTGTTTTGAATCAATTATGTAGGATTGGATGTGGTACAGAATTGTTATTGGGTCATTGATGCTGGTGTCAAGGTCTGGAACGAGTTTTGTGATTTCAGGTTCAACGGGTTCTTGACGGAGGTGAGCCTTGATGGCATATGGAATAGCTTGTAATAGCCGAAATGCTAGCTTTTGCGCCGCTTCTGTTTCGGGGGTGGGACATTTGATTGTCACCTTGACGACTCTTGCTAAATCAATGACACGAAACTTGACATTTCCCCAAAGACGCCGTCCTTCCCACCATCGATCACTAGCAAATATTAATTATAATAAATTAGTTGAGCCAGGCTTACTAGGCAGTATTCGTTCTGAACGCAAGCAACAACGAAACACTCGTCCCCAAAATCAAAGCCAAATTAACACTATTTGGCAGATCCTTCAAAAATTTGATCTCAGGAACTTTATAAAGCACGCAAACAAGTGTCGACCATGCAATAATCGCTGCCATTTGTGACCCCATGTATGGGAGAATCGAATACTTGAATCGGATGAGATCGTACCATTCTTTACTTGTTTTCAATCGTGCATCGTTTTTGAGTTTTGATAGGGTTGGTCGTGCGATTGTTGAGTGACGGGGGATTGTGGAGTGTTGAGGGAGTGGAAGGAGAGGGATGACGTTCTCGGTTAGAGTTAACGCTGATTGTGGGGTTTCACTCCGGTTGGCGACCAGGAACGAGTTCGTCTCTTCTTGCGTCACCGCCATTTTAGTTTGAAGTATGAGTGAGAGTCCTGTATGTTCCAGAACAATTAGAACCGACGTGGATAAAAAAAACGGGCATTTGAAAGGTTTATTAAAACATACAGGTATTTTACATTTGTTTGTGTTTGCCACTGAAATCATTACATTGAGTGACTTTGGGCAAAAACGTGTTGTCTGTTCGACCAATTGCATGTTCGGAGATCGGGAAGAAGAGCACGCGCTTTATAAATTTAAGGATGAAAAAAGTGTTTTTCTGGGGTTCAGTTTGTTGGGGGCAAGAGTCCGCAAGCCCAATTCGAAATTAAAAATTGCCAGTCGGCGATTTCCGATCGAGACCATCTTCAATCAATCAAAATACACTTGCCGTTCTTGACTTTATTCTAAACTTTTAACAGTATTTTAATTTATGCATTTGATTGACTCTCAAAAGAACCTTCAACTGTGTTCAACCAGCACCTGTGGCGTCCGACTTGAATCTGATGGAAGAACCTTGAATCAAGAACAGTCTGTGGCGATGAACATGATATAATAAAGCGACTTTGATTAAGAGCGTCCTTCAGAAAGTGCACATACTTGCCAATAATGATAACTGCAGGCCTAGAGGCTAGAACGAAACAATAGACACGATTTTGTTGTACCTCTTAAAATGAACATAAGGTTCAAGAAATGAGAGCTGATTGGGAACGTTTTTCTTCTCTTCTATTTATTTATTGATTCTTTGTCACAGACGTGGAGTTGGCAAGTCCGCGCACTCAAACTAATTAAAGGTGAAGGGTGGAACTCCCATGTGCAAGAGTGAGACACAAGGGTTTCCGGTTTTCGGGTCTCGGTTGAGTTGGGTGGCAGTTCCGCAGCCCCTCGGCCAAAATGTGATCGGAAAATTCGAGGATGGCTGACACGCTAATACCGATCGAAACGGAGAAAAATGCGTGTCTAGGAGTATCCCAGCGGTGATAACCGAGGTGGAGGAGTAGCTCGGTTGTAGTTTTATGACATTAATGGTGTAGAAAGAGTTTAGATGAATTTAAATGGATTAGTAAAGGGTGTTGTCACTGTGATTTACTGTGAATGCACTAAGGAGCTTACCAATAGATGCATTTGATTGGATTGAACAAGGGATTACGTTTCAGTAGGCGCGTGTGGTCGTTAAAGATAGGCGCGTGCATTAGAAATCCAGAAAGAGGCGCGACCCAATGCAAGAAAATAGATGGTGATAAGGGAACCCTAATTGGTCTGCCGGGGCCACTTATAATGCATATCATGATAAGAGCCAAAAGAGTGACTATGGTCAACAACTAGGGAGGCATCCAAGCGTGGGATAAAAGAACACAGCGGTTAGATGACAGCTTTGTCTGAGGTCGAACAAGCCTCACATGGTCTGGATTTTCGAGTTGAGCAATTTTCAAAGGGGCCATCTCCATCCTCAACTCGTTGAAATTGGGGGTTGGATTTTTTGGGGCCTCAACCAACAACTCTTCTTGAAATCAACCAACCAACAACCAACCAACCAACCACCAATGAGCACCCACCACCAGGAGACCTTCTACGCCAGCCAGCACATGAACCACGAGGCCTATGCAGCCGCCCTGAGCAAGGAAGAAAGCCAGTACTGCCCGGGCCCGTCTGAGTTCTACGCGGCATTCGACTCATTCACGAACCTTCCGCCTTCATCGTCTTCAAACGAAGTGGACATTGATGCCTTCTTGTCGCCTGATATGACGTACGGCCTTGGACTCACGTTCAACGGCGAGGGCTTCCTTGCTTCGTCGTCGGTCGATGTCAAGGACGCCGACCTCCTCCAGCAACAACAACAACAACAACAACAAGAACACTCACACGACCAGATACAGCAACTTTTGATGCAGAGCCAATACTTTGAGTCCCTGTGAGTACTCAGTCCTTCTCTCTTCCGGGTTAAGGGGCAACCAGATGGTCACGGGACTGAACGCGAAACCCTCGATCAAACTGAGCCACACCTTCTTCCTCTCTCTTCTCCTTCTCGGGCTCCTCCTCTCTCCCTTGAATACTTGGATGCAATCATATTCATCAAGGATGCTCTCGTTTCATTTGCTGCGCGTGGCTCGTTTCTTTCAAACAAGCCCCAAAAAACCCTGAAACACTCCACCCGCAATTTTCTAACCATATCACTCCATCTATAGATCCAACATGCATGCTCGTAGATTCTCAACATGCAGCACGATGTCAATGGCTACACTTGCGGAGACCGAAGGCTACCTCAATAGTCCTTACCAAACAATGTCACCCCAAGTCCGCAGCATTCACACACATGCCACTCATCCTGTTGAGCCTTTCTTCTTTACAAGCGCGTCGACTTGTGTCTCGCCAACCGTTCCATCATACTTTTCTCCTACTATTCCAACTGCCCACTGGCCTCTCGCCGATTTCGAGCTTCCACCATCTGTTGCCGTTGTGGACCCAACGACTGTCGCGTCTCCTTCTTTCAAAAGTGCAAGCCCCATCTCTCCTGCCACTTCAGAGTACAAGAAGAAGTCTTCCAAAAAGGCTTCCAACAAGCGCGTCCGCCAACTTTCCGACGAATCATCTGAGGACGAATACAAGCAGGAAGATGCTTTCTCAGACGCAACCGATGCCGACTTCTCTCCTATCCCTTCAACGTTCAAGGCTCCAATCCGTCGCCACTCTACTGCCACGTTGACTCCAAACCAACCCTCACCACCAAAGCGCGGTCGCTTCAACTCAAACCCATCTCCACCATCTGCTTCATTCCCTGCTGCACCAACCACTACAACTCAACAAGCGCAACTCGCCGCCACTGCCCAAACTTCTCTCACTGGACCTAACGGCACCAAAGTCTTCCACTGTCCATACCCCAACTGCAACAAGACTTTCCCTCGCCAATACAACCTCAAGTCACACATGTTCTGCCACTCAGGCCTGCGCCCACACACATGTAACCTTTGTGAAGCTGCGTTTGCGAGAAAGCACGACTTGCAGAGACATGTTCGCACATTGCATGCTACAGACCGTCCATTCAAGTGCGGAAACTGCAGCTTGAGTTTTATGCAAGTCGAGCAGTTGAAGAGACATCAAGTCCAAGAAAAGGCTGGTATGCTTGCTTCTGGCTCATTGGTTTCTCGAAACGGTAGTATGAGTGTGAGTGACGATGAGTAGACTATATGTTCACCGTATCATAAGCACTTTCACTTCCCCTATTTTATTCCTTGACTCCCTCTTTTCTTCTTTGATTTTAGAGTTTTTCTTTATATTCCCTTTTAGTCCCTATCCCTTTATCAAGTTAACTGTTTGTTTTTGGAGTCTGTGTATATCTGTTTTTTTACGTCTTCCACTTTATCGCTTATTTATTCATTACTTATTGCCTTTCTTCTGCTTCTGGCACCTTATTCTTATTAAGTGGACATTCTTAAACTCTCTCTCCCTGCTGTACATTCTTCATAAAATAAACATGGTTGGTTATCAGATTGAGAAATTCCAAATATCTTGCAGGCGATATGGATTTTCCCTTTGGTTACTTGCCAAATCTGTAAAAGATATCCGACATAAAAGCAGTGATTCTATTCTCTGTCTCCGAAACACTATCCTGCCTTTCAGCATTTTGTATCAAGACTTGATACAATCAGCACACCCTTCTCGCCGCACATTTGATACTCATCGCAATTGCAAATATCAGTCACTGCGCCCCTCTTGATGTTATTGAACGAAACGTGAAGCGTAGTGATATTAATCACGAACCATACATCATACAGCAGATCATCCACAGGACTCATTCGAAGGTATCTCCACATGTCAACACTTTATCTGGGCTCCTGGTTTCCCATTGCCCCCACCGCCACCTCCACTTGTAATTCCGCACTCATTCAACCATGTCAACTATAACTACCGCGACCTCTACGACCACAACTAAAACGGGGTTGTTGGGAACGGTCGGAACTCTTGCTATTATGTTCTTTTGGTTTTGCTGAGGTTGGAAAATGTGTTGATGTGAAGGGGAAGTTCATGATGTTCTTGGTATACATGAATATTTTATGACTTACCTTATTTATATTTGGTGGATAAAACTGTGTTCTTTTTTTACTACTGTCTGTTTCAGTTTGTTTCGCTTAAAGTATGTCTGACAGATGGTTTGGGCTGTCAAATTGACGGCTGACTGAAAATCTATCGGCCGCTTGTCAAAGCTGTCAAAACGAGTCAAGATAAAAGCAGTCTCACTCTTCAGCAACTATCTCCCAGAAAACGTTTCTTGCAAAAAATGGTTAGTACATACAGTTTAGCCAACCCAACTCTGAAACTCACGATGTATCCAAGCATTCTTTTCTTGCTGCCCCTATCGTTATTGCATTCTTTACCATTTTCGCGGCTGGTGCTCCAATCGAAATCGTCGCTCATCGCGTCAAGCGTGGAGACATGACGCATGTCCCGTATGTTGTTACTCACGTTGTCCACAAGACGCATGTAAAGGTGAGTAAAAAAATATTCTGATACTTAGTTAATAATATATGCGTTCTGTAGACTTCAAGTCCACCAACGATTCCTTCCTCTTCAACCACGACAACTCAAGAGCCACCAACAACGTCGACTACCACAACCACGACGTGTCCCGTCGAAACCGAGTACGTTACTGTATATGACGATGAAATTCAGGTGGTCCCAACCTCTGCTGTCGCACCAGTCACTCCAACGTACTTCAGTCTTCAAAACCTTGACATCCCTGGAACGTAAGTTCTTTCAAAATTCAATAATAACCTGTCTATAAACTGATCCTTTGAAAAGTTGTCCTTGACATCCCTGGAACGTAAGTTCTTTCAAAATTCAATAATAACCTGTCTATAAACTGATCCTTTGAAAAGTTGTTTGGACATCGTACAATCCGATCCAGAGAGAAACATTCTCTTCGACATTGAATGTACACAAAACCCCACAAAGTTCACAACCTTGGAAGACGGCACCATCACTGACGGACATGGAAACTGTGTCAACTCGTGTACAGCCTACCCAACTCTTTTTCAACCTTGCGAATCGATTTCTACTACATGTGTGAAAGTCAAGTTTGATGTCAAGACTGGATGGTTGGGAGACGGGAAGACGTTGTGCTATCAGCTTGTAAATGGTATGATGGGTCCATTTCTCCAGCCTGGTGGTTGCGGAGATGCTGGTGGAAAGTTTCAAGTTTACACTGGCATTCCTGTTTGAATGAATAAAGCCACCCTTTGTATTTTCTTATAACTTGAACTCTATTTCTGTATCAGTGAATGACGTTTCGAGCAAACAACGAATCGAAAGTGAAAACTGACAAAGTGTGATATGAAACAAACCCGGAGGTCAATCTCTCGGCGACTTTGATTCCACATATCAAATCCAAATTCGAATCAAAGAATGCCTATACAAAAAGGAACCGAATTTTGGATTAAGACATTTCAAAAACTCACACAAAACCCCAAGAACCAAAAATGTCAAAGACAGTTGTCATCACCGGAACCTCCCGTGGAATCGGACGTGCTCTCGCTGAAAACTATATTGCCCGCGGCTGGAACGTTATTGCTACCGCTCGTACTGTCGACGCGTTAGCAACCTTGAACGCACACCAGAAACTTGCTCTCGACGTGTCAAGTGAGGAATCTATCAAGACCTTTGCTACAGCTCTCGGCAACACTCCAGTTCATTTGCTCATCAATAACGCGGGTATTGGTGGAGCAGATTCTCTTGGAACCCTTACGCAAGGCGAACTTGTCAGATTCCAGATCACCAATGCTGCTGGTCCTCTTTTGGTTACGCAAGCATTGCTTCCCAACTTGAAAATCGCGGCTGCTTCCAACTTGGATAAAAATCCTGTTGTCGTTGTTAACATTTCGTCTCAGTTGGGTAGCATCAAGGATGTTGACGTGTTTGGCGCTACGGAGATTGGAGGATCGTTCGCGTACCCTGCTTCAAAGACCACTTTGAACTACTACTCCAAGGCGTTGAGCTTTGCGTTGAAGAATGATGCTATTAGTGTCATTCCCATGTGTCCTGGGCATGTTGAAACGGATATGGGAGGTGCTGGTGCTCCATTGAAAGTCCATGAAAGTGTCGCTGGAATCACTGAAAATATTGAGCGTGCTTTGGTTGATAAGGAGCTTACAATGAGCGGTGTGTACATCAACTATGCCAACGAGAAGCTTTCTTGGTAAAATAATCCAGACACTTTTCAACGTTTTTATTTAAATGAATTCGACATCCAGCGTTTAGCAATAAATAGCTTTCTATTTAAATGTAGATTTGTTTAATAACCAGAACATAATGTTTTCTCAGGCCCATACAATTTTTAAGTGCTGTCACCAATTTTTAACATGACGCGATGTCCACGGGGAAGGAAAACGCCACCACGTGATGAGGCTCTTTCACGACTTGGTAGAACCCCTATAAATTGTGGCAGTAAGGAACACGGATGGAAATCATCCGCGAGTTCCGTGTTTATCAGCCTCACCTCGAATGCTCCCAAAGACGCTTCTGCTACTAATAACAGCTGTAGCTGCAGCCGCTTCCGCCAATTCTAAAGCGCGCGAAGACCTCTACCTCCGCCCTAGAGCTTTGAACATCGTTGACTCTATCTCACAAGCCAACCTTCCTCCCCAAGTCGCACCCGCCGGCCTCCCCGTCAAGCAAGGGTATTACAAACAAACCGTTGATCACTTTGGTAACCAAAAGGGTGTCAACGGGACTCACTTTGATCAACTGTATTTCATTCAAGACGCTTTTTACAAGTCGGGTGGACCAGTTTTCTTTTACATTCAAGGAGAGTCACAGGCTGATGATGGAAATTTGAAAGGAGGTGTTGGTTCGATTTTGTCGTGGTTGTTGCCGCGGTATGGGGCGTTGGGTGTTAGTTTGGAGCATCGGTTTTATGGCACCTCTGGTATGGGCTTATGCAGCCACGGTACTGTTTTAAAAACTAATATTGGTTCTTGTTACAGCTGACACTCCAGGCAGATCAACTCCCACGGCCGACCTGTCTCTCGAATCTCTCAAGCTTCTCACTGCCGACCAAGCAATAGAAGATATCGCGGAATTCATCACAAACTTTTCGATTCTCTTCCCAGAATACAAGCTTAGCAGCACTACAAAGTGGATTTCCATTGGCGGCTCCTATCCAGGCGCTCTCTCTGCATGGCTCAGACAACAACACCCAGAATTAATCTATGCTGCACACGCGTCTTCCGCGCCCGTCAACTTGGTTGAAGACTTTTGGCGATTCTCGTATGCTTTGGACCAAGGGATGACATTCCAAGCGAACAACCAGTTCCACAACGGGAACACATGTATGAGAGGATGGACCCGTGCCGTAAAAGCCTTTGACGAATACATTACGGCAAACTTGAAGAACCCAGCTGCGTTGAAATCTTTCAAGTCCAAGTTCTGGTTGAGCCAGCTTGAAAATACTGGCGACTTTGCAACATATGTAACATCGACTATGGGTGGAACAGTTCAATACTTTGCGGATTTACGTCACATTGGGAATAAGACAACGTTGGAAACAATTTGTGATGGACAAGTGAATCCAGCATTTACCAACCCCAAAGCAACTGATGCGGAATTGTTGGCTACGTTGGAGTCTTTCACGATCCAGCGTTTGGAGCAAGCTAGAATCAAGGGTGACAACGATCCAACAATTTTGGCATATTATGCAACAGCTCCTTTTACTGATTGGTCACTTGGTGGCCCAGTAGCCGATAACTTGTGGGCTTACCAATCTTGCAACCAGTACGGATACTTTCAGACGGGACAGCCACTCAAAAGCGGTTTGATTGAGAGCTACTCAGTGTACTCACAATACAATAATGTTGAATACAATGAATGGATTTGTAAGTATCAAGGCGTCACGAAAAAGAATGACAGCATTCCGGCTTCAATCAAAAAAGAAGTAACCTATTGGGGTGGACTCAATATTGAGCAAGATAACGTAAGCATTGTTGTATCCATGAATATGCGTGTTAATTTGACTGTAATTCAATAGATTCTGTGGGTGAATGGACAATACGATCCTTGGCACTGGTTGTCCAACTACGATGTTGCATACGAAGGTCAAGTTTCGTTGCTCTATGCCAATGCATCCCATTGTAACGACTTGTGGGGTCCAACCTCAAAGTGGCCTGTAGTATCTGACGCGTACTCCAAGAGCTTTTGGGATCAGATTTTCGCCACCTATGACAAGTGGATTCTTGGTTAAGATTGTCTCTCGTTATTTTTCCTGTTTCTTTCCTTCAATAATAGTAGTAAAGTCTCGTTATACTCTTTCTTCATTTTTTGTCCACCAACAACTGATGTCATCATTTCGCAAACGCACACCAGGCACCGGACCCACTGGCGCTGGAGGAGCAGCAGCGGCAGCCACGGCAGCCCCACGCGGCACGCGAGTGTCTGGGTTCAACGGGCGCACGACAGTGTCGAGTGGGATCGCGTCACTGGACTCGAGCATTGGCGATTTGCTCGTTGGAACGGTGACAGTCGTTGAACGCGATCGGGGCAGTGGCTATTCGTCGCTGGTTTTAAAGTACTTTTGTGCGCAGGGACTCGCGGCGGCCCACGTGCTCTGCCTCGCTTCGACCGACGATCCAGAGGCATTTGTGCGCACGTTGATGAAGGTGGCGAAGGACGACGACGATGACTCACAACAAAACGATCCCGACGACGCCGACGACGCGCCGCTGACTCAGCCGGGTCCGCGAACTCTCGGCTCCCTCAGAGACACTACCAGACTCAACATTGCCTGGCGATACCAAAATATGCCAACGCTCAATGCGGCGCAACAGAAAGCTTCCTCGGCTTCGTTGAAGGGGCTGGGTCCTTACTGCTCTCAGTTTGACATCACGAAACAGATGGATGAAGCTACACTCAACACTGCCTCCATTGCTCTCGTGAACGTGAATGAATGGGTTCAATTGACTTCAAAGCAACTCTATCAGAACCTCTATTCTGCCATTGTTGGTATCATTCAAAAAGGGTCCTTCAAAAACTCGGATTCCAACTCAGCCCCAACTATTCTGCGCATTGCAATCGATGATATCGGTGGTCCCACATGGGGCTCTGACGCTGGTTCTCCAACTTCTATTCATGCTCTCATTTGGTTCCTATCGAAACTCAGGCTTCTCGTGCGTGAATCTCGGGCCATTGTCATGTGCACCCTTTCTTCTTTCCTTTATTCCAATCATTTGGTTGGAGTATCAACGAATCCTTACGTTTCATTAATTCGACACGCTGTGGATACTGTTCTCGAAGTAGAGTCGTTTTCTGGTGAGTTGGTTAAGTAATTGAACGTAGTGAGCGAAGGAACGAGATTTTGTAAAGCAGAATAGTAGGAGTAGGAGAGATAGTCAGCGAAACAAGTGAACGAAATTTGGAGAAAGGGTGGTATCAAGTGGAGCTCGTTAAAACCAATGTAGTCAGAGAATGGTGAAAGGAGTTCATATTTTCGATTCGATAGTGAAGTGACTCTTTCTCAATCCGCAGGATCCAAACGCATCTTCTCCGACCACTTCACATCCGATTACCACGGGTTCTTACACGTCCACAAACTTCCCACAATCAACACGCTAACATCTGCAGCTGCATCGAAAATGAGTGCTGGAGAACTGCACAGTCTTGCGTTCAAGGCACGAAGGAAGCGGTTTCTGGTCGAACCTTTCAGATTGCCACCCGAGAAGGAAGATGAGAAACCAGATGATGCTGGGAAAACTGTGTCAAAGGGTATTGGTGTGACCAGTGGTTGTGGAACTGTGGGGCATAATCATGGATCTGCAGTTACAACCAACTCCAAGCTAGATTTTTGATTGTCAAATGACCACCAATTTAAGCACGTGAGCAAATTCCTTGAACTATACCAGTAACTTTACGAAACGTAATTGATCATGAGAATAAAATGGATTCATAAAGTTATAGAATTTTAGAAGCAAGAGATAAACTTTCCGCCAAGTTCGGACCCGAAACTCCCTGCCTTTCCCTCAACATCATTCCGCAAGTACCTCCTATGAGCACGCTGACCGACCAAAAAGGCCATATACATCAAAGCACCAACTCCAATAAACGAACCAACCACACATTCCCATATCCACACACCACTCTGCTTCCAAACCTCACCAACAATCACTTTATACCCACTCCACGCAACTCCACCTAATAACCCCATATTCCACAACAACAATACACCCCACAGTCCGCCTCCCATCCCGCGAGTCCCCCACCGCGTATCCCACAACGTCAACAACGCAAGAAGTTTCGCCGGTACCAAAACTGTAATGAAAAACAGGAAATGGAATGGATAATACCATAACCTGCCCAAGCTCCCCTTATTCAACAACCATCCCGCACCAGCCTTCACAACCGCAAATGAAACCAAAATCGTGACGGTGAGGAGCTGCTCAACATATGTACCCGTGTACAGAAGAATCATTTGCCAGTATATGAGGAGGAACGGGTATATCAGTTGGAAAGTGAGTTCATATCCGAACCAGAGTGGGTGTCGGTAAAAGTGGGGGAGGGAGTACGTGTATTCTCTGTAGAACGATTTGGACCATCGTGTTTGTTGAGTGAAGAAGCCGAATACTAATTCAATGTTGTTAGGCGTGAACTCTGTGTTGGATGCAATGTACAAACCTGTGGTTGGCGACGCAGTATAACAAAACGCCTCAGGAGTGTACACAATCTTCCATCCACCATTTAAATACAAATTCGTTAAATGCCTGTCATCTCCATATGTGCACTTCTGCTTGAAAAACGTTTGATGCACCCAAGGATCCATAATCGACGTCAACGCCGCTGTTCTGTACATGCCAATGGGCCCACTGACGCAAACTACAGCATTCCAGTAACTCTGACATGCACGCTCGATGTTAAATGCAAAGTGGTATCGAACATCTGAGATGTACGAGATGAAACTGTCCCATCTGTTAATGATTCTGCATTCACCGGCTACAGCGCCGACTAAGGGGTTTTGGAGGAGTTCATTGGAGAGAGCGTTTAAGGCGTTGGCGTCAAAGACTGTGTCTGAGTCGGTGGTGAGGATGGCTTCGACTTCGGGGTCCTTGTTGTAAAAGTATTTTAAGCAAACCCGAGGAACAGAACGTGAACAAACTCACATTTACAACCATAGCCATGGCAGTATACATTGCTTCACGTTTACCACCCCATGGCTGGGTGACAAAGACAAATTGAACAGATTTCCCTTCATCAACTGACTCTGGAATTTTCAATTCTTTACGTCCTTCCAGCGTCTCGAGCCGTAAGACTGCACTTTTTTCTTCTCCGAATACACCGACAAATACATCAATGAGGTACTCTTCTTCTGGCCTGTTTCCATCCGCAACAACAATAATATACTTGTTTTTGTTATCAGGATTTTCGTGCAACACTTTGAGAGATTCGAGGCATGCTCGGAAAAGACTTGGATCTTCTCTATACACTGCGTTTGAAATGGCTGTAGTGAGCTTCTTTGGAGTGTCCGATGCTGGCTGTGCTTGCAGTGCTTTAGAACGACGAGCTCTGCGAACCTTTTCAAGAATAACGCAAAGTATTTGAATAGAATAATGAGCCATAGTAAATATTCCGTAAGTTCTGCGAGAGTATAAGTACAGATTTTTCTGAAACACAAGAATACAAACCCAAGAGCATACACGCCTCTCGCAACAACCTCCCAATGCAAAAAATATCCGATAATAGCCGGCGCCAACAACGCAACAATCATAATCGTTGTCCACGCCGCCCTGCCCACATCCAAAAGCGTTAACCGAGTCTTGCACCGGGCCAACCCCATCACAACTAACACAAGCAAAAATAGAGACACAGCGACGGCCACAGGAATCTCTTCGTCAATCCTGAGGGCTGGATTTCCTTCGTCATGAGTTTCGCAGCCCCATGCTACGCAGGTAATAGTTTCTGGGTCAAACACCTTGACAGATTGAATGACCATTGGTGTCCAGGAAGGGGCATCAGCAGCTAAGAGGTCATCACTCGGCACTTGTCCATCTCGAGCCGTTCCTTCAATTGCAACGTTCATCGTCACTACAGCACATCCATCTGAAAGTGATTTAATGATAAGGGATCCACAAAAAAAATTGTTTCAAAAGAAGGGAACATACCATCTAACGTATTAGCCCCCGGTATGGAAGAATAGTCGTAAGTACTGACGAGAGTCTCGTTGAAATAAAATGTGACGCTGCCGGGAATCCAAATGGCGGTGTAGTTGTAGAATGAGTTGACGAGGTCAAAGTTTCTCTCTTGACCAAGGAAAAAGCCAGCATGTGGTAAGGAGTGGTTTTTAGTGTAAAAGACGGACATTTCTCCTCCTTGGTAGAAGTCCGTACCTGTCAGCAGTGGGGTGTAAAATGACTTAGTCAGAAATGCCAGTAGATGGAATACACCAAAAACAACTATTTTACCATAAGTTTCAATCAAATCGATTTCAAAGTAGGAAGTATCTGTACAGTTGAAGCATTCCAGCCAGATGGCGGGCCAGGTGTAGACACCGGCAGGCATCTTTGCCAATACTTCCAGCCTTCCATACTTGAAACAGTAGTTCGACTGTACACGACCGGATGTATAGTTCTTTGTGATGTTACAATCAGGGAGGGACGTTTGTTGGATCAAAGGTGATATGGCGAGACCTCCAAGCGAATCATTGATGGCCACGTTGTTTGACGAGTACAGATGCGAATCAGAGACTCTCAAGTTTGCGCAGGATGAATTAACAGTATGCCAATTGTTGCTGTTGATATCGGATAGAGATTGCATCTGGTTGAATTGGTCTCCAAATCGAAGCACCTTGGGACCATTCAACGCAGCCTGAGGAACAGCCGTATTTACAGGAGCAAGCGCCGGCTCGTTTGGGTTTGGATTCGAGTTTGAGTTTGGATCTTGGTTTGGGTCTGGAGTTGTGTCTAGAGTTGCCGTTGCCGCCGCCGCCGCCAACGTTCCTGTCGCCGAGTCTGGGCCCACAAAACTTGCAACCACTTCAGTCGGCGAGGACACTGCGGCAGTGGCGCCAACGTTGGCAACATCCTGTGTCTGCGATGCCATTTGACAGTGACGTCGTTTGCCAAGAAATTGCTTGAATGTAATGGATTTCGATTCTTGGCACTCACTCTCTTCCCACAAAGACATAAATAGAACGAAAGTTCTAAAAAAAGACGGTGAGAACAAATATGATCCAGTATCGTTCCCTAGCAACTTCGAATACACCATTCTTCAGGTGCCTGAATAGGTTGTGAATCATGCTCCTAACATTTAAAATACATATGGTAGATAAATATAAATTCTAGAGGCGAATATACCTCCTTTGTTCTTCTATTGATAACTTTGAAGGAAAACAAAACAACTACAAATGGAAAAATTTTCAGTATCCTATCATCGGCGGGCCATTGTAGCTCCTGTTGCTGCAGCCGCCATCGCCAACTCGGAAATGAACTCAAAGTTGTCAAACAAAACTTGCTCTGTTGGACTCAACTTCCCATGCATCACAGTCAACACTGGTTTTTCGCCTGTAAACTCTTCCTCAAAGTTCGAAACGTCTCGTTCATTTTTCTGTCAAGCCCGCGAAGATTAGTTTGCACTCAAGTAAGAATTATGTAAGCAATTGAGTATTTACCAAAGTAGGCTTCCATGGAGGCGTCGCCTTCTTTTGCATCATTGCGTTCCAATCGATGCCGTCAAAGTACGGGTGTTGCTTGATTTCTTCAGACCCAAGTCTACCTCCACCGAGACGACTCTTGGGGTACTTGTTGAGGAGCTGCGAGAAATAAGAGTAAGAGGGAGACACTATCTGGTATTAAGTTAAATAATACGTACTCCTTGTAACAGCGAGACGGCTTCTGAATCCAAAGGTGGGTACTTGATTCTGTTCGCCATGATACTTTTAAGGACTTCACGAGCTTCATCACCTTTGAAGGGGAACTATTGACAACGACGTTAGATAAACGATAAACTTGACGAGAGGAAATACGTACCGATCTATAGTGCATAATGTACACAATAACACCAAAACTCCACCAGTCAACGATACGAGTGTAGTTTGCGTGTTGAAGCACCTCTGGAGCCATGTAGTTTGGAGTTCCACAGAATGTCTGCCCATTCAAAAATCAGCAATTTGAGATTGATTGGCAAGTACTGACCCTAGTCTGAGCTCCGTATGGCATATTCTGCTTACAAATACCATAGTCACACACTTTAATATGACCATCTGGACACATGAGGATATTTTCGAGTTTCAGGTCACTGTTTGTCGTTATGAGCGTCAACTCCAGAAAACAAAAAAAGGAACTCACCGGTACACGATATCATTCTGGTGCAAAAATTCGATGGCAAGCAACACCTCGCAAGCGTAGAACCGACTCTGCTCATACGTAAATTCCTTTCGATGGAACGCACTCATCAAGTCTCCTCCGCAAACATATTCCATCACAAAGTACAATCGTGATGCGCTTTGGAAACATGAGTACATGTTGACGAGGAAAGGGTGTTGGGCTTCAGAAACGCGTTGGAAAACGGATTTTTCGAGCTTGACACCGTCAATATCGCCAGACTCAATAAGATCTTTCTTTTTGAGGGCTTTCATTGCGTGAAGTTTTCTGGTGCGACGGTCTTCAACAAGCATAACCTAAAGTACGATATGTTAGGAGATTCTTACAAATGGAGGAGAAAGAGAACACTACCTTTCCGAAAGCTCCTCGACCCAACACCGCAATACAATTAAAATCCTCCAATTTAATAGCCTTTGGACTTCCAGGAGGAGTCGCCTGTTGCTGCTGCTTCAACTTCAACTGACGCAATTTCTCCGCCTGCTGTTGTTGCTGCAACCTCTGCTGTTCCTGCAACTCCCTCAACTTTTCCAGCTCAATAGCATGCAAACGTTCCGCTTCACGTCGATCTTCTTCTTCCTGCAGCTTACGAAGTCTCTCCAACTCAGCCTTCTGGCGGTCCCGCTCTTCCTTTCGCTTTTGAATCAACTCCAACCTCTCTTTATCGATCTTTGCCTTTCTTTCAGCGTCCATGAAAGCTTGCCCAGTGCTGCTCGAAGCTGTCGATGGTGGCAGAGCCGGAACAGGAGGAGCATCCGCATCAACTTCAAACTCTCGCTCCCCAAGCAAAACAATTTCCTCCACATCTTTCGTAATCTCAGCAACGGCAGGAGGAGCATTCACACTACGTCTCGCCAGAAGTGTCTTCTCTCTTCTCAAAACCTCTGCAACCTCCGCCTCCTTCATCTCCTCCGCCTGTTCTCTTTTCTCCGCCTCCTCAAACGCAGCAACGAGCAACTTTGCCATCTCTGGAGTCAAGTTACAGAAATTCGGAACCATAGGCGCACATCCGACATGAGCACACTTTCCACAATCCACGCACTGTTCCGTCCGTGACGTTGGACCCATCATACTCCCACAATGCGCACACCACGAGTTTAACACGGTTTTCGGGACCCATCTGTGTGGGATGTTGTATTTGAGAAGCTGGCCGGAGTTGGAAGAGGTATCGGAAGGCGTGATACATTTTGTGATTACATTTGAGTAGCAGTGGTCGTGGCAGGTGTAGTTACATGCAGCGCATTGGTACCATTTTGTACCGGATTCATTGCAGACTGCGCATTGGTTGAAGAGAGAGTAGATTGGATAGAAAAGGTGTCCGTTTTTAGGGAATGCTTTTTGGACAGCTTTGTTTCGGCGAACTTTTTGAGGCGTCGATGAGGCGGCTGCGGAGTTGTCAGTGATGGCGACGAGGGAGGGACGGTGTTGGTTGGAGTAGTTGTTGGGTTGAATTGTACTGTGCTCAGTGACTTCAAATGTAATACGGAGAAGAAGGTGGCCGGTAGGTTCCAAGTCAAGCCAAGTGTCTTCGGCGTCATCGACGGAAGCGGGTAGACCGTTTGGATATCTCTTTGCAATGTCTTGTTCAAGGTCAGCGAGCTTGAACCAAACCAGACCAAGCAGGGTTCCGCCTGGGTGAGAGTAAATGTTAATTTCGACTTCTTGTGCACGATCAACGTGGGTATCAAGAATATCGTTGTAAGTGCCTTGAACGGAGGGTTTCGTAGCAAGCTTTGAGTTCGAGTCAACAAAGATATGAGCTGTGGTTTCATATTGAGTTGCGAGACGGAATGACAAGTTTGTTGCACGGATAATTTTGATGCGAAGGCGACCAGAGCGTCGTTGTTTGCGTTCTGGGGTTATTTGGTTAGATGTGGATGAGGAATATAATTTTTTGCCAAGTCCGACTCTTCCGATCCTCTACTTTTCTTGTTCGCTGCGATCAACCATTTTTTATATTTGCTGCACTCGGCATTCTTCCTGCGCTTCGCTCGCATTTTCTACTCACCCAGTGTAATACTATCCTCTGCAGAAACAGAGTCACCGGAACCATCAAGACTAGAAGACGAACTCGATGGAGCGAGATGAGCATATCTCAATTTAGCCTTTTCCAGAACTGCAACTTTTCTGTTACTTTCCTCCATCTTGATTTTGAGTTCTTCAGTGATGGAGTTATTATCGATAGAACCCCTTGAAGTAGACGTGGTAGTCAAGTTTCTTCTCGCATTAAGCATATTCTTTGCGCCTTCCTTGACTCGTTGTTCAGTGGCAAGTCGGTGAGAAATCTCCGTGAGACGGTATTTGACCTTGTCGAGGGTTAGTTGTTTGTCAAAGCGCACGTGATCGAACGAGTCGGTTCTAGCTGGAGTTTGTTGCGAGGAAGTTGTAGGTGGTTCAGCGGCAATTGGAAGGTCTGAGTGCGAGAGGCGGTCGAGGATTGATCCAGAGGCAAGGGGCAACTGAGGTGCATTCGAGGCATTGCTGGTAGAGTGTTCGTTTAGAAACAAGTTGTTAAGTGGGCGAGGAGTAGCCTCGGAGCAGCCTAGCCGTGTCCATACTGCCACTGGTACTCACTCCGCCTCGTTGATTCCCGCCTGGGCCAGGGCCTCCTTCAACTGATCCTCGAGAAAAACAAGGTTCCGTCTCGATTCGGCCATGGCTGCCCCGCACGCCGCCTTTGCCCCGGCGTCGTTGAGTTGCGGGAACATTGCCATTGCCCCTTCGAGAACCTTGCGCTCGACACCGATCTTGAGCGTTAGTTCGCCAATTAGATCGCTCTGTGCATTGGATTAGATTAGGTGGGCAAGCAGATGAAGGAGGTGGCAGGTGAAGGAGGACTTGCCATCTCCACTTTTGCAAAGAGGATCTTTCAGTGATGTTCTGCGCACTGCCCCCATCATCACATTCAAACACCAAATCTTTTGCAAAGAATGATCGAATCTACTGTGTAACTTCGAAGTTCAAAGAATACCTTCAGCTCTTTGTTTGATGTCTTGCCTTAACCAACAGAACCTTATTACACCCCAAGGACAAAATATTCTACAAACCATCGCCAACCAAAATCTGTAAATGTTCGGCGCTCTTAAACAACTTAAGCCTAAACTTACAGATATTTGGATCTTGACAGCTTTTTTCGCAATTCTTTCAATAGCTCCACCCCACAATGCAGTTGCCCAAGAATAGCTTGGATATGATGATATGATCGTTCTACACATCGTTAAATTTTCTCAACCATGGCCCTCGAAATTCTGGGATCCTTACCGATTCTTGGTTTCGTAATCAGGTAATGCTTGGAATAAAACCATGAACGCATCTTGATGTAAGTATTTTTCGGAATATAGATATAGTTGGATTGAACTTGATGGACGTCTTTGTGAAACGAACCTATATTGAGCTGTATTCAAAGTAATGCTCAATGATTCCACTTTTGGTCGGCATGGTGCGGCAATTTCAGTTATAAAACGGTTTCAGGGTACTCTAAATCATTCACGCAAGATCATATCGGCCGATTACATTGGACACTGGAGTATTTGGCTTCCGGACAAGTTAAGTATTTGAAGAGTCGTCCAAATAAAAAGAGGCTATCGCAAGCACGATTTCGAGAGACAATTGCCTCATAAGTACAAATTTTTTTGGTTTTTGGTTTTTTTGATAGAACGTGGTGGTGTGGAGCTGAAACTGACAGTGTTATAAAGAGTATTGCACAGGTTGAATTGCTTAATACCTATTTACATATGTACAAATTATGGAGTTTTTCGAAACTACTGACAGCCACGTTGTAACGTAGCCATCGGGTCATCGAAAATAGAGATAGAGCATGATTTACTCCCCAAGTTTGAGCTTTCTACAGGCAAAAGAATTTCTACAGTTCTCGTTTTGTCATCATTGTCAATAGAAGAGTTTTCAGTTGGATGAGCTCGGGCTATTGATTGTTCAACATCGTCCATGCAACTTTCGTAGGCAAGAAAGTCGAAATCGGTAGTATTCTTGCAATGAGTGGACACCCAAGCATCCATGTCCTCCAGGTATTTGCATGCACCACTTTCAAGACTATCCAGTTTGCACATTCTGCGTAAATTCCTGAGCATCTCTTGCATCTGACTTTTAGACATGGGGCATTTGCCAAAGTTTTCAGTTTCGAAGGCATCAATGTAAAGATGGGAGGGGCTGCATGGGATAATGACACCCATTTGCCGTTTCTCAGCCAGCATGCAGTACCATTGAGCTTGACTCAATACTAATGGCCTAGCAGATACTTTTCTGTCCGGGTATTCATCTATGGAGTACGTTGTCACAACGTCTACCATACTTTTGCTTTAAAAATACGTCAGTACGAGGGGAGGACTAAACAAAGTAAATTTACAATGATAATCTGGAGTGTCTTTTTGGCACATCGCTTTCATCAATAAAAAGTTCTTCGTTGGCGTCGCGAACTTTAACAAGTTGAGCTTCAAGGCGTGTAATTGTTTCATTCGATTCTTCCAGAGCAATTGCAGAACTCTAAAAATGAAGCAATTATGTTTCTATGATTCAATGGCCACATGACAAACCTTGCTGCTTAATTTGATTTTAAGTATTTGCGATTCTGCTTCCTGCAATAAGATGGCTTGTTCGTTCTGAATATAATTTGTCCATTTTAAATATGATGAGCAAAAGTGGAAAGCTCTTTTCACCTGCTGCTCCTGAAGCTTTGCCTCCAATTTCTCCATATGCAAACTGAGCCCTCCATTTGACACTTCTTGCCGGTAACACTCCATACGTTTCTGCGCAAGCATTAAAGCTGTTGCATTGTACTTAAATTTGCGTGTGACTTCGCGGCTCGCCTGTTTTTTGGTTGCGATTTGGAAACATAACGCACAAAAAATACGCTATACCTTTTCTCTATACAGATACGTTTCGAGACAGTCTGCTTTAAAAGTGTTCATATCGCAAGTTGCTTTGGAAAGTTGATCTCTCCAATCAAGACGGCAAAAATGAAGCTCCATATGAAGACTCTGAACATAGCTGATATAAGATACACATACTACAAAAGCAACCATACTTTGACAACTTGCTCATGGCGATGTCGTTCAATTTTCGCCGCCATTCTCCTGGCCTGTGTCAATAGTGTGTTTAAGCTATTTTAGCAATGGTGACTGAATACAGTACTTGTTCTCTAAAGAGGTATGTTTCCAGGCAATCCGCTTTGTATGTATTCAAATCACCAACGGCTTCATCAAGTCTTTCTGCGGCTTCCAAACGACTCAAATGCAACTCTGATTCGAGGTTCTGGATAGAACGTATTAAAGACACGAATTATGCAGGGGTTGTACCTTGATTCTTTCTTGAAGGATTTGAGCTTCTTCTTCCAATGCTTTCTCATTCAAGCTTGCTGTGACGTTCTGATCGTTGATCCACTCTTTCTTCTCCTTTTCAAATCGTATTTGTTGGAGCATCAGCTGTTCGTAGTTTGCGCAATGAACGTTCTTGACCTGGGTACCTGTGTTACGGTGATTTGAAGCTAAAAAGTTGAAACTCACATAATCACACTGTTCCAACAAAAGATCCGTACAAGCTGATTTTATTTTCTTGAACAGGGCGAAGAAGCCGGCTACGGGCGTTGTGTGGGAGGTCATTTTCTGGTGTAGGGGAAGGTAAATCTCAAACTCGTCCTTTGGAATACACGTCACGTGATAGTATTATATTTAAATAGGTAGAAGGTCTTGAAGCGTTGAACTTATTGATAGAGATTATTGAGCACTTCTGCACGTTTTCTCTGCGTCTTGAGACGGGTTGCTTATTCGTATCTACAGTATTAATTTAAAATGAACTATTTAAATTCATAGCTTTTCCATTTATCTCAGATGTGCAACTATACCTGGCTGTCTATCATTCTGTCAGATTCATTGTTCGTTTTTTGCACGAATCAGATTTCTTGAATAACAATAAGATCCAACTCGCACCATTACTCTACCGCAACAATGAAAGGTCCAGTACGTTCCACTATTTGAAAACTTATTCTAACATCATCTGTATTGACAGACTTTAATGGTCCCCGTGCGGACAGATTCCCGAAATTACCAAACCTGAATAACGGACCTGCATCGTACGACGTTGACCAAGTGCGTGTATCCACCCATTCTTAACATTTTCTGATGACAACTACAAATAGCTTACTACACTCTCGCGCATCATAGCCCTGAAACCCTCTTCTATTGCTGGAGTTTGTGTTACAACATCACAACGGTTCCCAGAGCTTAAACAAACAGTGCGATTGATTCCTTCCAACTATTTTGAATTTTCTTACAAGTTTCAATAGACTCCGGCACCTCTGGACTATGATCAAAAAACGTTTGTTGAGATACTTAATGGCCACGTTGGTAGTCGTCGTGAAGTGTTGAATAGCTTGGAAAAAAAGAGCTTTATGGATAAACAGATTCGGAGAGAGATGAACCCTGGACCTGGTATGACGACTTGTCAATTGAAAGTGTAATCATCTTAATTTGAACCATTTAAGGCACTTATGACCTCAACTTTGCCATTGGGAGACATGTTGCGAATGATAATCGATTTGCGTTGTTCAAAAGTGACCGATTGAAGAATGTGAGTTACCTTTCGGTTGCGACAGTCGAAATAGTTAATGCGTATTTTAGAGAGATGTTGATAACAAGCGACAGCTGACGGAATTAAGAACAATGCTCAATACTCCAGATATTTTTACAGACAAACGTGCTTGCAGACGGATGGCTCATTTGGCTCTTTATTTCCCTGCATAACAGATTTCTTTCCTTTCTCTGCTACTTAAATAAAATGATAGTGATAAATGCATAAAACTATTGTTCAGTCGTTGAACGAACCATTTCACAACTGTTGGAACTACATCGATAAACGGGTGGAGGAATAGAGAAAGAGACATTCCTTAAAGTAACTAACACATCTTTATTACAAAAATATACAACTATACATATAAGTTAGTTAGTATACAATTTCATCGTACGCTCCAGAGTGCCTTTCATACAACTGCATAGTAGCTTCTCTTGTCAAAACACTTCCATCCCCCTTCCCACCATTCACATAACGGTCAGCAAGCTTGGGTCCTTTGTCTTGCCCACTGCCAGCTTGAAACAGCAAAAGATTCGAAGAAAACGTGCGTGTCGCTTGTCTCAAAGAAGTTCCTTCGTTTTTGTTGTTTTGCACAAAGACAGGAGGGAATTGTGCAGTCATTGGGGACTTGAAGCCGGCTTGAACAGGTTTCAAAGGTGGCAGTGGAGAAGGCTTATTGGAAGTGTATTTGAACATCATCTTTGCGGTGAATTGTAGATTGTGAATGGACTTCGAATGATGGCCTTTTTTTGCAGGATGATTTTGATGTGGGGAGGAATGAGGCGCATTGCATCCTGCAACTTCCAAAAATAGCCTACACCACGATAAACGTGATGTTGCCTCAATTTTGAAGCGATTCTTTAATCATTTACAAAGTTCGTTGGCAAGAAGGGGCTATGTGGCACAGTCCATAGGAAATTAAAGAATATTAGAAAGCAATATGATCATACACCGCTGAGTGACGTTCATACAAAGACATGGTAGCTTCTCTCGTAGATAAACTCTTATCGCTCTTTCCGCCGCTCAAGAAGGCCGTAGCAAGTTTGGGTCCTTTCTCTTCGACTGCTGGAAACAACAATAGATTGGACGAGAACGTTCGAGTAGCTTGATGCAAAAGCGTTGGCTCGTTCTTGTTATTCTGAACCACCGTGTAGCTGGATGAGATATTTGGGACTTTGTCACCAACTCCCTTTGCCTGAAGTGGGCGGACTGGTGGAAGCGGAGATGCTCTGGCCGAAGTGTACTTGAATGTGAACATGGTTGCAATCGAGGCGCGTTGGAGAACAGGTTTTTTGAGGGAGAATTCTGAAGTCCTTTCCTTACAAATTAAAATCGCGTCAACAGAAGTCAAAAAATCGAGGCACCATTTGTCCAATTACGTAAGTTATATTATTTTACTACTGAGATTACAGTGAATTACTGTTGTGCAGGTGGCTCTTCCGCAACCACACTTGTCCTCACAGCTTCAGCAATGGGAGCTGGAGGAGCGACGGGTGCAGCGACAGTCGAAGAGCGAACTGTATTCCCAGTTCGACCAGCTGTAGTCGCGTCTCCAACAGCAGCTGCGTCTCCTTCACCAACAATCCCTTCCAAAGCGGCTGCAGCTTTCACAGCCTCTTCTTTCCGTGCCTTCTCTTCTTCCTCCTTAAGTTTCTTGTCTGCAGCCCGTTTGAACATCTTTTCAATACCTTCTTCGAGAGTGGCTCCAATTTTCTGTTTTCTCCATTATCAACAACAACACAACAGAAATCAAAAACAAATAGTATACCTTCTTATGCTCCCAATCCCGCTTCACACGAATTCTCTCAACTTCAACCATCTGATCAACGCGTCCCATTTCTTTTTTCCAAGCCATTTGTTGGTTGATTGCATGGTCGCCATGGAGCAAGTGTCGCGCAACGTGGTGGATCGGGTCTGTGACTTGCGTTGGATGTGGATGGGCGAGGAGAGATGTTAGTGCAGCTGTGAGGGAAGGTCCAACTGCGTGTTTGAGGTAGTTGGCGTCCATTTTTGAGAGAGAATTGTCAGGCATTTCCGATAACTCATAGTAATAAATAACGATCAACTCATGGAATAAATGAATCAAATGGCACGAAAATGCCACGTGGTTGTGGCTGGAAGGGTGGCTGGAAGTGGCTTGTTTTCCTTTCAAACAACTTCCACAAAATGGATGTCAATGAGTTCCGTCGCCGCGGACACGAAGCCGTTGAGCGGATCGCAAAGTACTACGAAGACTTGGCAGCGCAAGGAACATCGAATGCATCCGTATCGCTTCCGGTTCTGTCGACGGTGGAGCCTGGTTACCTCCGTCAACTGATCCCGTCTGAGGCACCTGAAGAGCCCGAAAAGTGGGATGACATCCAAGCTGACATTGAGTCAAAGATTATGCCTGGTAAGTAGTCTCTCTCTCTGCTTGAATTGACAGGTTGATTGATATCATTAGTAAAGGTATCACTCATTGGCAGCATCCGTCCTTCTTCTCTTTCTTTTCAGCAAACTCGTCGTTTCCTGGAATTCTTGGTGAAATGTACTCGGCCATGTTCAATGTGATTGGTTTCAATTGGCAAACATCTCCAGCCTGTACTGAGTTGGAAACCATCGTTTGTGACTGGGTAAGACTACCATAAATATCTCTAAGAATGTTAAACGTCTATAAAGGTTGGCAAAGCGATTGGTCTGGACGAAAGCTTCTTGTCCTCGGGAAAAGGTGGCGGGATCATCCAAGGCTCAGCCTCTGAAGCTATCGTAGTTGCCATCATCGCAGCCCGTCAACGTATGCACGATGCTAAAATTGCGGAAGGTTTCTCTCCTGAAGAAGCCCATGCACTCACCGCAAAGTTTATTGCATACGGTTCCACACAAACCCACTCCGCCACTAAAAAAGGCTGCATGATTGCCAATGTCCAATTCCGTGCCTTAGAGGTCGATCCAACTGATTTCGGACTTCGTGGAGAAACTGTCGAATCCGCTATCAAAGAAGATCTTGCGAAAGGCTTGATTCCAATTTACGTCACAGCCACGATTGGAACAACCTCTTCAGGTGCAACTGACGATATTCCCGGAATCACAGCCGCATGTGCCCCATACAACGTCTGGGTTAACATTGACGCTGCATGGGCTGGATCTGCGTGTATCTGCCCTGAATACCAATCCGTTCTCGCTGGAACACAGAACGCCGATTCATTTAGCTTCAATATGCATAAATGGCTCTTGACAAACTTTGATTGCTCGCCAATGTGGGTCCGAAACAAAACCTACTTGACAAATGCTCTCTCAGTGACTCCCGTGTACCTTCGTAATGCAATGTCGGATTCAGGAATTGTGCAAGATTATAGAGACTGGCAGCTACCATTGGGAAGACGATTTAGAGCGTTGAAGGCGTGGTTTGTCATTCGGAGTTATGGACTGACAGGACTTAGGTCCCACATTCGGAAGCATATTGCGCAGTGCAGACAGTTTACGGATTTTTTGGAGAGAGATGAGAGGTTTTTGATTGTGACGGGTCCTAATTGGTCGCTTGTTACGTTCCAGGTTGTTGCACCTGTTGGTTTGGATGTTTCGACAAATGAATTGACAAAGAAAGTCTACAATGCGATTAATAAGGAGGGTAGTATTATGGTCACACACACAGTTTTGGGAGGAAAGGACGTGATACGCTTTGTACCTGGAAGTCCACTGACTGAGGAAGCTCATATTGTAGCTGCGTTTGACGTTGTCAAGAAAGTGACAGAGCAAATTATTGCGGGGTTATAAAATGGGAATAAATAACATACTTTTCCACTTTCAAACACAATATTCAAATTTGTAAACGAGAAATAATATCTACCAATTGAAGAAGCCTCCTTCGATAATGTTAGTGATGCGTTGGTCTCGAGGACAATAATCTACACGACCATCTTCTGTCAACAGTTTCACCGCCTTCGAATGTCTTAAAGCAAGCATGTTATGCAATACCTCTGAATTATTTGCAGTAGGATCTACACGACGGTCAGAAAGCAACAGCCTCAAATATGCGTTCCATCATCACTATCGCTATAATCCACCGTAACAATGCTCGACGTATCACAGCGTTATTATTGATACTTGGATCCACACGAGGATCTGCAAGAAGCAAACGAACAATATCCGATCTACAAAACTCGGCAGCTTCACATAAGCCTTCATTTGGATCCACACGCGCATCGTCAAGCAATATCAAAACTATACGAGCGTTGTTATTCGAGCTGCCATTTTCAAAGCGCGGTGTTGTTCAATGAGGGATCAATTCGTTTGTCTTCCAAAAACAGTTGTACAATTGTTTCGTTGCCACCTCCAACAACAAACAAAACAAATCATCCGCATTTTTCAAGTCAACTCGCGGATCTTTGAGAAGCATTGCTACAACATCGATATTTCTTCCGCTACACGCAGCTTTAAGTGGGCGATTCGATTCAAATGATGGGTCGACTCTGGAATCAGCGAGAAAGAGTTGTACCCAATCAAGGACCGATTCTTTGCATGAGTTTATAAACAGTGAGTGGTTGTTTTCAGTTGGATCCACACGCGGGTCTGCGAGGAGGAGTTTCCCCAATTTCACATCTTTGGAGATGAATGCCCAATTCAAAACGCGGCTTGAGTGTGTGCTTGGATCAAACGATGGATCTTGAGAAGGAGTGGGATGATCTTTGTGGTGGAGTCGTAGAATGAGGTTGACGGGTTGAGAGTGTGTTCAGAAGTGGGGCAATCAGGTGATTCGAGGGCTCTGCGACAGATTACGAGGGTGTACGTTGTGGGAAGGTGGCTTATTTGGTGGGTATGTTGTTCAAATAGTTCCAAATGCAGTGCGTGTCACTGTCACAGCGAATGACTCGGCCGCAAAGTGGATCTGGGCAAAATGGATTGAGTGAAAGAGAGACGGGCGAACAGCGATTTGCAGGTTAAGCCAACTTGAATGAGATACTCGTCAACTGGAAGATACTTTAGAATGCATTGGCGAATCTCGGTGGCAGCGAAAGAATGTCAGCAGTGTTCATTTGTGGATGTTCTTTTTCAATAATATGTTAAGAATATTATTACTAAGAACGTAATCTCACATCATAAAACTATGTTACTTCAACTCCACATGATTCTTGGAAACATACCCGTGCCCCTTGAACTATCCCTCGATACCAATTCTCGTCAATATCTTCCGTGACAGTCACAAATCCCCGACCCGCAAGCTCAAATCATCCGCTCTACTGCCTCAAACTCTGCAATCGGCCACCACAACCTTCTTTTTGTGGAGGAGTGTGGAACACCCTTCCCAACAGCTCCAACGTTCCTCCAAACGCAGACGCAAGACCAGCGACTGCGGCTTGCTTCACAGCAGGGTTCCGTGCGGCATCAGCTGCAGCCGCTTGGACACCTGGATCACGAGCTGCATTCATGGCGGCTTTTTGGAATACAGGGTTGTTTGCTAGTGACGATGCCATTGCAGCGTTTGACTGGTTCCCACTTGCATACGAAGAAGCAGCACCGTATGCGGCTTTTTGAAGAGCTGGGTCTTTGGCGGCGTTGAAGGCTGCCGATTGGACGCGTGGGTCTGAGGCTGCATTGAGTGCAGCACGTTGAAGAGCCGGATTTGTGGACTGTGTTGGCTGGTTGTTTGAAGACAAGTTCAAATTGGTGAAGGCTGATGTGATTGAGGAAGCCGATGGTTTCCTTCCTGGAAGCGAGGGTGGGGCTTGGGTGGATGACGAGTAAGGTGGCGGAGCATTGTTGTTTCGAGGAAGTGAATTGTACGAATTGTTTTGGGAGCGAGAAGGAAGTGGTGGCGGAACGGGGGACACAGACAAGGTCGAATTGGTCAGAGAAGGTCGGCGATCAGAAGATGAAAAGTGCGTGTCGAGGTTGAGCTATTTGTGGTTTGTTCGTGTTATTAAAGGTGGTATTAAGTATTAAGCGTGCACGGGGTAGCAAGAAGAGAAGGTGCAGGGTATCTGGTACGAGTGCTTGTTACAAATACAGATACTTGCTTGGATGTTGTGTTTTCCGAGCTCAGTCTTCAAAAGCGCAACTGTTTGTTCCGCAATCCATCCATTCTGCGCAAGAACAGTTGTGTGGACGTTGATTGAGGAGGCAATGTGGTCTCGGTGGACCTGTTCCAAAGCACTGTTAAGCAAGGTTTCTTCCGCATCCTAAGTCACCTTATTCGTCGCTTCGTAGTCTCGAGATACTTGCGTGATAACTCCCTTTGGTGCTTCATCGTCCTTTCGCTTGAAGAAGTTCATGCCGCAGAACTGAGGCTGGTTTTGATTGAGAATGTTTTCAGAGTGCGACACCACCACTAACTTAGTATGTTAATCAATGCTTAATGATGATTAATTTATTCTTCTCTCTTCTACTCAACTTTGGATCACTCTTCCCTCCTTCCAAAAGTATCCTCCTTCCAAATCAACTCACTCGCAATCCCTTTCATGTTCTTGATTGACTTGCAAAAGTGCCCGTGAAAACAAAGCGAAGGCATTCAAAGAAAGGCTTGAGAATCTATGTTGTTACCGAAGCAGTATTTGATCCAGGTCATGATTGTATGATACTGCTCAACCATATTGCGAACGATATCTCCAAACCGAAGCGGAAGTCAGCGGAGACTTGCTCCGTTGATTTGTTATTTATGAAGGACTATTTTAGGCTGACCAATTCCCCCGGAACAGAAGCGGAAGTCAGCGGAGACACGTCACCAGAGATTCGAAATCCAAACCACTGAAAACACAACACTTTCGACCAAAAGCATCCCTAAATGACAGTTTGGCCACGTCTTCCAGCCTTTTCTCCGTCGCTCCCGGCTGTCAGGTATCGGACTGCCCGACCAACGGCAACGGCAGCTTCACTCGAAGCTTGCCAAAAGTTCTATGGCCCAGAGGGTCTCGGTTTGCCGCTTATTTCGACTTTCTCTGATGACACCTTCGACGGAGTGATTCTTGGAATGCCTGATCACGGCCATCAGCTGGAGTTTACTTTTGACAAGCGCCACGTTGGGATGAATTGTGATGCCCCAACCAAAGATAACTTGCTGGTGTTCTACTTGGAGACGAAGGATGCAGTTAAAGCTGTTGCAGATCGCTTGCTTGCGACAGGGTTGGGACGAATTGTTGAGGCTGAGAATGTTTGGTGGAACCAAAATGAGGGCGTCACTGTTGAGGGTCCTGAAGGATGGAGAGTTTGCTTATTTTACGACCAGTAATGAAAGGGATACGTCACTTGCAATAAAAAGCGATGAATGTTAGACCAAACCAATGGTAACATTTCGTCAAATCGATATGAAATCTTATCAGTCCATAAGAATTTAATGTGTCTTACACTTGCTTGTCGCCAACGAGGGAAAGTTGAGAAGGGTTGCGAGACAGATGCAAGAAACCATTGTCTAGCAAAGGAAGAATGGCATGGAACTCTCACACATACCTGTTCTTCTTGTTTTCAAGTCGC